>SJXQ01011093.1:204628-220712 GCA_006408695.1 Aepyceros melampus | reverse complement strand
GTGCCCGACTCTTTGTGATCCCTACAGACTGTAGCCCCCAGGCTCCTCTCTCCACGAGATTTCCCAGGTGAGAATACTGGAATGGGTTGCCATTTCCTCCTCCAGAGAACCTTCCCAACACAGGGGTCGAACCTGTGTCTCTTAAGTCTCCTGCATTGGCCGGCAGGTTCTTTACCACAGAGCCACCCATGTGCAGTACAGTTTAAATCACAAAACGTTGAAAAGTAAAAGAAAAATCAAGTCCTGTTATTCAAGGTTGCATGGGTATGTGATAAAACTATGGAAAAGCAAGAAAACTACATCAGAGTCGGTGCCATGGTTTCCTCCGGGGGAGAGAGAAGGTGATGTGACCAGGGGAAGGGTGCCAGTTATTCAGTCATCAGCTTTGTGGGCCCGGGCCTGGAACCTGCATTCCCCGCTTCTGTCCAGCCCGCTGCCTCCCCGGCAGGACCATCCAGTAGGGGGCGCTGGACCAGGGCTGGAGAGGACGGGAGCAAGGGGCCCGGCTGCACCCCCGCTGGACCAGGGCTGGGACAGGACGGGAGCAAGGGGCCGGTCTGCACCCCCGCTGGACCAGGGCTGGAGAGGACAGGAGAATGGGTTGCATTTCCTCCTCCAGAGAACCTTCCCAACACAGGGGTCGAACCTGTGTCTCTTAAGTCTCCTGCATTGGCCGGCAGGTTCTTTACCACAGAGCCACCCATGTGCAGTACAGTTTAAATCACAAAACGTTGAAAAGTAAAAGAAAAATCAAGTCCTGTTATTCAAGGTTGCATGGGTATGTGATAAAACTATGGAAAAGCAAGAAAACTACATCAGAGTCGGTGCCATGGTTTCCTCCGGGGGAGAGAGAAGGTGATGTGACCAGGGGAAGGGTGCCAGTTATTCAGTCATCAGCTTTGTGGGCCCGGGCCTGGAACCTGCATTCCCCGCTTCTGTCCAGCCCGCTGCCTCCCCGGCAGGACCATCCAGTAGGGGGCGCTGGACCAGGGCTGGAGAGGACGGGAGCAAGGGGCCCGGCTGCACCCCCGCTGGACCAGGGCTGGGACAGGACGGGAGCAAGGGGCCGAGCTGCACCCCCGCTGGACCAGGGCTGGAGAGGACAGGAGCAAGGGCCCGGCTGCACCCCCACTGGATCAGGGCTGGAGAGGACGGGAGCAAGGGGCCGGCTGCACCGCCGCTGGACCAGGGCTGGGACAGGACGGGAGCAAGGGGCCCGGCTGCACCCCCGCTGGACCAGGGCTGGAGAGGACGGGAGCAAGGGCCCGGCTGCACCCCCGCTGGATCAGGGCTGGAGAGGACGGGAGCAAGGGGCCGGCTGCACCCCCGCTTGGGTCTACGCCTGGTCCTTAGTCCCATGAGCTGTTGCAGCACCTCCCTGCCACCGCCTCCTTGGTTCATTCGGGCAGGAGCGGCTTCTTGCCTGCCACTCTTCCAACGCCCGCAGAGACAACTCACACGGCCCTTGGGGACCCCCGGCGCCCACAGAGACAACTCACACGGCCCCTGGGGACCCCCGGCACAGCCAGCCCCCTTGCCCCCAGCACCACCACCAAATGATCCATCTCGTTCAGTCACGACCTCCAAGAGCCAGGGCTCCCTCTGGACCCTTTCCGGTTACACCGAAAAACCGCTTTGTGCCCGGTTCACGGTCATTCCCATCAAGTTCTTCCTGTCAGCGTAACTCAGCGGCTCTTGTCTTCGCGTGTGTTGACTCGTCGTCCCCTCCAGGATGGAGGCTGCGTGCTGTGCAGTGAGGGGCGGCAGGCGGACGGGAGTTCATCTCCCCTTTCTCCGAGCCGTCTGCGGGGCTGGCCAGCCGTCCGTCCAGTTCGGGACGCAGGGTGTTCGGGGCTGAGATTGAGAAAGTGTCGGTAGTGAGCTGGCCATCCTGTGACTTCACCCAACATGCTAACCCTAGTGACGTCTTATAACTGCACTTGGCTCCAAGAAAGGATGGGAAGTGTAGGTTTAGCGGGGCTCGTCATTACCATCTAGGAAAAAGCAGAGTTGTGTTACTCAGGGAGAAGGGCAGAATGGACTAAGGGAGGCTGCTGGCGGTTCTGCCCTTTTAACTCCAGGCTGAACACCACGCCCCGAGGCACTGCCTGAGCCGCGGCTGCCATCACAGCGGCGGCCTGAAGCCGGGTGCTCTGGCCGTGGTCTCCCTTAGGACACGACGCCTCTTCCACTTCCTTTCTGGCAGCTCAGCAGAGAGGATCGTGCCTGTCCTTCCGGCTTCATCAACCCTGTGTCCGAGGGGCTGGCAGCACCTCTTCCCACCACGTCACACATGGCAGTTTTACATAAGTTCTATAAGTTCTATTTTCCTTTCTGCATTCACGGTCACTCTATCTGAACAGAACTCAGGGTTTTCAGTTCTTCCTTTTGAGAGGGGTTTAGGAATCTTGGTCTTGTCTTTCTTTTAATCTTGGATTTACTTGGTCCTCTCTCGGGCATTAATTATCATTGCATCCTGCTTTATTCTGTGTGTCCTTCAATACCTGCATGTACTGGGCTTCCCTGACGGCTCAGTGGTAAAGAATCCGCCTGCCAGTGCAGGAGATGGGGGTTCAATCCCTGGGTCAGCAAGATCCCCTAGAGAAAGAAAAGTGAAAGTCACTCAGCCGTGTCTGACTCTTCGCGACCCATGGACTACACAATCCATGGAATTCTCCAGGCCAGGATACTGGAGTGGGTAGCCGTTCCCTTCTCCAGGGGATCTTCCCAACCCAGGGATGGATCCCAGGTCTCCCACATTGCAGGCGGATTCTTTACCAGATGAGCCACCAGGGAAGAAAGCCCATGCCTGGAGAAGGGAATGGTAGCTCACTCCAGTCTTCTCGCTTGGGAAATCCAGAGAAGCCAGGTGGGGTCACGGAGCCCCAAAGAGTCAGACCCGGCCGAATGGCTGGGCACCCACCAACACACACCTGCGTTTCCTGCTCTTAGCTTGGCAGGAAAACCCTTGCCAGGGAGGATTTTCAAAGCCAGTCAGTCACTCTGCTGACTCACTTGAATTTCAACAGCCCGATGCTTGTTCTTTATGGCAGCAATAAACGTGAAAGGAGGGAGGCAATGTCGTGTCTTGAAGATTTAATCTTCTGATTAACTGAAACTTCGCAAGACTCTTAGCCCACTTGCTCTTTCCCTGATGCGTGAGTCGGTTCAGCCCAACAGGGGTGGGGCGATGGTTAGGACTCGGCATCCGGGGGCTGTGTGCCCTGCCGGATCCCCGTGTGTTTGCCCCACGCCACCGTCGAAGGTGGCGAGTCTGCACGGTCCCTGCCAAGCGGGAGGCTGGTCTCCCCTGCTGTCCATCGGCCCAGCACGTTCAGTGCAGCTGCGCTCCTTGCCCACGGCCGAAAGCCAGGCTGAAAGCCAGGGCTTCTCAAATTCCCTTTCCTTCTCTCCGATACAGACTTCCCTCTAGATGTGGGAAGCTCCATTTTTCCTTTTCTCTGGCTTCAGAACAGGAAGTAGGGGCTTCCCTGCCGGCTCTGTGGTGAGGATTCCTCCTGCCAATGCAGGGGACGTGAGTTCAACCCCTGGTCAGGAAACTAGGACCCCACCTACCCTGGGGAAACTAAACCCACCAGCTGCAACTAGAGACAAGCCTGCAGGCTGCAATGTAGACCCCACACGATGGAACTAAGGCCCGATCAGCCGATGAGCAAACGAACATTACAAAGTCGCCCCCGTCCAGTGCCCTTTGACACCACGGAGCCATCCAGGGCACGCCATGAGCAGTGGGGTGGGCGGGGGGAGAAAGGTGATGACGGGGGACCCTGACGTACAGATGACCCTTGGAAGGAAGCAGGATCTGAAGGACAGGCGTTTAAGCCAGATTTGCAACAAGCCAGGGTCAGAGCCAGGCCTCTCCTTGGCTGGGGAGGGCTCCTGGGGGCCTCTGAGGTCAGCTGGGAACGTGGCCTGCGGGGAGAGGGGGGGTCCAGGCGCGGGAAGCTGGCCGGGAAGTCGCCCTCCTCGGGAATTGCCACCGCCTTATCCGCCAGTCCTTGTCCCCGTGCTTCCCAGACACCAGCCCACTTGTCACTCAAGGGCAAGAGTGTGGGCACGGAAGAAGGTGCCCATGAGCTGCATGAAAAGGTTGCTCACCAACTTGACTTCAAAACAGACTCCCAGAGACAGGGGAGGGATAAACGAGGACCTCGGGATTAGCAGATTCACAGTACTGTCTATAAAACAGATAAACAGCCAGGACCAGCTACATTCAATGAGTACGATAGTCTCGTAAGGAGCAGCAGTGAATCCCTGTGCCCCATGGCTGAGACTAACACACTGCCAGAATCCTGGAGTGGGCAGCCTTTCCCCTCTCCAGGGGATCTTCCCAACCCAGGGATCGAACCCAGGTCTTCTGCATTGCAGGCAGATTCTTTACCAACTGAGCTATCCGGGAAGCCCTAACAAGGGAAGCCCATTGTGAATCAACTCTATGTCAATTTTTTAAATAAAGGGGGAATGACTTGACAGAGGGGTTTCTTGTTGCTTCTGTTTTGTTTGCATATTTTTGATTTTGGGGGGAGTTTTGGTCCAGACCTGAAAGCGTAACTGGTGTTCAAGCACTTTGTTAGAAATTCTGTTTATTACAGTGTTTCCTTCTCTTCCCAGCTACACAACATTGAAATTGGATGATAAACACTCACATGAGGACCTGAATGTTGTTGTTGAAGTTGCCTTTTTCACCTAGAGTTGAAAGTCTGACTTTCCATATTATCTCATCAGATCCCAAACAACCTTACTTACCACCTTTAAAAAAGGATATTTACGTTTGTTTGTTTTTTTTAATCTGGCTGAGCCAGGCCGTAGTTGTGGCACACAGGATCTCCAATTTTCCTTCTGCCCACTGCCTTTTTTTTTTTTTAAATCACTGATATTCCCCAAAAAAGTTTGTCGTGTACTGTCCAGGTCACCAGTGAGGGTGCCGCCCCAGGAATTCCTACCATGTCCCTAGTAAGGAAGAGGGGATGATGTGGAAATTCTCTGCCGTCTCTCAGGAAAAGGCCAGTTTCCTGAGAGGAATCAGTTCATTTTTATCTTCTGAACAGTGACTCTTGTAACCAAACCTGTTTCCTTCTTTGCTGGGGCTGTTCGGAAGCTCAGAATTAAAACAAGCATTTATCTTTTCCAACTGTCTCAGACTTTAAGGTTTGTAATTTGTGTACCGACTGTATCTGTGGCTTACTTTTGTTTTTTTTTTTCCATCACTATTTCCCCGTTTTCCAGTTTCCCCACTTTTTTTTTTTTTCAGTTCACATGAATGTAGACTCCATGAGATACAGTCAGTAAAAGTGGGAAACAGACTCTGGGAAACTTTAATGAACAAATGACCCAGATTTTAAAAATAAATTGCAAGGGGGAGAAAAGGAGGCAGAGGGGAGACATACACTAAAAGAGATTAAGAGAATCCTCTCTCGTCGCTGGGAACGTCCAGTTCGGCAGTCGCTTGGGAAAACGGTCTGTTGATTTCTGTAAATATACATTCAGCGTGTAACCCAGCAGTTCCATCCCTGGGAGAGAAATGAGAGCGCCTGCCAGCAAGATGTGCGCTCATAAAACCCAAGCTGGAGACAACCCGTGTGTCTGTCGCTAGTGGGCTGGTTATTTTCCACAGTGGAATATTCATTCAGTGGGCCTCCCAGGGGGCTCAGGAGTGGTAAAATGCAGGAGCTGGGAGAGACGCGGGTTCGATCCTGTGTCGGGAATATCCCCTGGAGGAGGAAGTGGCAACCCACTGCAGAATTCTTGCCTGGAAAATCAGTCCCACGGACAGAGGAGCCTGGTGGGCTACAGTCCATGGGTTCTCAAAAGAGTCTGACACGACTTAGCAACTAAAACAGCAACAACAATAAATTAGTCCTTGGTTGAAGTAAATTATCCTTCCATAGGGAAAAATGAAAGTGAAGAAAGGAGAGAACGCTGGCCAGGGATCGTATGCTGTTAAGCCGGGATCAGGCTTCTCTTTGGGGTGACGGTGTCGTGGTGATTTCTTAATCTTTTGTCTCCATTCGTGTTGCTGTTTATTTTGCTTTTGTTTATTTATTGGCTACGTTAGGTCTTAGTTGTGGCCCTCGAGATCTTCACCCTTCACTGCTGTATGCAGCGTCCTTCAATTGTGGTGTTCGAACCCTTAGTTACGGCACGTGGCCTCCGGTTCCCGGACCAGGGCCCCCTGTGTTGGGAGCGTGGAGTCTTAGCCACAGGACCACCAGGGAAGTCTTGTAGTGATATTTTTTAAACCAACTCTTATCTTCTGGGGATACACACTGAATTATAGGAAATGATATAATGCCTAAGACTGGCTTCAAAACAGTAGAGGATTTGGGCGGCTTGTGGATGAAACGAGGCTGAGTGTACACAGATCTGGGTTGAAGCTGGTTTGGGGTACGTGGAGGTCTGTTTTATTATTCTGTCCTCTTTCGTCTCTGTGTTCAATGTTCTGATAAGTGAAAGTTTTAAAAGAGGGGCTTAAGAGTCCTTGAGAACAGGCCGAGTGGGCCGAGCCCCTGACGACATCCACTTGGAATGAGGAGGTGGACCAGCTATTGTTTGTCTGCCCGACAGCCCCGCCTCCTGCACTAACAGGAACCAGACCCGATCCCTGGACGGGCCAGCCCGGCAGGGTGGGCTGCGAAGGCTCTGCCCTGCCTGGCGCCTGCCCGCCTTGGGCCCAGGCCTGGGCACAGACCCTGCGCTAAGCCCTTTAGCAGCTTTCCCTGGGGATCCCAGCCTCCTTCAGAATGATGCAAGAACCGGGAAAGTTTGGAGCCGGTTAATCCCAGTGCGGCAATCCTGGGAGACCAGCCTTGGGGTTTTTGCAGCTAACTCTCCAGGGCCCTTCTGCCTCCAGCCCTTTCTGAAACCCTGATCTCGGCTCTCTGCAGTTCTGTGATCACCCTAGCCAGGACGTACGTGCCTTTTTGTTGAAGTTGGCCAGAGTCGGTTTCCAATCCAAAAACCAAAGCGCCCGGCGAAGGAAACAGCTAGCTGAGCAGATCATTGGTGTGCCCTTTTCAGCCTCTCCATACCCCTCAGCTGACCCTTTGAAGCTGAAAACTCCCACACGCTGGTCTGATAAACAAAGAGGAGGAAATGTGCTTGATACAGAGACACCAGGCTGATAGCAACACGCCCGTGCTCCATAACACGCGACGCCCGTGCTCCACTAACACACGAACCCAGAAGTGAAGCGAAGTGAAAGTCGCTCAGTCGTGTCCGACTCTTTGTGACCACATGGACTAAACAGTCCATGGAATTCTCCAGGCCAGAATACTAGAGTGGGTAGCCTTTCCCTTCTCCAGGGGATCTTCCCAAGCCAGGGATTGAACCCAGGTCTCCCTCGTTACAGACAGATTCTTTACCAGCTGAGCCACAAACCCAGAGCATTGTCATAATTAAGACAGAAACACCTATTGGGACAAGAAAGGTTACACTGGTCTCTAACAGCCCCATCCCATAGGAATATAATATGAGCCACAAACGTGAATTTTAAAAATTAAAATTTTAAACTTTCTAGTAATTGCATTAAAATGGTAAAAAGAAGTAAGTGAAATTAATTTGGGTAGTGCATTTTATTTAGCCCAATGTATCCAACGTACTGCCATCTCAAACTATAACCAATATAAATATATGAAGTACTAATAATACCATTTTGGTTCTTTTTTTTTTCCCCTATAATCAGTATAGTTTTGTGTGTGTGGGTTCAGTCACAAAGTCTGACTCTTTGTGACCCCATGGCTGTAGCCTCCCACCAGGCTCCTCTGTGCATGAGATTTCCCAGGCAAGAATACTGGAATGGGTTGCCATTTCCTCCTCCAGAGGATCTTCCCGACCCAGGGATTGAACCTGCGTCTCCTGCTTGGCTGGCAGAATCTTTACCACCGAGCCACCAGAAAAGCCCTAATGTAGATATACAAAATGCTAACACTTTGCTTAAAAAAAAAAAAAAGCTGGGCCTTTGAAATCAGACGTAGTGTTTTACACAGATAGCATGTCCCGCTTTGGCCCAGTCGTGTTTTCGGTGCTCAAAAGCTATAAATGATAAAGGAGCTCTGTGTCATCCACTGGGGGTTTCTGCGTATGTTCTGGGTCGAGCATCCTTAAAACGGCCGTCTCTATCCTCAGGATGATACCAGAGGCTCCACCGAGGGGTCAGCCCCAGCGGCTCAGCAGTCCCGGGCGGATTCTGTCCGAGGTGGGGACACTCCACCAGGATGATACCACCGACTGGGCGCTCGGAGGGCCCGACTCTAGGCGGCAGCTTTAAAGTTCTGATGTGACCTGTCCTCCAAGCACAGAGGGGGCTTGCAGGGCCCAGCGGACGTCTCTCCAGAAGAGCAGGCCCCTGAGCTCTTGAGCGAATTGAGCCGTTCCTGGTGGAGACAGCATGAAAACCCTCGCAGAGAGGAAGAGACAGAGCTGCTCGATTAGCACTTGGAATGACTCCCGTGTCCAGTCCTGCATGCGTGGAGCTTACGCTGGTCTATGACACATAGGAGTGAATAGTCAAAGCTACTATTTTTCCAGCAACCGTGTACGGATGTGAGAGTTAACCATGAAGAACGCTTAGCGTCAAAGAATTGATGTTTTCAAATTGTGGTGCTGGAGAAGACTCTTGAGAGTCCCTTGGCCAATCCTAAAGGAAATCAGTCCTGAATATTCACTGGAAGGACTGATGCTGAAGCTGAAGCTCCAGTACTTTGGCCACTTGATGCAAAGAACTGACTCATTGAAACAGACCCTGATGCTGGGAAAGACTGAGGCAGGAGGAGAAGGGGCGGACAGAGGATGAGATGGTTGGATGGCATCACCGAATCAGTGGAGATGAGTTTGAGCAAGCTCCAGGAGTTGGTGATAGGCAGGCCTTGTGTGCTGCGGTCCATGGGGTCGCAAAGAATCAGACTTGACTGAACAGCTGAACGACAGCAACAACAACATAACACATTACTCCCAACCACGGAAGAAAAACACCCAAGGAGCCCGAGCCGAAGGATGAGAACTCTTCCTAGATACATCAGAGAAGTGAGGTCACAGGCAAACTGCCAGCCCAGGTTGGAGGGACAGACGGACGGAGGTGCAAAGTCACGGTGCAGAGCAGAGGCCAGAGAGCGGGAAAGGCAGAGGCCCAGGGCCGGGGCGCAGACCGCACGCTCCGGGGGCCTGTCCTGGGGACCCCGACACGACCAGGGCTGGGGGGCAGGCCGCACGCTCCCAGGGCCTGTGCTGGGGGCCTGTCCTAGAGGCAGGCCGTACACTCCGGGGGCCTGTCCTGGGGACCCCGACACGACCAGGGCTGGGGGGCAGGCCGCACGCTCCCAGGGCCTGTGCTGGGGGCCTGTCCTAGAGGCAGGCCGTACACTCCGGGGGCCTGTCCTGGGGACCCCGACACGACCAGGGCCGGGGGGCAGGCCGCACGCTCCTGGGGCCTGTGCTGGGGGCCCCGACATGACCAGGGCCGGGGGGCAGGCCGCACGCTCCCAGGACCTGTGCTGGGGGCCCCGACATGACCAGGGCCGGGGGGCAGGCCGTACGCTTCGGGGGCCTGTCCTGGGGGCCCCGACACGACCAGGAGTCTTACCACCCAAAGCTCTGCCGGGTGTTCACAGTAACAACCCCAAGCTTCCTTCATTCCCAGGAGAACAGGAATTGTGTTCTTCCTGTTCTCTGCAAGGCTTGCCAGCTGAGCAGGTTCTGGGGGCTTCTGCGGAGCTGGCCCTTGGGCTAAGAGCCTTGCTTTCCCGACTTCCAAGTCTGTTCTTACAAAACACTCTACATTTCTTGAGTCGCCGGAGCAACTCTGTGTACCCCCAACAGCCCTCAGCCCATTTCACAGCAGAGGAAACTGAGGTCCAGAGGCCAAATAACTTACCTGGGGGCACAGAGCTGGCTAATAATGAGGCTGGCTCCTCCTTCCCCTGGCACTGTCACGCTGCTTTGTCTTAATTTTTTTAAATATCTATCTATTTTTATAAAAAGATACTATAAAAATTAAGAAATTAAAAGTTAAATTTTAATTTTAATTAAAATTAAGAAATTTTTCTTAAAAATTAAGAAATAAAAAAATTTGTTTATTTATCTGATTTTTGGGGGGGCTTCCTTTGTGATTCAGCTGGTAAAAAATCTTCCTGCAATGCAGAAGACCTGGGTTTGATCCCTGGGTTGGGAAGATCCCCTGGAGAAGGGAATGGCTACGCACTCCAGTATTCTGGTGTGGAGAATTCCACGCGGTCACACGGAGTCGCACTTTCACTCTATTTCATTTGGCTGCACCGAGGCTTTGTTGCAGCAGCATGTGGGGTCTTTACTTGCGACACGTGGGTTCTAGGCCCCTGACCAGGAGTGGAGCCGGGGCCCCCTGCACTGGGAGCTCGGAGTCAGCCCCTGGACCACCAGCGAAGTCCCATGCCACTTTGTCTCAACGTGGCAAATCCTCCAGGCTCCAGTGAGCTTCCAGAAAGCACAGCCCCACTACGTCTCAGGAGGGACTCTAAGCTGAAAGCACCCTGCCAGGTAATATCGAACGTTTGATATGAACGTTTCGGAGCCGTTCGATATTACACAGAAATGGATGAGTTTTTCTTCCCCGAGTGCCAACACCCATGTGCTTTGTTGAGAGTAGTTTTCACCCCAGCTCTGTTTGGACAGCTTTCCTCCAGGGTTGAAGTTGGACCTATCTTTTCCTGAATTGGCATTCCAGAAACGTGGATGGACAGGTTCTAAACTATAGGGTGGCCAGAGGAGGCTGTAAGAGAAAATCAAGCCAGGCTGCTGTAAGTGAGCTGAGGACACAGAGGCCCTCTCTCTGTTTGGGGGCCTCAAGCAGGTGACGAAATGTTTCGTGGAGAATTGTTCTGGCTGCCTCTGTCCTTTGGCGTGATACAAAGCTGCAGTCCCTCTCTGGTGGTCAGAGGCCTATCACCGGGGGATGTTCACCACCACCCAGGAACTCGGTGAACAGACAGGAAGCAGCTCGGGGGATGCGAGGAGGGTCCGAGAAGGAAGTGGCACTGAGCAGACAGGAAGAGGAAGGGGCGCGGAGAGCGCAGAGCGTGGTCTGGCCTCCCCGGCCGCTTGTCGGATGCCGCAGCAAGCCCCAGGCCCCAGAGGCTGCGAGTGTGCGCTGGACGCCATCAGACTCCAAGGCGGCTAAGCTCCACTCGCCCACCTGGAGGCCCAGCCAGGACTGGGGGGACCCTGTCTTCTGATGGGCCTCCCTGCCACTGCCTTGCCCTCAGCCCCCCTGGAACAGCGGTCCTTGAGTCCCTTTAGCAAGAGGGTGAGCCCATCGGTGCTCCCCGGGGTGGGGGTGGGGTCTCTTCGTCCAGCTGCTCTGTGCACACAGCACGTTGCTGTGATTGCCTGACTCTGGAGGACAGAGGGAGGAGGGGGCAGAGGCAGGCCAGCGGCAGCCCCACCCCCAGAGCCGCACAGTCCAGGACTGACTTTGTGCATCTGCACGGATCACACAGAAGCCGTTAGCCACACTCACGCTGCCTGTCACAGCGAAGGGTTTCATTCCATTTCATCTTCATTAGAAGATAAATGTAGATGGCCAGATGTGAGTGGTGGCTTCTGAACTGGACAGCATTGCCCTTAACAGACCCTTGTTTTGGGTCTATAATGATAGAGTCTCTTTAGATGTGTGTGTGTGTATGAGTGTATGTATTTTAAAATATTTTTTTATTTGGCCACATCAGGCCTTAGTTGAGTTACTCAGGATCTTACCTGGGAACGTGAGGACTCTCTAGTTGTGGTGAGCAGGTTTAGCTGCTCCGTAGCATATGGGATCTTAGTTCCCTGGCTAGGGACTGAACTCAGGCCCCCTGATTGCAAGGCAAGATTTTTTTACCACTAGACTAGCTCAGCTGGTGAAGAATCTGCCTGCAATGCAGGAGGCCCCTGTTCCATTCTCGGGTCAGGGAGATCTGCCGAAGAAGGGACAGGCTGCCCACTCCAGTATTCTTGGGCTTCCCTTGTGGTTCAGCTGGTAAAGAATACCCCTGCAGTGCGGGAGACCTGGGTTGGATCCCTGGGTCGGGAAGATCCCCTGGAGAAGGGAAAGGCCCCACTCCAGTATTCTGGCCTGGAGAAGTCCATGGACTGTGTGGTCCATGGGGTCGCAAAGAGTCGGGCACAACTGAGCGACTGTCAGTCCCAAGATCACCGGGGTGGTCCCTGGATGCATATTTTTTCACTATTTATTTGGCAATGCCGGCTCTTGGTTGCGGCACGCAAGACCTTCGTTGCGTCCCTCGGAATCTTCTGCTGCGGCCTTCCAGCTCTCTAGTCACAGCACGCTGACATAGTTGCTCTGGGGCTTGCGGCATCTTCGTTCCCCAACCAAGGATCAAACTTGAGTCTCCCGCAGTGTAAAGCAGATTCTTAACCTATGGACCACCAGGGAAGTCCTGATATTTCCATTTTTTAATTAGGGTAGAGGTACATATAGAGTAAAATTCACTCTATTTTTGTGCACGGTTCTGCTTTTGACAAGCGCATGGAGTCACATAATCGCCACCACAATCAGCACCGCTCCCCCCGCCAAGATTCCCGCGTGTCTTTTTGTGGTCAGCCTCCCCCCGAGACCTCCAGACCCTGGAGCCGCTCATCTGTTCCTGTCTCTATGGTTTTGCTTTTTTTTCCAGAATGTCCCCCAGGTGAAAGCATACGCCCTGCACTCGGGGTCCTCCGAGTTGTCCTGTTGCGCAAACCCCGCTCCTTTCCTAGCGCTGCAGCCATCCTGTCCCATCACGTTTGTTACCCCTTCCCCAAGTGGGGGGCATTTGGGTTGTTGGGTTGTTGGGGTTTGGGTTGTCAGGGATAAAGCCACTTTAGACCGTCATGAACAGTTTTTGTGCCCACCCAAGTTTTCATTTCACTTGGATAAATATCTAGTCATGGGATTGCAGGCCATTTGGTAAACCAGTCAAACTAGATAAGAAAGTGCCAGACTTTTCCACACTGGCAGTACTATCTTGAATTCTCCAAGCCCTGTGGAAGAATTCTAGAAGTTCTCATCAATGTTAATATGTAATAGAGGAACTTAAAACAGATGAGATTAAAACCAGCGTGGTTTTAATCTGCTCCCTAACGATGAACGGTGCTGAGCGTCCTCTCCCGGGCTTGTCTGTCACACTTGTGTCTTTAGTGAAGGATCTGCTCACATTTTTAGATTTAGTTTTTATCTGTTCTCTTTGGCTGCACTGAGTCTTCAGGGCTGTCTGCAGGCTTTCTCTGGCTGCAGCAGGCGGGGGCTGCTCTCTAGGCGCAGTTCACGGGCTTCTCACTGCGGACGCTTCTCCTGTGGCTCACAGGCCCACAGCAGGTGGAACCTTCCCAGACCAGGGACTGAACTCATGCCCCCCCGGGCTGCTAGGAGGATTCTTAACCATTGGACCAGCAGGGAAGTCTATGGTTTTCATTTTAATGGATTGTTTCTGCAGATACTCCGTGGCCTCTTTTTAACTGGGCCTTCATCGTCACCCCCTAATACAGTGTATGTTTCTTGTCGATGGTTAAGTGTCTTGGCGTTCATTCTGTCCTGTTTTGTTCCCGTGACCAGGCCCAGGGCCTTGTACCCACGGCTTGCACTGATACCCTGGGTGTCGCGGGCTCAGGGACTGTCCACGTTCTCCCTTGCAAGCCTTTTCTTTTTCCTTTTTCGAGTGAAGGCTTCATGAAGCAATTTTCGCAGGCCCCGTAGACCCAGAGGGAGTGTGAGAAGAGTTCACTTTCTGCAATTCTGGATCTTTAACGACTTTTTATTGCCCCTGTTCTGGCCCCTCTCTATGTCAAAGCTGTCAGTGTATCTGAAGGCTCCCCATTTAAGGAGAAAAGAATTGCAAGGTTAAATGGGAGTCTGGGACTGCAGGTCATCATGAGTCAGCCCTGTACGCTCCTGCCATTATCACGGACATGTTGCTGCTCTTCAGGAAAAGAATTGTCTAGGTCTGTCTGTCTGCGCGGAAGTCTTCACATTTAATGTTATAGGGCCTGAGAGGCCTGAAAGCACGTGTCCCTCGTGTATCACAGACTTGTCCTTAAAAAGTGGGAAGTTGCCCCAGATGAGCCAGAGGAAAGAACTTGGGAGGTTGTATATAGAACTTTTTCCTGAAAAAGTGGTAAAATACATAAAATTTACCATCTTTACGATTTTTAAAAATATTTTATTTGGCTGTGCCAGGTCTTAGTTGCGGCAAGAAGGATCTTTGAGATCCTTCTTGAGAACCCATGAGATCGAGTTCCCTGACCAGAGGTCAAACCCAGCCACCGCCCCCCCAACCCCGAACCAGCCGCTGGACCACCAGGGAAGTCCCTCAACTATTTCCGGTGTACAGTAGAGTCCATTCACAGCGCTGTGCAGCCGTCACCTCCAGAGCTTTTTCATCTTGCAGACCTGAAGCTCTGTCCCCACTGAACACTAACTCCCCGTCCATTCCGTCCCCCGGCAACGTGCCCACTCGCCTCCCCGTCTCTCTATGAACCTGACTCCGCCAGGGACCTCGCCGCGGCGGACCCGGGCAGCGTGTCTCTTTGTGACCATGAGATTTCCCTTAGTGTCTTCGTCCCCAGGGTGCATCCGTCTTGTCCCGTGTGTCAGAACGTCCCTTTGTTCTGAAGGCTGAATAATGTCCCGTTGGACAGGTCGGCGGGCCTCTGGCTTCTTAGGACACTCCGAATACCGCTGCTGTGAGCGCGAGAGCATAAATGCCATCTCAGGACCCTGTTTCGGCTCTTGTGGGCACAGACCCAACAGTGGGACTGCTGCATCAGAAGAGCATGGGCTTTCTGTCTCCCAGAGGGGCCGCGCCGCTTTCCATTCCCACTGCCAGCGTGCCTGCAAACGTCTCTGAGATAAACGCCTCTCTCCACCTCCCGATGCAGCCTCTCGCTGGCCTCCTGGTTTCCTAACCGGCCTCCCACAGTCACGCTGGCCCCTCTGCAACTCAGGCTTCACACGACAGCCAGCGATCCTATTTCAAATTTGTGGTCCTCGTGCTGCCCTTCTGCTCACCCCCCTCAGTGGTTCCCACTGCTCTGGGATCAGACCCAAGTTACATGACGGGTCTGGCTCAGCTGATCTGGGCTCTTCCCTTTCCCAGCTACCTGGCAGTCCCTAGAAAGCACCTCGCCCCCTTTCCTTAGCTCACGCTGTTTCTTGGCTGGAATGTCATCCCCAGCTCTCACCCCACCTCTCAATAGCCTTGGATTTCAGCATATCATGGCTCAGGGAAGGGTCCCGGATCCCAGGACCTTGTTCTGATTCCACGGACAAGTGCCATCTCTTGCTGCAGCTTCTTGTAAAAACGTCTTACTTGCTCCTAACCGCAAGCACTGATTCTGTTTGTTCCTGTGTTTTCAATCACAGGACGATTGGGTTAAAACCTCCTGCAGCCCCAGACTGGACAGTGGGTAAGCAGACAAGCGTCCCATCCTGGGGAGGGGGGAGGGGAGGGGGCTGGGCCCATCTTACACATGTCACCTTGCAACAAGGCCTCAGACTTGAGACAGCTGTAATTTTGTATTTGTTAGAATGTTACTTGATTTCTGTCTGCATCTCCCACTACACTGTAAGCTCTACCAGGGAGGGTCTGTTTTCTCCCCCCTCTATAATTATTAAATGATGACAGTGGGCAAACACTACCTCCTTTCTTTTAGAGGGCCCTGGCTGATTCAGGAACAGGCATGAAGCACTTCTGAAGGATGCCTGAAGTAGCCAGATCTGCCTTTTCACAGAAGACCCCCTTGCAGGCATCTGTCTCCCTGCCCCCGCCTCCGCCCCCCATTAGACTGTAACGGATGTAAGGACCTAGGCGCCTGGCCTGCGTCCTGGGTCCCTCGCGCGTAGCTACTTGTTGAGTGAATGGATGACTCCGAATTGGAGCGCAGAGCATCAGGGGTCGCCAGCACCTTCAAGCAAACTCCAGTTTCGGCGCGAGGCCGCTGAGTCTTGGCGCTCACGTAGGATCGCACTTTGGGGTGTCAGTTGGAGCCTCGAGAGCCCAGGAGGCCGCTGACGTCAGTGGTCCCTTTCTGCAGCGAGTGGCCCAGGATGAAACTTTCC
>SJXQ01011093.1:187999-198620 GCA_006408695.1 Aepyceros melampus | reverse complement strand
GAGCCGTGGGGCCCCCCAGACTCGGTCCCTCCATCCTGGGCGGCAGGCCTGCGGGCGGAGCTGGGGGCGCCATTGGGGCAGCGGGGGCATCAGGTCCCAGGGATGAAGAGGTGAGACTTGGTGGTGCTGGCTGTGTTTCTGCGCAGAGAGGAGAGCGGTGGGCAGGGAGCAGGGCCGCGTGCAGCCGCGTGTGGAGCCAGGGGCCCACAGAGCCCCGGGACATGGTCATCGCGCCTGATCCCCAGGGACTGGGGGCGGGGGGCCGGGGGACTGGAGAGGAAGAGATGCAGCCGAGAGGCCTCCTGAAGGAGGCGCGCTCTCATCTGGTGATGGAGCAGGCCAGGCGGCGTGTGTCTGGAAGCTCTGGGCACAGTGCCCACGTGGAATGAAACTCAGGGGAGGTTGGGGGGGCGTGCCGTGGAAGAAGCGGAGCTCTGGAGTCCGGCTAGTCGGATCTGGATGGTGCAGTTGAAATGCGAAATGCGGCGTTTTCTCTAGGTGGAAGCTCTGTTGCGCGTTTCTCGCTGCGTGCCCCGCCACGTCAGTCGTGTCCGAGTCTGTGTGACCCCGTGGACCGTGCCCGCCCAGCTGCCCTGTCCTTCGGACTCTCCAGGCAGGAGCCTTGGAGCGAGTTGCCGTGCCCTCCAGGGGCTCTTCCCGACCCAGGGACCGAGCCCACATCTCCTGCACTGCAGGTGGGCTCCTCACCGGTTGCGCCATCGGTTGGCAGTTATTGTATCACATGTGCCAGTTCAAAGAGTGAGTCTTGTTAAAAACTCACTTTAAAAAGGTCTGTAGGCGCGTATTAAGAGCAAAGCGGGAGTTCGTGCATTGAATCTGTGCTCCAGTATTGAATTCACATGGGCTGTTTTGGACTCGTCACCTGTGTAAAAAAGTTTCTGTAGTGCTTGAAAACATCTGTGGTAAGGATGGTTTTTATTACGCAGTATGTGTTGAATTTATAATGAACGTACGAGAGTCTTCATCGTTGATGAAGGAATGGAATTGGTAGGTGCTAAGAGGTATTGAGTTTTAGTGCTGTTCATAGTACTTTTGAAAAAGACTCGGCCCTGTTCACAATTACGTGCTGGCGTGAAAGGGAAGCATTTGCTGTGTAGATACAGTAATTTACTGTGTGCTGTTTCTGCATCTTGCGAATGTCAGGGGATAAACTTGCTAAGTTAATGACAACTCGAATTACAGCAATGCCTCATTTCCATAATTACCCTGCATTTAAAGCATTTCATATTAAAATGAGAGGGTTATATAAAATGCTTTTACTTTGATTTCCTGGAAAATAGGCCCTTGCATTTGTGATTTGTTACTTTTGTAGTTCATTCTCGTGGCTTCTGTGGCTTCTCACGAGTTTCTAGTTTTCTGGTAAAAAAAATGTTGCTGGCGGATCTAAAAAGAAAGAGAAAGGTAGTCTGCCTGTGTGCACATGTTTCATGGCCCCGGAGAGGGAGGCTCTGCACCGTGGCCGAGGGCACCCTGCCTCGCGCTGGCTCAGTGGCCACCGGCCCGCGGCTGCCCCCTGGGGCCTGGCAGCTCCGCCTGGGTGCAGGGTGGGCCCGTGGGGGGTCGCCTTGGTTAGCCCTGAAGGCTCCTCTCCCCTAAGAGCCAGCTCAGGCGTAGGTATGTGTTTGCGGTGACTCCGTCGGGAAGGAACTCTCATCCTTAGTCACTGGGGACGGGTTTAACTGTTTGTTTACCGGGGAGCCCAGAGAGCTCTTGTTTACACGGGGTGTGTCTGTTACACTTGCCAGATTGGAAATTGCCCTGAGAAAATAAGGTTTATATATTTATTAATCTATTTAAAAATAGCAATAAGAGGCCTGTTTTAAAAATAACTTTCTGTGAGAAAATAGCTCCCTCTCCCCAAACAAAAGAAACTAGGATGGGTGTTCATTTCTTGGTAAACGTCCTTTACATCTGCCCTAATTGATGCAAGACCGTTGACTGTCCCTGGCAGGCCTCTGCTTAGCACGTTGTGATACGTTGTTTCAGCTAAGTTTCCTGGGAAAGGGAGGAGAGTTTTATAGTCCTCAGCAAGTTGTGGGAGTTGTCCCAAGCCTCTCCAGGACTGGACAGTGGGAGTTTCTTAAAGGTTGACTGCAGGGTGCGATCTGCAACCTCATCCCTGGACTTTGGGGTAAAACATTAAAACCCGTTGTCCTCTCTTGTGTTTTGAAGAAAATCTTTTTACCCATGGGTGATCTTGTAGCCTCATGCTTTGGTCATTGAGGAAAATACTGATTGAATTGTGCAGATGCAATGGCAACACATCTTATTATACAAATGTTTTATTTTTGTTCTATTGTTAGTTACTTTTGATCCACTCAAACCTAATAATTCACATCTTTGAAAATAGAAATCTTTGAAAGGATCAGTCTTTCTGTTGTAATTTAATTTTGCTCTAAAAGTTGAGTGAGAGCACATTTTGTAGAAATAAGTCTGCTTTGTTGTCAGCCTTTCTTAGCATCCTGTGGCATGATTGGGCTTAAATTTTAGTGTTTTTGTGTGCGCAGTCAGTTCTTGATTAGTTCAGGTGGAGCTGTCCAGCCCACCAGTGACTTCTGCTCTTTCCCCGCCCCTGGAGGGGTGCTGTGAGGTCCCTGGGGGGCTCCCCTCCCTTTCCCTCCAGCTGACTCAGCCCTCTAGGACGTCAGGGACAACAAGGGGTTTTATGGCATTATTCCTTGTTTGAGATTTTTCGTGAACCCTTTCTAAGCACACTTTTAAGACAAGACTTGGCCCCTTTTGGTGAACATAAACCTTCCTTCCTTTCTTCCCGCTCCGATCTCCTCTAAGTAGATGTCTTTTTGTCTGTCTGCCTGTGTCTTCCCTCCCTGCTAGTCGCTCAGCATCACACAGCATCAGGCCCGTTTTCTGTCCCATCCTGGAAAGACTTTGCCTGTCGTGGTTTGTGTCAGAAAAGCCTGAGGGTCTTGCTGTGCTTCTGGATGAGCGGCTGTGAGATCAGATGCGCTGGGACCGCACCCCCCCCACCACCCCAGACACACGCACACACATCGTCGCCTTTCTAAGTCACAGATGCTCTCGGTGGGGGCCAGTCTGGGTGCTGACCTGATGAGGCGCTCGTGCCATCGGCTAGCGACCCACCGTGCTGGGTTAGGGGGTGGCTGCCAGGAGCCGGGCGTGGTTCCTGGAAAGCCTGCCCAGAAATCCCGCGCCTGCCTCCGTCTGGTTTGGATGCAGTTTACAGAGGAGGTTAAGGAGTCTCCTGTGTGTTACCAGGAAGCCTCGCTGGAGCGTTCGCCAGTGAAAGGTAGCCTGTAAACTCAGTGACGCTCCCGAGCCCACGTGGAAAGGGTGTCAGAATGAAGCCCGATGCTTCTGATGACGGAGCGGCCGGCAGCAGACCGGCTGGCGCCCAGGGCCCACGTGAAGAGGACGACGGCCCGCTGGAAATTTGTGTCCACCCCCCACTGCGGGGACGTAAATGTCTGGTCTGCTCGGCAGTTACGTGCCCCCCGCTGGGAACAGTGACTCATCGCGGCCGGAGGAAAACACCTTCGCTCAGAGTGCCCAGCTGAGTTGGACCCCATGTGGACCAGGGGCGCCTGCTGCCTGCAGTGCCCAGCCCGCAGGGTGGCTCAGCCGACCGCCAGGCTCTCTCGGCAGTTCCGTCTCCCTGGTGTGGCTCTGTGATCAGGTTCCAGGCCCCTCCCCGGGTGGCCGGGCGGGGGTCTCCCCAGCATCTGGAACACTCTGCAGCAGCATCAGTGCCCAGCAGGACTGCCCGGGTCCCGCGTGGCTGCTGACCCTTGAAATGTGGCTCATGTAACCAGAGAGCGGGTGTGTTTTTTTCAGCTGTATGGTGTGGCCTGTGAGATCTTAGTTTCTCAACCAGGAGTGGAACCCAGGGCCCCTGTAGTGGACTCAGGGGGCCCCAACCACGGAACTGCCAGGAAAGCCCCTGAATTTTAATTTTTATTTTGCCTTTCAGTTTTCGTTGTCAGTCAGTTGATAAGTCATGTCCAACTCCCTCTGACTCCATGGACTGCAGCACACCAGGCTTCCTGTCCTTCACTATCTCCCAGAGCTTGCTCAAAACTCATGTCCATGAGTTGGTGATTCTATCCATCCGTCTCATCCTCTGTCATCCCCTTCTCCTCCCGCCTTCAATCTTTCTCAGCATCAGCGCTTTTCTCAATGAGTCGGCTCTTCGCCTCAGGTGGCCAAAGTATTGGAGTTTCAGCTTCAGCATCAGTCCTTCCAATGAATATTCAGGACTGATTTCCTTTAGGATGGACTGGTTGGATCTCCTTGCAGTCCAAGGGACTCTCAAGAGTCTTCTCCAGCACCACAGCTCAAAAGCATCAGTTCTCTGGTGCTCAGCCTTCTTTGTGGTTCAGCTCTCACATCCGTCCTGCCCAGGTGTGGGGCTGTCCCCGGGCAGCCTTGGGGAGGTGGCGGGTCTGTGGATGCCCAGGCCCCAGGGCACAGCTGCCACCTCAGTTTACTCCACTGGCCTCCAAGGCATGCATCTTGCTTCTGCTGTGTACCTCGAGGTGTGGGCGTGGGAAGGCCTGATCCAGGCTGTAGGATCAGGTCGCGTGTGGGGCGAATGGTCCTTCCACAGAGGAGGGCCCCGTTCAGTATCTGCCACCTTGGACCGAAGCTAAGTCCAGATGGACAGCTTCTGTGTTTCCCTTCATTGCCTCAGGACTTGAAGTCAGAGGAAGAAAGTCAGGGGATCCGAGACACGACTTCTGTGGGTGTTAAAGATGAAGGCAAATTTGCAGCTTTGCAGGAAATTAACAGTGAAAACCCTCTCCCTGGCCCTTTGTAGCCCTGGGTTTACGGTGCATTGATTATGGACAGATCCCCTGCAAGTCCAGCTCCCTAAGGCTCGTGTTTGGGTTTCCGTCCTTGTAGACTTTTCCCTCCCTGCTGAGCAGGTGAATACCTGTCCAGAGTTGAAGTGGACACCTACTTGGACCGGGTTGCTCTGGTCTGTGTGCCTGCGCGGGGCCCGTGCACTGAGCTGGCAGGACTTCCCGGGCCAGTCACGTGCTGAGTGGACGCTGACCCTCGTCCCTCTGGCCCCCTGTGTCCCTCTCGGGGATCTGGAGGTTCCTTGAGGTGGCGTTCACACACGTGGCCCCAGGACACTCTGCGTCTGTGGAGCAGATCTTTGTGCCTGATCTTGTGTGGCCTGCGGGTGGCTGGACAGGGTTGGTTCCAACATCTTACTCACAGGAAGTCCAAGACAGTTGTTTCTGACCAGCGGTCAGAAAACTCTCTGAGTGGCCAGGCCAGGACTCAGACGGGCGCCATCCAGCGTTGCGTCTGCTCATCCCGACCCCTCATCAGCTCAGTCTGCACCTGGCCTGCGGGGAGTCGTGCGGGGCCCTTGGGTGGGCTTGGGCCCAGGCCCCTTCCCCAGGCTCCTGTTGGTCAAGTTTTTCTGGCGCTCGGTCAAGCCGTCTCGACCTGCCGGGGCTGCGAGGTCCAGACTGCGTCGTTGCCAGCATCACAGCTGGCACCTGCCGGTCCTGTTCACTAGGAGCCCCATGCCCCTTGTCACATTTAATCCCTGCCGTTTATACACTTCTCTCGGGGATGGGTAATGTGATGGGGACTTTTGTCCCTGATTGTTCTCTACAGGTCAGAGCTCACAGGTAGGGAAAGGGGGCCCTTTCCCTTCACTCTATAGTGTGTATTTCCCCAGAGTAAGAGTGTGTCCATCGCCAGGTCTGGCCCTGAGTCCAGGCAGTGTCACAGAACCTGTTTTCCGGCGGCCCCTTTCTTGGTTCCATCACGAGCTGGGCTGGGTCCAGGCTGGAGGCTGCGCCCAGGGCCCGTCTCCAGTGACCTTGACACTCTTAACAGAAAACAGGAGTCACTGAGTCGGAGGGACTCGATTTTCAGTCGGTCTGTCCAATTTGACGATGCTGATTGGGTTCTGGGGAAGCGTCTCTGGCTGGAATGCTGGCCGGGGTTGCGTGCCCTTTCTGAGTGTTGCACACATGTGGGCCTTCTTGACTGGGTCGTGCGGCCACTAGGAGGATTTTGTGCTGTTGGGCTCCTCCACCAAATAGTTGCTGGTGTTCTTCTTGTGATTGGTAATCTCTGAGACTCGGTACTGGAATAAAACAGTAATTTTAATCCAGCCGCATTTACCCCTGCTATAACAGTGTTTTAATTCACTCTCAGTGGTGGGAGTCGGCTTGGCCGGGCCCCCCCGGCAGGGGCAGCGACTGGCTCACCCCGGGCAGGATCCCGAGAGTTGGGCGGGTGGGGACTCTAATCTCACAGCAGCCTCCTATGTGCCCAACCATCTCCCTGGCGTTTGTCCAGCACAGATGGGGGTGCAGGGCGCTTTGCGAAGGAAAAGCTGTGCCTTGGAGGTGGAAGCCCAGAACTGATGAAGCAACTTGTACGTTATTGAAGGCATTTTAAGAAATCCAGGAAAGTGCCGAGCACAGTGTAACGCATCCTCGGTCACGCCCTGTCATTTTTTGTTTTTTCAAAAGAAACAACAGGTCGCAGGTGACTTTGGGGTCACCTGAGTTCCCAAGACCCTTAGGAGTTTGATTCTAGTCCTTTGTCATACCTTCCCGACCCAGAGCCGTCTCCGAGTGCCGCTTGTGCAGTTGTGTGTGTGTCTGTGACAGGGGCTGAAGGGGACGATTTACGTGAGTGTGTTTCCACGGCTGCAGGAGTGCTTCGTGGGTGAGACGGTCAGACGCACGGCCAACCGTGTCTTCAGAGCCCCGAGGCCTGACCACTGCCTTTCCCGGCCCCGCAGCCTCTGGTCTCGCCTTCCTCCCCCTGTCCCGGCTGCTCCAGCGCTCAGACCCCTGCACCCTCGTGCTCCCGGGCATCACCCTGGCATCCCTGCCCGCCCCTCATCCCTTCTGGGGGCCCCAGGCTCACCCTCAGCCGCCATCCCTGAGCTCATTCATGGCTGGATCCAGGGAGGCCCCAGGAGGCCTCTCCGTGCTGGACGTGGATGGAACCTGGAAGGTCACCCTGCGTCCCCTGCCCACACCCAGTGGCCTCTCGGGCCTGAGACCTTCGAATTCCTGGTGGATCCAGCCGCTCGTCTCCCACATTGGCTGCTGAGCCCTCTGCCACGCTCTCCAAGGGTGACGTGTCCAGGTGATCCCGGGCTGGTCACCCTGGCGTCAGTCAGCTCGAGACGTCAGCACATCCGCGCTGTCTGCAGCCCGCACCCCCTCCACCTGCAGAGTCTCATCTTCCCAAAGTGGGACTCGTCCCCACCGAAGGCCGGCTCCGCAGCCCCCGCCCGCTTCACTCGAGTGCTGACTGCACGCCCACCGCTCCCGCGGGCCCCCTGCCTGGCACTCCCGCGGTCGCCCATTGGCACTGCCGCGGGGCCAGGTGGGCCAGCACTGCGTGCTCTGCGTCCCCCGGGTCTTCCTGGACTTCATACCCGTGCGTTTCCCGTGTGACGCGTCTGTGTGTTGCTGCCCCACTGACCTGGAAGGTCTTGAGGGTGAGGTCCGCGCATGGGAGTGTTCCTGCAGCAGTTTGTGGGGGCATATCTGGGCCTTTCCCCTGCCGGCCCCTCTAGCGCACCCCAGAGGAGAGCAAGGTGGGGAGGGCCTCGGGACTCGGAACCGCACTTGGAATAGTCCTGGCCAGACCGGCCGCCGCCCTGCCCGCCCAGCGGCAGGCTGAGCCGGCAGGCCCTGTCCCCCGTGCCTTCCCCGCAGGCGTCTTCCGAGCTGCCCTGTGTCCCCGGCACCGTCCTCAAGTACAGGGGTCCCCATAAGACGCTTGGCCCGTATCTGGGGGCAGTCAGTTCTTCAAGTTTCTAGGAGCCTGGTGGACCTCAGTCCGTGGGGACATGACCGAGCTGCCATAGGGTAACAACAGGTTTCTCCCTCCCGACGGGCCTCTGGCCTGCAGGGACCGAGCCGGCGCCCCTTCCCAACGGGCCTCCAGCCTTCGAGGACCGAGCCGGCGCCCCCTCCCGACGGGCCTCTGGCCTGCGGGGACCGAGCCGGCGCCCCCTCCCGACGGGCCTCTGGCTGGCGGGGACCGAGCTGGCGCTCCCTCCCGAGGGGCCTCTGACCTGCGGGGACTGAGCCAGCACCCTGGGGACTCAGAACCCAGAGGTGTATCTGTGGGTTGCTTCATCAGTTCTGGGCAGATCCACCAGTCTCTTCTGTTACAGCTCTTGTGAAGTGAAGTGAAGGTTGCTCAGTGGTGTCTGACTCTTTGCAACCCCATGGACTATACAATCCATGGACTTCTCCAGGCCAGAATACTGGAGTGGGCAGCCTTTCCCTTCTCCAGGGGATCTTCCCAACCCAGGGATCAAACCCAGGTCTCCTGCCTTGCAAGTGGATTCTTTGCCAGCTGAGCCGCCAGGGAAGCCCCACAGCTCCTTGCGGTCATCAGTTTCTTAGCCTTCACCGTTTATCATTTTCAGAAGTGTAATTTCATTTTTTTTTTTCCCGCTGCCATTTAAGCAGCCAAGGAAGTTTGATGTGTTTTTAACATGATAACTGTTTTTTTTTTTAATGCATAAAAGACTGGTGCCTTTTTTAGAGGCGCCAATGAGGGTCTCTGTCTTTGGAGAACACTTTTGCCCAGAGGCTTTTTTCCAGAGGGCTCCGTGACCAATGAACTCAGTAGTTAATCCTCACCAGAGCAGAGGAGTGGAAAGTCTTGAATTCTCAAGCTTATTGGAGAGTTTGCTTTCTCAGCCTGCATTATCTGATTTTCTTAAAAGTCAAAATTCTTCAGTGTCACTTCTTTTCTGGAAAAGTCTGTTTTTAAAAGAAAGCCAAAAAAAAAAAAAAAACCCTACACATTAGCTTGACATCACACATCTACGCAGCCTTTATTATTTCAAACCTTTTGATGTTACATACGCAACCTGCGCTCATACAAACTTTAGAAGACGCAGAAATGTGGGGAGAAGAGCCCTGGACAGCTGCCCCGTGGAGGTGCCCGCAGAGGTGGCCACTGTGGCTGCAGAGCCTTCTCCTTGCGCCTTCTTTCCTTTTTGAAAAAAAAACCAACAAAACACTAGAGCGGGGACTCTGCTGAAACTGCATATTTGCAATTTCACTGCTGCTGGGGAATTGGAATCCGTCTAGCCAGGGGCTCTAAAGCACCTTTTTTATGTTAATATCTGTGTGGCTGAGTAGGTTAGGGCCCTTAGCCTGGAGTTGGTCTTTAAACAGAAGAGAGGTCCCCACAGAGTCTGGCCTCAGGACTGATCCCCTGAGGCTGGGCCGAGTCGGGGGGGTGAGACCCCCCCTCCCCCATCCCCGGGGGCCCCAGATCTTAGCGACCAGATCAGATAAGGCTCTTGGTAACCAAAACGCAGTGTCATTTCTCATCTTCCTAGGAGGTTTGCAGCATGGGGAAACCTGAAGGGAAGAGGCCGAGATGCGCCTGGTTGGGGACTCATCGCAGGGTGGAGTGTTGGAAGCCTTTGGGGGAGGGCCTGTTGCCCCGGCTGTAAATGCTGTAAGTCCTGTCTGACCACAAGGTCAAGGTTGATTCTCGCTTCCCCTGCCGGGGCATTGCCCACCACAGACAGGACCTGCTGTCCTGCACACTTTTTGCAGGGTCTGTCTACAGATAATTTTAATGAAAAGTGAATAAATAACCCAAGAGGTCATGAAAAATACAAGCTGGTTTATGCCTTAACTGAACTCCATTGCATTTTCTCTGTAAAAGTGAAAAATAAAACCTGAGGGTCCCCTGCTTTTGTCCCCATGGGGCCGAGATGCTGCGTGGCCCAGATGCTGGCACCAGGGCAGTGCCCCCCAGGCAGAGGGGCCGCCTCCAGCCGCAGGGAGAGAAGACCGCCTGCCCGCCCTGCTGGGGAGGCAGGTGCTGCCCAGACAGCAGAGGAGAGGGCGGGGCCCCTGGAGACCCAGCGGGGCTGGCCGTGTCCGGAGGGTGGGTACGGACCCCTGATGGGCGTCTGGCTCAGTCTTTATTTCAGAGAAAACGGTTCTGACGATAGGCCATCCGGGATAAACTGGTGGGTTTGAGGCTGTAATTTACACAACAATTAAACCGGGTTAGTTTATCCCCCACACTGCTGAACACAGGCTTCTCCCGGCAGCTTCTCAGTCTCGTTAGCCTGTTGTATATGACCCAGTTTCCCCAGACGGGTCGTTTCTCCTCCGCGGTGCTAACGCCTGAGTGGAGACGTGGCCGCGGCTGGCGGGGGCCGGTGGTGCTGGAGCAGCCTGCCGGGCTGGCGGGCCGTGGTGGGGGCGGTCCCTCTGGCCCTCCTGCTCCCGGCGTGCACGCACCCAGCCCACCAGCACTGCGCGCGGGGCTCCTCCCCGGCCTCAGTCACGCCGAGGGGAGAGCTGGACCGCCACGTGGACGCAGGTGGGCTCTCCTCCACTCCTGGGTAGTCGGGTGAGCCCTGGGACAGGCCCGAGGCCTCTTCCAGGTGTGCGTTTCCTCCGGGCTGGCTCGGGGTCTTTAAACAGCCCCGCCGCTTTGCAAACAGACGCCGCCTCCCTCCCGGGCTCTAGCTTCTGTCTTTAAGTGGCCACAGTCAGCGGAGAAAGAGCACTCCTTTGGAAGGGATTGGAAGGGTTAAAATCTAAGGTGACCTCAGATTATCAAAAATGATCCTCTCGGG
>SJXQ01011093.1:164561-179610 GCA_006408695.1 Aepyceros melampus | reverse complement strand
AGAGGTGTGTGGGGGGTGGGGGGGTCAGAGCTGTGTGTGTGTATGTGTAGTCAGAGGTGTGTGTGTGTTTGGAGGGGTGTGTGTGTGTGTGTTTGGGGGGAGGTGAGAGGGTCAGAGCTGTGTGTGTGTGTGTGTTCAGAGCGGTCAGTTGGGTGTGTGTGTGTGTGTGTGTGTGAACTGCGGTGCTGGCTGTGGGCAGACTGTTGCTTGTTATCCATCACAGGTGGTTTCCTGGTCTCTCTCTGAGGCCTGATTTACTAGAAAGTTGCGGAGACTTGAGCGGCCTGCTCGGCCCGTCCCCGCTCCTTGTCCGCAGGCCCCTGGCCCCTGCTCCCCGCTCTGCAGCCCCCCTCCTTTCTCCCTATGGTTTGGGCCCAGAAACCCCTGTGCAGAGTCTATCAGGGTCTCTGCCCTACACACCCCCAGAGAGAGGGGCAGGCAGGGCACCCCAGGCCGTGCCACCCGGACGAGAGGCTCAGGTCCCGGTGCCCCATCCATTAGCCTCGCGATCCTGGGCCTGAGGCCAGGTCCCCTCGTGGTTGGGAGTCTGTCTTGGACAGAGCAGGCGCAGGCCCAGGGGCGCTCCCACAGAGCGGCAGGTCGGGCCGGAGCACTTGCTGGTGAGCACTACCCGACCCCGGCCTCACCGTCCGCTCACGCCCTGCACCCAGCCCCCTGTGCTCATGCCCTTGTTCCCTGACAGTGGCTGAGGCCCGTCTCCAAACCTTCTTGCTGTGAGAAGCCGACTCAGAAGCCCAGAGAAGCCGGCTCCACACTGGCCGTCACGCCCGCCCGCCCGCCAGGTGCCCTCACCCCCAGCTCCTCGGCCCCGGGCACGGCTCCGCAGAGCAGCGCAGACGGCAGGGAGTCCATCTCCCCAGCAGACGCTGTTCAGGCTGTTGTTGTGAACTGTCGAGCGGCTGATGAGCCCCGTGCTTCCTGCTCTCCGTCGGTGGCGGCCTGTGCTGTGCTGGGTTCTCCGTCCACCCCAGCGCGGGGTTGGTGCTGGGCCACCCTGAGCCCCGCTGGGGGCAGAAGGCTTTGGAAGCGTGGCCGCCCAGCCCGCTGTGCCTCGGCGCATGGCCCGTGGTTTATTTTTCCCGCAGTGGAGAGCTCTGGCTTTTTTCCTTTCTGAAGCCAACTAGATTTGTTTCGTCCAAACCACGTCAGGGACAGGGGCATCACATAGCCAGCCGTGTGTTGAGCTTGGCCCGCAGGCAGCCTGGGCCCCAGGCCTTGCGCCTGTGGAGGCTGCTATCTCTCTGTCCCACCGTTCTGTCCTGGCCAGGAGTGGGTCTCCCACTTCAGGGCAACCTCCTTACCCAGAGTGGCCGCTGGCAGTCAGTCATCACATTTCCAGTCCAGGCGAGGAGCGGGAGGAGGGACGATGGGCAGGAAGCCGCCCTCGGGAGCTATCTGCTGGCCTCCACTCTCTTCCCCCGTGCCATTGTCTATCAGTCACCCCTGGGGACATGGGCACCCCGGGAAAAGTGCTGGGAGGGAAGTGGTTCAGGGCAGGGTACCCCTGGAGTACCCCTTCATGCCACGCCTGCCCTGCAAGGAACCCGGTTCCCTCGCCTTCCCAGGGGCGGCCCCAGGATCAGTTCACCCCATGAAAGCCGGGGCTCCTGTGGGTGGGGGAGCTGCCCTGGAATAACACTCGCACCCCTGGGTCCCCCGCCAGGGGTGCCCTGCCCTGCCCGCCTCTGGCTGGAGCCTGTGGGAGGAGGGGAGGGGGCTGGGCCGTGGGTCGGTGGGTCTTTCTCCCTGCCGCCTGAGCAGAGGTGAGAGCCGGGGTAGGGTGGTGCCCTGGGGGCCAGGGCGTGGGGGTGGACAGGGTGGCCCCCCACCACCTGGCCCGAACGTGCCCACGTGCAGCAGGGGTTCATCCACCTCCCGGGACTCTGACACCTCCCCGGTGCCTCCTTGGGTTTCGGTTCTTTGGGGAAATGGGCTGGTGGCCAAGTGCAGTTCTCGGCCGCCCACGCCCTTCCCCAGCCTCCGTGCAGGGCGGCCCCGGCCGGCTTCCGTGTGTGCCTGTCGGATTCTCCAATTAGGAAGGCGAGCCGAGCTAGGCTGGAAGCAGTCAGACAGGGTTCCTGTTGTGTTCTGACAAATGGAACATTTTTCTTTCTTTCTTTCTTTCTTTTTTAAACAGCAAAGGCTGTGTGCTCTCTTTGGAGGCGGGGCTGAGGTTTGTGTTTGGGGTTCCCTGCTGAGCTTAGCTGCTATCTCTGAGGCCAGTATCGAAAGGAAGGTCTTGGTTTGGATGGCGGTGCACCCTGGGCGGGAGGCCCCAGGAGTCCACCTGGATCCGTCTGCGTGGGAAGGATGAGGCTGCTCTGGGCCTTCCCCGCCGGCCTGGGTGCCCGCACCTCCCCAGCCACGCCCCAGGCTCTTTTGCCTGCAGCTTCTGATGGCGTTTTCCGGCCAAGTCTAACAGAAGTGAACGTGGCCCTTCCTGTGCTGCCAGGGCGCAGAGTGGGTTCCTGCTTTGTTTTCCTGATTCTCTTCCGGCCATCCTGGGGCCTTTTTCTTTCTGCCCCTCAGACTTAGAGGAGCTGTGATCGCACAGGGCCCTCTCTCCACAGTGTCCTCCAGACACACGTGTTTAACTTAAGTGTCCAGAGGGATGGAGTTGGTTGGTCAGTCGACACACCCGCCTTGCCAGCTTGTGGTTGCCAGGGACATGTGATGACGGCCTGGCTCTTTCACTCGCTGCATCGTGTCACACTACAGTCTCACATCGTCGTCGTCCTGCATCTCACGTTGACTAAGGTCTACTCTCAGTTCTGCGTTCCACCTCACACGTTCCACCCCAGCAGCTGACAGCGGCCTCCCTGTGCTGTGTGTGTGAGTCGCTCAGTCGTGTCCGGCTCTGCGACTCCACGGACCGCAGCCCGCCAGACTGCCCTGTCCACAGGGATTCTCCAGACGAGAACCCTGGAGTGGGTAGCCTGCCCCTTCTCCAGGGGAACTTGCCAACCCAGGAATTGAACCGGGGTCTCCTGCACGGCAGGCAGACTCTCTACCAGCCGAGCCAGCAGGGAAGAAGGCCTGGCCAGCCCCAAACTCTGCTGTCGAATCAGCATCTTTCCTCGGGAGGGGCGGGCTGCTCCCCGTGAGGCGGTGTTACTGCCGCTCCCTGGGCGGAGTCTGAGTGTCGCCCCGCCCCCTGGGGGCGTTACTGCCGCTCCCTGGGCGGAGTCTGAGTGTCGCCCCGCCCCCTGGGGGCGTTACTGCCGCTCCCTGGGCGGAGTCTGAGTGTCGCCCCGCCCCCTGGGGGCGTTACTGCCGCTCCCTGGGCGGAGTCTGAGTGTCGCCCCGCCCCCTGGGGGCGTTACTGCCGCTCCCTGGGCGGAGTCTGAGTGTCGCCCCGCCCCCTGGGGGCGTTACTGCCGCTCCCTGGGCGGAGTCTGAGTGTCGCCCCGCCCCCTGGGGGCGTTACTGCCGCTCCCTGGGCGGAGTCTGAGTGTCGCCCCGCCCCCTGGGGGCGTTACTGCCGCTCCCTGGGCGGAGTCTGAGTGTCGCCCCGCCCCCTGGGGGCGTTACTGCCGCTCCCTGGGCGGAGTCTGAGTGTCGCCCCGCCCCCTGGGGGCGTTACTGCCGCTCCCTGGGCGGAGTCTGAGTGTCGCCCCGCCCCCTGGGGGCGTTACTGCCGCTCCCTGGGCGGAGTCTGAGTGTCGCCCCGCCCCCTGGGGGCGTTACTGCCGCTCCCTGGGCGGAGTCTGAGTGTCGCCCCGCCCCCTGGGGGCGTTACTGCCGCTCCCTGGGCGGAGTCTGAGTGTCGCCCCGCCCCCTGGGGGCGTTACTGCCGCTCCCTGGGCGGAGTCTGAGTGTCGCCCCGCCCCCTGGGGGCGTTACTGCCGCTCCCTGGGCGGAGTCTGAGTGTCGCCCCGCCCCCTGGGGGCGTTACTGCCGCTCCCTGGGCGGAGTCTGAGTGTCGCCCCGCCCCCTGGGGGCGTTACTGCCGCTCCCTGGGCGGAGTCGATGCGGCTGTTGCTCCTTCTTGTTTTGTGCACTTGGCACTTTCCTGGGTCTTCGTGCTTAGACACTCCGTGAGGGAGGGAGAGGGGAGCTGTGTGTAACGGGGGTGCCTTGGCTCCTGACTGCAGACCAGGCGCGTGTCGCAGTGGGCGGGCGGCAGGCTCTGCACGTGGGGTGTCTCAGCCTATTCTCTCTCCTGTTCTTAGTCGAGCCTCTCTCCGTAAAAACCATAGGTGCAGGTCTGAGCGGTGACATGGGCTCCTCCCCTTGCCGCCCCCACCCCCCGTGGCAGGGAGGGCCTCCGGCTGTCCCCTGGCTCTCTGCCCTGCGACTCTGCGCACACAGAGCAGGTGTGTGGTCCGTCTCCTGGCACAGTTCACCCAGGGTCAGGGAAGTCTGACCCTTGCATTGGGGCTTGGACACTGGGCTTCAGCCGTGACCTCTGGGCTGCTGCGTCCCTGCAGAAGGAATCAGGGTCCTTCGGCCTCAGGCCTGGCCTTTACCTCCTGGTAGACTTGGTTACTCCGTGAGGCACGGTCCACGCCTGCGGCGTGCGTACACGTATTACAGCTCCTGTGGTGTGCACACATGTGTTACAGCTCCTGTGGCGTGCACACACGCATCTCCCCATGACGCGCGGTCCGCTCCTGCGGTGTGCACACGTGCGTTACAGCTCCTGTGGCGTGCACACACACATCTCCCCATGACGCGCGGTCCGCTCCTGCGGCGTGCACACGCACATTACAGCTCCTGCGGCGTGCACACGTGCGTTACAGCTCCTGCGGCGTGCACACACGCATCTCCCCATGACACGCAGTCCGCTCCTGCGGTGTGCACACGCGCGTTACAGCTCCTGTGGCGTGCACACACACGTCTCCCCATGACGCGCGGTCCGCTCCTGCGGCGTGCACACGCACATTACAGCTCCTGCGGCGTGCACACACGCATCTCCCCATGACACGCGGTCCGCTCCTGCGGTGTGCACACGTGCGTTACAGCTCCTGTGGCGTGCACACACACGTCTCCCCATGACGCGCGGTCCGCTCCTGCGGCGTGCACACGCACATTACAGCTCCTGCGGCGTGCACACGTGCGTTACAGCTCCTGCGGCGTGCACACACGCATCTCCCCTGACACGCAGTCCGCTCCTGCGGTGTGCACACGCGCGTTACAGCTCCTGTGGCGTGCACACACACGTCTCCCCATGACGCGCGGTCCGCTCCTGCGGCGTGCACACGCACATTACAGCTCCTGCGGCGTGCACACGCGCATCTCCCCATGACACGCAGTCCGCTCCTGCGGTGTGCACACGCGCGTTACAGCTCCTGTGGCGTGCACACACACGTCTCCCCATGACGCGCGGTCCGCTCCTGCGGCGTGCACACGCACATTACAGCTCCTGCGGCGTGCACACACGCATCTCCCCATGACACGCAGTCCGCTCCTGCGGTGTGCACACGCGCGTTACAGCTCCTGTGGCGTGCACACACACGTCTCCCCATGACGCGCGGTCCGCTCCTGCGGCGTGCACACGCACATTACAGCTCCTGCGGCGTGCACACACGCATCTCCCCATGACACGCAGTCCGCTCCTGCGGTGTGCACACGCGCGTTACAGCTCCTGTGGCGTGCACACACACGTCTCCCCATGACGCGCGGTCCGCTCCTGCGGCGTGCACACGCACATTACAGCTCCTGCGGCGTGCACACACGCATCTCCCCATGACACGCAGTCCGCTCCTGCGGTGTGCACACGCGCGTTACAGCTCCTGTGGCGTGCACACACACGTCTCCCCATGACGCGCGGTCCGCTCCTGCGGCGTGCACACGCACATTACAGCTCCTGCGGCGTGCACACACGCATCTCCCCATGACACGCAGTCCGCTCCTGCGGTGTGCACACGCGCGTTACAGCTCCTGTGGCGTGCACACACACGTCTCCCCATGACGCGCGGTCCGCTCCTGCGGCGTGCACACGCACATTACAGCTCCTGCGGCGTGCACACACGCATCTCCCCATGACACGCAGTCCGCTCCTGCGGTGTGCACACGCGCGTTACAGCTCCTGTGGCGTGCACACACACGTCTCCCCATGACGCGCGGTCCGCTCCTGCGGCGTGCACACGCACATTACAGCTCCTGCGGCGTGCACACACGCATCTCCCCATGACACGCAGTCCGCTCCTGCGGTGTGCACACGCGCGTTACAGCTCCTGTGGCGTGCACACACACGTCTCCCCATGACGCGCGGTCCGCTCCTGCGGCGTGCACACGCACATTACAGCTCCTGCGGCGTGCACACACGCATCTCCCCATGACACGCAGTCCGCTCCTGCGGTGTGCACACGCGCGTTACAGCTCCTGTGGCGTGCACACACACGTCTCCCCATGACGCGCGGTCCGCTCCTGCGGCGTGCACACGCACATTACAGCTCCTGCGGCGTGCACACACGCATCTCCCCATGACACGCAGTCCGCTCCTGCGGTGTGCACACGCGCGTTACAGCTCCTGTGGCGTGCACACACACGTCTCCCCATGACGCGCGGTCCGCTCCTGCGGCGTGCACACGCACATTACAGCTCCTGCGGCGTGCACACACGCATCTCCCCATGAAGTGTCTCCCCATGATGCGCGGTCCGCTCCTGCGGCGTGCACACGCGTGTTACAGCTCCTGCGGTGTGCACACGTGTTACAGCTCCTGCGGCGTGCACACGCATGTTACAGCTCCTGCAGCGTGCACACACGCGTTTCCTGGTGATACATGGTCCGCTCCTGCGGCGTGCGCCACGCGAGTGTGCAGCGTGGAGGGACAGGTGGCCGCTGAGGTGATCCCCTCTGAGGGAGCCTGAGGTCTGGGCACCCCGCAGGGAGCAGGGGTGCCCGAGGTGGGCTCTGTGCAGGGGTGACCCTGGGGACAGGAGTCTGGAGACCGTGCATCCGCTAGGACGCAGCCGGGCCCTGAGCTGGCGGCAGCCCGGCGCCGGTGGGCTTGGCAGGTCCCTGATCTGAGGCTCCCCCGCCGAAGACCCGGACTGTGGTCCATACTTGACTGCCCCGCTGCAGCACCCATTCATTGGGCAATGACCTTCAGGAAGCCAGGACCTTTGAAGTGGTAATTCTGATCTCTGTAGCTCCCCCATTCACCTGACTGGATCACCTTTGGTGTTTTCCAGGCAGATCCGGAAGGTACTTGCTTTTTCAGATATATTGGACTTCCTGCCCCGTCTGATGTTCCAAACTGTAAAGCTTGGGAGCTCAGCTTAGGAGTCATTTTCTTGTCGTTTGCTTGTTTTAAACCTGATGCTTCTCCACCGAGGGGTAGGAATGTCCCTGGGAAGATGGCCTGGGGTCCTCCCAGGGGCTGCTGGCCCTGCTCCGCTGGGACGCTCTGAGCCCAAGGTCCAGGCTGCGGGCAGCCTGGCCTCTGGAGGGGGCCCTCCCTAGCCCTGCTCAGATCTGCCTGCTCGCTGTGCTGGCTGTCTGTCCCATGCTCACTGTCCCTGCTCCACACCGCTGCCCAGCACAGAGCGGAGATCCGGCCTCTGCCATCTCCAGCCCCTAGGCCCAGGCCTGTGTTGGTTTTTAAGATGTTCTAGCAAAATGTATAAGTTTTTAATAGGAAGTAGATATTTTAGGTTAAAGACACTTAGGATTGTCAGACTCTTTTGATTTGGGGATTGTATACATAAAAGGTTTTTCAAAACTATTTCCTGAACGGTCGTGTTTTTCTTTGGTTGTTCTTACAGAACTCAGAGCCTCTGCTGCCTCTAGGGGTCCAGCTCCAGACCTCTGTAGGTGGGGGTTGCCTGGGGCCCGGGGCCCCCCCCCGGGCAAGCCACCCACTGGCCTGCGCCTGGAGCTCCCCGGCGAGGGCAGGCAGAAGGCGCTGCTGGCTGCCAGCTGCCCCAGCCCTCCCTTCCGAAAGGAGAGGCCCAACCATCTTCCCACGCCTGGGTTGTGGTTATTTACAAAATTTGAACATACTGGTCATCAAATGTGTAACGGCTTTTTTCCATCTCGAGTCTTTCATTTCTTTAAGGACACAGTTACAACATTCAGAAAATGTTTTGAAAGCCTCCAGGCCTCTGCAAGGCCACCCTCCCCCAGGCCTGTTCTCACTCCTCCTCCTAGTCCTTGTCCGCCGCGACGGACCGGAGCCCGTGTCGCCAGCCACTGGCGGAGCCGGCCTCGCCCGCCCCAGGGCTCCTCCTGCACCCGGGCTTGGCGCTTTCCCTCTGGTTTACCAGGGCAAGCCGCTAGATTCAGCCACACAGCCCCGGTCCCCCCGCTTCGTCCCAGCAGCCCGTTCTCAAACCAGGTCTGTCTGACTTCAAATCCTGTGCCTTTTGCCATGACACTGGACCACTGAGTCTCTGCTATTTTCATTTCTCAGAGTATCATCAGCATTTTCAATCATCTTCCACGGGCCAGTTTTAATGAGTGACTGTTACTCGTTAGGGCTTCCCAGCTGCCACTAGTGGTAAAGAATCCTGCTGGAGACTTAGGAGCCGCGGGTTCCATCCCTGGGTCAGGAAGATCCCCTGGAGGAGGATGGCAACCCACTCCAGTGTTCTTGCCTGAGAATCTGAAGAGCCTGGTGGGCTACTGTCCAGGGGGTCACAAAGAGCCAGACGTGACTGAAGTGACTGAGCGTGTGTATGACTTGTTCGGCACCGTGTGAACTTCTAACTGCCTTGTCTGGAGTATTTCATTTAATACTCACAAGACCCTTAGAGCGTACACACCGAGAATACCCCAGTTTTCGTGATGAGGAGAACGGATCGGATGCTTTAAGAGATTTTCCCAGAGACACACAGTTCTGGAAGGTGTCCTTTTAAATGGCTAAATGATATTCTCGCATGAATGTGCACCCTGGTGCACTCAGCTGTTCTTCACAGGGAGCTCATCCAGTTCAATTGCTCAGTTGCTCAGTTGCTCAGCTACCCCATGGGCTGCAGCACGCCAGGCTTCCCTGTCCATCACCAACTCCTGGAGCTTGCTCAAACTCATGTCCATTCAAGTCCATCGAATCTTTCCCAGCATCAGGGTCTTTTCCAGTGAGTTAGTTCTTCGCATCAGGTGGCCAAAGTATTGGAGTTTCAGCTTCAGCATTAGTCCTTCCAGTGAATATTCAGGACTGATTTCCTTTAAGATTGACTGGTTTGAGTCCCTTGCAGTCCAAGGGATTCTCAAGAGTCTTCCCCAACACCACAGTTCAAAAGCATCAGTTCTTCAGCGCTCACCTTTCTTTATGGTCCAGCTCTCACATCCATACGTGACCTCTGGAAAAACCATAGCTTTGACTAGACAGACTTTTGTCGGTAATGTCTCTGCTTTTTAAAACACTATCTAGGTTGATCATAGCTTTTTTTCCAAGGAGCAAGTGTGTTTTAATTTCATGGCTGCAGTCACCATCTGCAGTGATTTTGGAGCCCGAGAAAATAAAAGTCTGTCATTGTTTCCGCATCTATTTGCCATGAAGTGATGGGACCAGATGCCATGATCTTTGTGTTTTGAATGTTGAGTTTTAAGCCAGCTTTTTCACTCTCCTCTTTCACTTTCATCAAGAGGCTCTTTAGTTCCTCTTTGCTTTCTGCCATAGGGTGGTATCATCTGCATATCTGTGATTATTGATATTTCTCCCTGCAGTGTTGATGCCAACTTACGCTTCATCCAGTCGAGCATTTCTCATGATGTACTCTGCATATAAGTTAAATAAGCAGGGTGACGATATACAGCCTTGACAGCTGTTTACAATTAGGATGTAGGTTTGGCTTTTGTAACAGAGGTCGGAATGACAGGGGTGAGACGGGTTTCTTTTCCACTTAGCAGCCCCATGATGTGACACGCAGAGAGGTGCATGTCCAGGGGACTAGCTGTCTCTGTATACCCTCTCAGCGCCCCCTGGGATTTGTGGCCTGGGTGATGCCAGTGGTCCTCCTCCTCTCCTGCTCCTAGAACACCTTTTCTTCAGTCCCCACTCCCCCCCCCAACCACCACAGTACTTGGTCCCTGTTTTTCTGGGGGAGGCGTCCCCATATGTCCACCTCCCCAACCCCCAGCAGCCCCCAGACTGCTGTCATCTCTGCAAATTAGGGCAAGAATTCTGAGGCAAGCTCTCAAGGGACCACCCCACGTGGTGGGTGGATGCTTGCTGGGAGCTGTCCCTGGGCTGGTGGGCGGTGGTTTCAGCATGCACCCCCACATTCAGCCTGGGCCCCACCAGCACAGGCAGATTGCACCCAGGTTCAGACTGCATGTGGGCACCTTCAGGAGAATAGCCTTAACTGCAGAACACACTCATTAAAACTCCAGCCAGAGCCCTAAACCAGAGTGGGCCGGCTCTGCGGGCACCCTGGGGAGGCATCTATTTAATCAAGGAGCTCCCGGTATCTCCTCTTCCCCCCTCCTCCTCCTGAGTAGCGGATTGGCAGCCTCGGGATAACTTTTGGAAGAGTGAGTCACGAGAAGCTTCTGAAATAGCTGTTGCAGTAAACACTATGAAAATGTTTATGGTCAAAGCCTAATTGGGAAATCGCTGTTCCGGTGAGAAACGGTCCTGCTAGTATCAGTTATCGACGGCAGTCGATTTTGCTGCTGACAGCGTGCCCACATCCCTGACCGTCAACCGCCTGTTTTGTTTCACTGAAGCCCCAGGCCGTGTTCGTGTACCGTCTATCTGGCGCCTTGGGTTTGGACTGGAAAGCTCCCAGGAGGGGATCGCTCCTGCCCTGAGCACACAGGGCCCCAGAGGCGTTAGGGTAGGTGGGTGCAGAGCAGAAGTCAGGCTGGGAAGTGGAGGGAAGGGGGCCTGACGGTGCGCCCCCCGGCACCTCGCCGCTCCTCCTCCTGAGCTTGTCCCTCGGGGATCACGTGCGTCATCTCATCTGAACCCCAAACCCCGTTTTCTAAGATTCCCCCACCGTATTACGACCTCTACCAGAGGCCAGAAGCCACATCCCCTCTCTAGTTGTCTTGACAGTTGTAGCTCTAAGATCTCAAGGTTGTGGTCTGATCCCATGTTAGCACGGGGACTTTTCACGGCGCAGGAAGTCAGAACTCCGCCCTCCTCTGGCAGAGGGGAGCACGTAACTTGTTAATTTGCAGCAGTTAAGGGCCGTAGAAACTAACCGTCTGTCACAGTTATGCTTTCCTCCCTGGCACTGGTAGCAGAGGGGGGTGTGTGTGTCCGTGGGCACAGACTCCCCCCCTGTTCATCGCAGCCCTTCGCTCACGGGTGGCATTCCCCTGCTCTCAGCCTGTTCCCAGGCTGGGGGACACTGGGCCCATCTTGGACTCGACAGGAACGCACATGGACTGCGAGTTACAGAAGCGGACTGGCCTCCGGGTCTGGGGAGACCCCGGGCCTCGGAAGGCATCTTAGGCAAATTCGTGATAGGACTTTCTAGCCAAAATACTGACGGAGCACAGCTCCATTGGGTGGTGGGGAGATTGAGGCAAGTAGAGGGGACAGGAGGCTTCTTTCATATGAGATGGAAACGGCAGGCTGTTTCTATACAGCCCGGTGGCCCTTTAAGCAGAAGCATGGAGACGTTGCCATTTCAGACCCCCGAGACATTCTGGTGCTGAGTCAGAACAGAATCAAACAGGAAGACAGCGTCTGTTGGAACAGTATCAAGATCCCTTGTTCCGATTTTAGATTTGGAAATAGGAGCCCGTCAGCCGTGAATCCCGCACTGCAGGGCCTCCCCACCTGCCGCGGGCGGGGCTCTGCCTTCATGGCCACACGCAGCCCCTCTCTGCTCTGTGTCTCTGGAAGGATCTGCACCGGCCAGTCGAGCCAGTTGGAGCTCCTGACGTCCTCTGTGAGATGCAGGCAGTGGCTCTGAGCGTAGATGCTTGCGCTGCTGAGTCATGTAGGGAGAGGTGAGCCCTCACAGCAGGAGGCTCGCACGCACCCCTCTTGGCTGGGGGGCGCTGGGGTCCCCGCCTGCTGGGTCTCAGAGCCTGTTCTGACTGGTTCCTAAATCCTCTGAAAGCCTATTTTACTGAGAGAAAAGGTAATGCAACTGACAGGCCACACGCAGCCCCTCTCTGCTCTGTGTCTCTGGAAGGATCTGCACCGGCCAGTCGAGCCAGTTGGAGCTCCTGACGTCCTCTGTGAGATGCAGGCAGTGGCTCTGAGCGTAGATGCTTGCGCTGCTGAGTCATGTAGGGAGAGGTGAGCCCTCACAGCAGGAGGCTCGCACGCACCCCTCTTGGCTGGGGGGCGCTGGGGTCCCCGCCTGCTGGGTCTCAGAGCCTGTTCTGACTGGTTCCTAAATCCTCTGAAAGCCTATTTTACTGAGAGAAAAGGTAATGCAACTGACGTGGCGCTTGCTGTATCCTCGATTTGCTCCTTAGACGCTGAATTGATTGACAGGATCAAATATCAGGCGCTTTTTGGTGTGGACCCAGTGTCTGCTCCAGGGTTAGCAGTTTGTGGAGAACTTGACGCTGCCCCCTCGCCGGCCTAACGCCCGCTGCCCTCCTGTTGCAGGTGCACCTTCCGCTTCCCCAGCACGGCGATAAAGATCCAGTTCACGTCGCTGTACCACCAGGAGGAGGCCCCCGCGTCCCCGCTGCGGCCGCTCTACCCGCAGATCTCCCCGCTGAAGATCCACATCCCGGAGCCGGACCTCCGGAGCCTGGTCAGCCCCATCCCCTCCCCGACCGGCACCATCAGGTGAGCGGCCCGGCCGGCCCTGCGCCGCCGCTGCCCAACGAGCCCAGGGCGCCGGCCTCCAGGGCGCGGCTGAGGAAGAGGAAAGTGATACACAGAGGGTGTTCTGTGCTTGATACACTGTGGAGTCTGTTTCTGGAAAATGGGTCCTGGGCGGAAAATTTGAAACTATTTTAAGCGCATCAGGGGACCTGACAACTTGAACCGAGTCTCTGGAGAATGATCTTACAAAGTGAATCACTACCTAATTAGCCACTTTTCCAGTTTGAAATTCTGTACATTAGGGCCTTTGAAAGCAGGCATAGGTACCATTTTTTACAGACAGTGAAACTGTGAAAAGGAGGATTTGTATACCAGGATTTGGTGGACTTGGTTTTTCTAAACTTGGTAGAAATCCTTTCCAAAGTTTTAGAAATTAATCTAAATGTCGAAGAAAGGCAGGTCCTCAAACGTTCTCATCCCTGTCGTGCTATACAAAGAGAACCCCTGGGGGGAGGCTTGAGGGTGACGCCCAGAACCAGAGACGCTGGGGAGGGGGAGGGGTGAGGTGAGCTGCCCCCCCAGAAACACAGCGGGTCCTGTGCCTTCTTCCCCTTTTGTTGTAAAAACATGTTGGAAGACATGGATTTGAGGGTCAAGATTTAATAAACTTCAAAGCAGTTTACTGCTTTGTTAAGGACATTTTAACATGAGATAGGCCCTGGAGATGGAGAGGCAGATCGTGTCTCAGGATTGACATGAGCTCATGTCCCCCTGAAACGGTCTCAGGGGCCCTGGGGACCACACTCTGACCACGCTCCCCCAGCAGAGCTTGCGCTCGGCACCCCGCGGGTGTAATCAGTGACAGTCACTCTCTGGCTGACCAGCCCGGGCGGGGCCCTGGTTTTGCACCTTTAAAGGTTTACATTTAGAAGCTGAGGTCAGTTCATCTCGGCATGGTCGCTGGCCTCACATGTGCCCCGTGTTCTCCGACCCCGTGTCCGTGACCAGCTGGGAGTCATTTGCATCGAGCTGCCTGGAGTCAGTTCCCTCCTGAGCCGGTGAGCAGGCGTGTTTCTCTTGCGGAGAGAGCTCAGGGATGCCTTTGAAATGTCACAGCCCAGAACTCAGGTCTGGGATCCCAGTTCTGGTTCTGGCCGCATCTCCAGGTGATGGGAGATCCAGGAGCAGGTCTCTGCAGCCTCCTCGGACCTTGTCTTCTCTGGCGATGAAGCCCACCCTCTTAACACTACAGTGGCCTGGGATGACAGGGAGGAGCAGTGAGTGACGAGGCCTGCCGCTCAGCAGCGGTACCTGCGCTGTTTTATTTAGTCCTTAGGGATTTACGAGAGAGATTCTGTCCTAAGCTCTTTTCAGTTTCCAGCAATAGCTCTGTTCTCAGACCCGAAACGTACATCACCTCCCTGCCCTTTCTGACATCTGCCCTGAGAACAGCCTAAAACGAGGGCTCCACTTGAGTTCGCGATGAAGCTCTGCAATGAAAACGCCCTTGCCCTCATACGTCTATAATCTGTGCACCGATAAAAAAATGATGTGTTGTAGAACGAAGCAGCCACTTTGGGAAACATGCTGGCAGTTCTCCAAAACATTAAAGGTTTACCTCAACTGCCCAGCAACGCACTGGGTTGTGAGGTCTCCGTGGAAACTCGACTGTTGGGGTTCAGGGCAGCGTTATTCATAACCACCTCCAAAATGGAAACAACTCAGCTGACCATCAGCCGCTGAGTGGAGGGAAATTGTGTTACAGCCACGGTGTGGAGAATGAAGGAGCAAAGTGCTGGCACCTGGTGAGCCCTGAAAACATGATGCTGAAGGAAAGGAACCAGTCCGCGGGAGACCCCGCGCTGGGTGGCTCAGTTGACAGGCAGTGTCCAGAATAGGCACAGCCTTAGAGGAGGACAGTAGACAGGAGTTGTCAGGGACTCGGGAGGTTTAAGGGGGTGATGGCCCCCTGTCCTGGTTTCTCCTTTCTGGGGTGATGACCACGTTGTGGAGCGAGATGGTGGTCACACCACTCCGGACACTAGAAGCCCCCGAGTTGTACGCTGGAAACAGGCGCACCGTGCGGCGTGCATAGCGCAGGGAGCTGGTACCGAAGCCCTGCTCTGACACCTTCACCCCGCAGCACCTCGGGGCAGGAGCAGGGACTCGGGCCAGGCAGGTGCCCCGCACCGCCGGGAGCCCACGCGCCTGTCCCGGGCAGGGCGCGTCGGCCCTCCGAGGCCCTTGCACGTCCGGTGAAACCAGCTCAGACTGGCATGGGACTGTGAACAATCAGCTTAGGATCCAGCCACATCAACGGCTTTTACGAGCAGAAAGTGTTTTGGTCTGTGCCTGGAGAGCTTCATAGAATGAATATAATTCCCAGATGTGTATAA
>SJXQ01011093.1:116525-141066 GCA_006408695.1 Aepyceros melampus | reverse complement strand
CATTCAGTCTGGATCAGCCCTTTCTACACCGCACCCCACCCCCCACAATCCAGTCCATTCTCTCCTCTCTGGCCAGACTCAGGCGTATGTAAGCCCCGGGAAGCAGGCCCTTATGCTGCCTTCCGAACCTTCCCCCTGCCTTCCCCTCCCACTCCTTGGCCTGACACCCTCGGGGCTCATCTGAGGCACCCATCCCTCAAGTCCCTCACAGAGAACTCCTCCTGGTTCGGCTGTGATAGCATTTATCACGCTGTCACTGCGCAGAGGACCCGGGTGTCTGCACGCGGTCTGCAGGGTGGAAATACTGTGGCCAGCACACCTTTCAGAATTAACTAGAATTTGACCTTCCCTCTTTGAGTCTGTTGCCCTTACCTGTAAAATGAGATACTGAGAGCCTGTAATTACGGTGGGGATTAAGTTGTTTTTTTTCTTAAGAGGCAGGTACAGCTTACATTAGATGCAAAAATGAAATGGGAATTTTAGAAAGGAACTTCTAAGAGTTGCCGCTGTTCCTTGCAAACTTCTGGACACGAGCCCAGCCCACGGCCGGGGTGTGTGCGGCAGTTTCAGCCGCGCTGCACACAAGACCTGCCGGCGACGGAGCGGACAGCGTTTGTGGGACAGAACCCGGGACGGGGGCACCGGGCTGAGGATCCTAACGGCGCCGGGAGCCCTGGCGGGACCCCAGCGGCCCCGGGAGCCGCGGCTTAAAGCGCCGGAAGCCCGTGCAGGGCCCGCGCGCCAGTCCCGCCCCCCAACCCCGTGCGGAGGCGCCGCGTCGAAGCCGATTGGCCGGGGGCCGTGCGCCGAGCCCACGTGACGCGGCGCGCTGCGCGGCCCGGAAGCCGGCGTCAGCCGGAAGCGGGCGTCAGGCGCGCGGCCCGCCCTCGGGGCGGCGGCGGCGGCGGCGGCGGGATGCTGGCGGCGGGGACGGAGAGTCTGCTCCGCCAGGCCAGGTGAGCGCGCCTCGCGTCTCGGGCGCGTGGCGGCGGGTCTCAGCGCGGGGCCGCGGGGAGGCCGGGCCGGCGTGGGGCGGTCCGGGGGGCGGCGGGCCCGAGCGGCGTCCGAGGGAAGGGCGGAAAGCGGGCCGGGAAGCCGCGGGCGCCGGGCGGCCTGCCGGGCTGAGCCTGGCGAGCTCTGTGTGCCGGGTTCGCGAGTCCGGTGCCTCCCAGGGCTTCGGGGCCGCGAAGGGCTGAGTGACTCAGGTTCTCGCGGGCGCGCTGGGCGCGCGCTCCTCCGCCCCCTGGCCCCGGCCTGCCTCTGGGCGCCCCTGACTGGTCGGGGCTCTCCCTCCGCGCCGACTGGCCACCCACGGGGGGAAACACGCAGACTCGGCCCAGACCCCGCAGTCCGTCAGTGCAAGACTCGGTGCTGCTCGCGGAGAAGCACAGGCGGCCAGAACCGTGGTTCAAAGGGAAAACTACCTGGATTCAGAGCTAGACCAGTTGTTGGGGGAAAATTAGGCTGGTTGAGGCTCCTGTGATCTTAGGGAAGCAAGGTCTTGAATGCGGGTTAGGTCGCAAAGGCTGTGAATGGGCAGAAGTTTGCTGTAGTCAAAATAACCCTTGAAAAGCTGTTAGGCTGGTGTTTTCTCCCACTGCATCCAAAAAACGTCTCTGTTTCCTTCAGTCTTGGACAAATATTCCAATACTCAAGTTCCGCTATTCCAGTTCAGCCTCGTTTGGATTTAGAAGCTGTTTTAAGGGAAAATAGCCTTTTCAAAAAGTTGAAGTACAGTTGATTCACAGCATCAGTCTCAGGGGTACAGTGTATCGCCTCAGTATTTTAATAGATTACGTTCCATTTAAAGTTGTTACATTGACTGCATTGCCTGTGCCGTACAATATGTCTATACCTTGCTTGATACATGGTTTCTACCTCTCAACCCCTTCCCCTCCCCAATGCCCAGCCTCCGCTGGTAACCACTGGCATGTGCTCTGTAAGTCTGTCTTGTACTCATTAGTCCCACTTTTGGGTTCTGCATGTGAATGGTGATCAGCATTTGTCTTCTCTGACTTGTTTCACTGTGCATAACGCTGTCTGGCTCCTCCACGCTGTCGCATGCGGTAGTTTCATTCTCTGATCCAGTGATATTCCGTTGTGCGTATACACACCACGTCTCCTTTATCCAGGCATCTGTTGACGGACACTGAGACTGCTTCCATGTCTTGGCTGTTGTAAACAGGGCTGCCATGAACATTGGGGTGCATGTACCCTTTCAAATTAGAGTTTTTGTTTTCTTTGGATATATACCCAGGAGTGTAGTTCAATTTTTAGTTGAGGAATCTCCACAGTTTTCCAGTGACTGCACCAATTTACATTCCCGCCAATAGTGAACTAGGGTTTTTTTCTCCGCTTGCTCACCAGCGTCTGTTATTGTGGCCTTCTCATTTGATAGCCATTTCTGACATGTATGCGGTGTTACCTCGTTGTGGTTTTGATTTGTTTCTCTCAGTAGGGCATCTTTCTATCTGCCTGTTGCCCATCTGTATGTCGTCTTAGGGAAAATGTCTGTTCAGGTCTTATGTCCATTAAAAAAATTTTTTTTTCATATTGGGTTGTGTGAATTGTTTACTTTGGATATTAAACCCTTGTTAGTCATATCACTTGCAAATGTCTTCTCCCATTAAGTTGGTTTCCTTTGCTGTGCAGAAACTTTTAAGTGTAATAATTAGGCCCCATTTGCTTGTTTTTGCTGTTGCTCCCTTTGCCTTAGGAGACAGCCAAAAAACATCCCCACTGTTTCTGTCACAGAGTGCTCTGTCTTCTTCTAGTTCTGTGGTTTCTGATCTTACATTGTAGGTTATTTAATCCGTTCTGTTTATTTTTGTATATGGTGTGAGAAAATGTTCCAGTTTCCTTCCTTTACAGGCTGCTCCAGCTTCACCAAGCACCACAGATTGAAGAGACTGTCTTCTCCTGCTGTATTTTGCCTCCTTTGTCATAGGGTAATTGACCATAAGTGTGGTTTTATTTCTAGGCTCTCTGTTCTGTTTCACCTTTAATTAGTGTTTTTGAAGAGAAGTACCTTATAAGCATTCCAGAATGAATTATGGGAAAATAAAATGACAACTTACCTAATAATAATGATGATAATAGCAGTAACAATATGAGACTACTGCGTGGAAAGACAGTAGAGTGTGCAAAAGCTCAGACTCCTGAGTCATAGAGATCTTGGGTCAAATATAACTCTGCCAGTGAGTGACCTTAAGAAAATTAGGTAACCGTCCTGTGCCTCTCTGTAGGGGGTGGGGTGTCTGTGTATCTGTGTGTCTGTTGCTGTGTGTGTGTCTGTGTGTTGCTGCCAGTACCATGATGTTTACATAGTCATTACTGTAGTTTTGTAGTTTAGTATAGTCTGAAATCAGAGAGCATGATACCTCTCTCCAGCTTTGTTTTTTCTTAAGATTGCTTTGCCTTTTCATGTTTTAAAATTATTCTAGTTCTGTGAAAAACCATGGATGTTTTGATAGAGATTGCATTAAATCTGTAGATTGCTTTGGGTAGTATGGAGATTATAGCGGTTTTAATTCTTCCAGCTCATGTGCATGGGATCTCTTTCCATTTCTTTGCATCATCTTCGGTTTCCTCTGTCAGTGTTTTATAGTTTTCAGGGTACAGGTCTTTCACCTCTTTTGTTAAGTTTATTCCTAGGTATTTTATTCTTTTTCACATGATTTTAACATGTATAGGAAAGCAACAGGTTTCTGAATATTAATCTTGTATCCAGGCAACTTAACTGAAGTTATTTTATTAGTTGTAATAGTTTTTGGTGGAAACTTTATAGAGTTATATATATATATGGTATTGTGTCATCTGCAAATTGTGGGTTTTACTTCCCTTCCAAGTTTTATGCCTTCCATTTATTCTCCTAGTCGTAGGGTAACCCACTCTATATGTGTACCCTATATGTGTTCCTGATACTGGAAGAAAAGTATTTTCAGCTTTTCAGTGTTGAGTATGATGTTAGCTGTGGGTTTGTCATAAATGACCTTTATTACGTTCCCTTGATAGCAACTGTGATGAGAGTTTTTGTGGTGAATGAACGTTGAATTTTGTCCATTGCTTTTTTTTGCATCTGTTGAGATGGTCACTTGAATTTTATCCTTCCATGTGTTAATGTGGTGATTTGCAGATGTTGAAGCATCCTTGTGATCCTGGAAGAAGCATAAATCTAACTTGACCGTGGTGTAGTTTTTTTTTTTTTTTTCTTGCCTACTTCATGGCTTGTGGGATCTTAATTCCCTTCAGGGATTGAACCTTCACCTCAGCAGTGGAAGTGCAGGGTTCTTATCACTTGACCACCAGAGGATCCCCCATGGTCTTTTTTTACTGTTGAATTTTGTTTGCCAATGTTCTTTTGAGGATTTTCAAATCTACGTTCATCATAGATACTGACCTGTAGTTGTTTGGTTTTTTTTTTTTNGTGGAAGTGCAGGGTTCTTATCACTTGACCACCAGAGGATCCCCCATGGTCTTTTTTTACTGTTGAATTTTGTTTGCCAATGTTCTTTTGAGGATTTTCAAATCTACGTTCATCATAGATACTGACCTGTAGTTGTTTGTTTTTTTTTTTTTTTTTTTGTAGTGTCTGCCTGATTTTGGTATCGAGGTAATTGTGGCCTCATAGAAAGAATTGAAGAGTGTTCCCTCCCCTTTGGTTTTTTTGGATAGTTTGAGAAGGATAGGTATTACCTGTCTATATGTTTGGTAGAGTTCCCTCATGAAGCTCTCTGGTCCCAGACTTTTGTTTGCTGGAAGTTTTATTACTAATTCAGTTTCACTGCTAGTGACAGGTCTGTTCAGATTGTCTGTTTCTCCCAATTCAGTCTTGGAAATTGTATATTTCTAGAAATGTATCCCTTTCTTCTAGGTCATCACATTCGTCTGCCTGTAAGTATCGGTGCTGTTCTCTGTGGAGTGTTTTGGCGTCTCACTTCACAATCTCTCCTCTTTCGTGTCTTGCTTTATTTGGGTCCACTCTGTTTCTCTTGACCACCCTAACTCACAGGCTTGTCAGTTTTGTCTTTTGCAGTCTGGTCTGTTCCCGTCTCTGCCTTGTCTCCTCTCCGATCTCTATATCCCCCATCTGCTGACTGTGGCCTCTGTCTCTTGTGTTGTTTAGATGGTGGTTGTTTGAGACTGTTGTTCCTTGAGATGTGCCTGGACTGCGGTAAACTTCCCCCTTGGAATTGCTCTTGCCACATCCCGCAGATTTGGGCATGTGTTATTTTCTTCTTGAGGTATTTTTTATTTGCACTTCCCTTTCTGTGTCGCTTATTTTAGTAGCATCCTTAGTAGTGTGTAGAGACTCGACATGTCTGTGTTTTTCCTGTTTTTTTCTTTCTGTAATTCATTTCTAGTTCCATACTGTTGTGGTCAGAAATGGTACTGGATGTCATTTCTGTCCTCTTAAATTTGTTGAGGCTCATTTAATAATCTAACATGTATCTATCCTGGGAACATTCCATGTGCGTTTTAAAACAATGTGTATTCAGCTGGTTTTGGATGGAGAATCCTATAGATAAAGTCCACCTAGTTGACTTGTGTCATTTAAGACTGCTGCTTTCTTACTGATTTTATCTCTGAATAATAAGTCTATTGATACAATTGCTTCCCTGGTAGCTGAGATGGTAAAGAATCTGCCTGCAATGCGGGAGACCTTGGTTGGATCCCTGAGTTGGGAAGAATCCTCTGGAGGAGGGCATTTCCCACTCCAGTATTCTTGCCTGGGAAATCCCAGGAACCTGGGGGGCTGCAGCCCATGGGCGCGCAGAGTCGGACACGACTGAGCCTCGAAGCACAGCGCGCCCCTTGGCGTGAGCTGCTGAAGCCCCCTGCCGTCCCTGGACCATTGTCAGTTCAGTTCAGTTCAGTCGCTCAATCGTGTCCGACTCTTTGCGACGCCATGAATCGCAGCACGCCAGGCCTCCCTGTCCATCACCAACTCCTGGAGTTCACCCAGACCCATGCCCATGGAGTCAGTGACGCCATCCAGCCATCTCATCCTCGGTCATCCCCTTCTCCTCCTGCCCCCAATCCCTCCCAGCATCAGGGTCTTTGCCAATGAGTCAACTCTTCGCATGAGGTGGCCAAAGTACTGGAGCTTTAGCTTCAGCATCATTCCTTCCAAAGAAATCCCAGGGCCAATCTCCTTCAGAATGGTCTGGTTGGATCTCCTTGCAGTCCAAGGGACTCTCAAGAGTCTTCACCAACACCACAGTTCAAAAGCATCAATTCTTTGGCACTTAGCCTTCTTTACAGTCCAACTCTCACATCCATACATGACCACAGGAAAAACCATAGCCTTGACTAGACGGACTTTAGTCGGCAAAGTAATATCTCTGCTTTTGAATATGCTATCTAGGCTGGTCATAACTTATCTTCCAAGGAGTAAGCATCTTTTAATTTCATGGCTGCAGTCACCATCAGTTGAGCTATATTTAAGTACAAAAAACTGCATGAGCTTTTTGTATATTTTGAAGACTAATCCTTTGTCAGTTGCTTCATTTGCAAATATTTTCTCCTACTCTTCTTTTCATTTTTATGGTTTCCTTTTCTGTGCAAAAGCTTTTAAATTTAGTTAGGTCCCATTTATTTATATTTGTTTTTATTTTTATTACTTTAGGAGGTGAATCAAAAAAGATCTTACTGTGATTTATGTCAGAGAGAATAGTTGCTTTTTATTCCTTGCAGAACCCCTGATTAAATACTCTTCAGGCCTGACAATGTTTTCTCTGTTGTGTTCTTATCACTTCTCTTCTTTTAGTTGATTCATTTTAGCTTCAGATTTCAACTAAAATGTCTTTTCTTTTTGGTGAAAATTTTCATGATCCTCTAATTCAGCTCATATTGCTCTGTTACAATCTTTTCATTTATTTATTTATTTTTTTAAAAATTTATTTATTTTAATTGGAGACTAATTACTTTACAATATTGTAGTGGTGTTTGCCATACATTGACATGAATCAGCCATGGGTTTACATGTGTTCCCCATCCTGAACTCCTCTCCCACCTCCCTCCCTATTGAATACATTTTAGTCAGTTCTAATAAGGTGGGTGAAACTGGAGCCTATTATGCAGAATGAAGTAAGCCAGAAAGAAAAACACCAATACAGTATACTAACATATATATACGGAATTTAGAAAGATGGTAACAATAACCCTATATGTGAGACAGCAAAAGAGACACAGATGTATAGAACAGTCTTTTGGACTCTGTGGGAGAGAGCAAGGGTGGGATGGTCTGACAGAATAGCGTTGAAACATGTATATTATCATATGGGAAACAGATTGCCAGTCCAGGTTTGATGTATTACAATCTTTTATACAGTCTATATTCTTCCTTTTTATCACTTAAGTATTAATTTTTATTTATTTTAATGCCTCTCTTTTAAGAAATGTTAAAATCTGGTCTATGTTGTTCACTAAGATGGCATTGTTTTCTAGGATAGTGCCTTAGGTATAAGAGAACCAGCAATATGTACTAATACATGAGTTAATAATTTTCAAAATAGAAGCATGGATTCATGTAATAGTTCTATCAGTTATTATCTGTGGAACTATGGCAAGTGATGGACACCACTCAAGTCTCAGATTCTTCATCTGTAAAATTGAGTCATAATTTCCTGCCTGTTTATCTGTACTATCTAAAGGATTTAGGAGTTAACAGATAAAATGCCTGATAAACTGTAAAGAACCTTTAATATGTGCCATATTAAAAGCATTTAAAAAGTTGTGACTTACCCTCCACCGGAGTAAGCAAATGAATCTGATTTTAGGTAGAGGGGAAACAAATTATGAAAGACAGTTTCACCCAAGCTGGGAAGAGGAAATGGGGACCTTGTTTCAGAATGCTGTTCTAGTTTGGCAAGAAGATAGGAAAATAAAAGGAATATGGCATTCTTTAGTTCTTGTGAACATTTCCATGTATAACTGAAAGTCATCACAGTTCTTTGTTCAGGTCAGTAATACTTGTAGTCTGGTTTGGAAATCTCATAGAGAGATCTTGATGTGTGTGTTAGTGACTAAAAGCATGAGTTTTGGGATCAGACATCTGAGTTAGAGTTTCAGATTGCCACTTACAAGCTGTGTGTCTTTGTGATCTTTAGGAATAGTTCCTAATTTCTTTATGCCTTGGATTCAGTGTCTAAAAAAAGGAATAATGATATCTCTCTGGGTTGTTATGACGATTAGATGAAAGAAACACACAGAAATAGCACAGTATCTTATATATATTAAGTGAAAAATAGATGGTAAACCTGTTTCCTATCCTGTTCTACCTTGAATTGTCCCAGAGGAGGGTGTGACTGCCATATAAGCAGCATTGGGAATAATAATAAAACAACAACAACAACAATAGTAATAGACTAATGTTGTTAACTCTGGCCAGGTATCAAACTAGATGAACTATATTGACAAAGCAGTGGCCACAGGACTGGAAAAGGTCAGCTTTCATTCCAATCCCAAAGAAAGGCAATGCCAAAGAATGCTCAAACTACCACACAGTTTACTCATCTCACACACTAGCAAAGTAATGCTCAAAATTCTCCAAGCCAGGCTCCAGCAGTACGTGAACTGTGAACTTCCAGATGTTCAAGCTGAATTTAGAAAAGGCAGAGGAACCCCAGAGATCAAATTGACAACATCTGTTGGATCATCAAAAAAGCAAGAGAGTTCCAGAAAAACATCTGCTTTATAGACTATGCCAAAGCCTCTGACTGATCACAACAAACTGAAAAATTCTTAAAGAGATGGGAATTCCAGACCAACAGCTCAGGAACTGCTGCTCACTCAGTCGTATCTGCCTCTTTCTGACTCCATGGGCTGTAGCCCACCAGACTTCTCTGTCCACAGGGATTCTCCAGGAGAGAATACTAGAGTGGGTAGCCTATCCCTTCTCCAAGATATCTTCCAGACCCAGGAATCAAATAGTTCTCCTGCATTGCAGGCAGATTCTTTACCAGCTGAGCTACCAGGAAAGCCCACAGTAGGTTCTTAACTAGTTATCCATTTTATATATAGTAGTGGAGAAGGAAATGGCAACCCACTCCAGTGTTCTTGCCTGGAGAATCCCAGGGATGGGGGAGCCTGGTGGGCTGCCATCTATGGGGTCGCATGGAGTCGGACACGACTGAAGTGACTTAGCATCAGCAGCAGCAGTGTGTGTATATCATTCCCAATCTCCTAATTTATCCCTCCACCCTTTCTGTCCTTGGTAACCATACATTTGTTTTCATCATCTTGGACTCTCTTTTGTAAATAAGTTCATTTGTATCATTTTTATTAGATTCTATATGTGATGCCACATATTTGTCTCTGTTTGACATACTTCATTCATTAAGACAGTTTCTAGGTCCATCCATGTTCCTGTGCATGGCACGATTTCACTCTTTTTAATGGCTTAGTAGTACTCCATTGCATATATGTACCACATCTTCTTTATCCATCCTCTGTTGATAGTCATTTAGCCTGCTTCCATGTCCTGTCAATTGTGAACTTTTTGATTTATCATTTTCTCCAGATTTATGCAAGGAGTAGGATTTCTGGATCATATGGTAGCTGCATTTATAGTTTCCTTACACTGCTTATACCAGTTTACATTCCCATCAATAGTGTAGGAGGATTCTCTTTTCCAGACCCACTCTAGCATTTATTGTTTGTAGATTTTTTTGTATATTCTGATTTGGGTGAGGTGATACCTCATTGTAGTTTTGATTTGCCTTTCTCTGATAATTAATGATATTGAGCATCTTTTCATATGCTTTTTAACCATCTGTATGTCTTCTTTAGAGAAATGTCTATTTAGGTCTTCCACTCATTTTTTGATTGGGTTTCTTTTTTTTTTTTAAGTACAAAAAACTGCATGAGCTTTTTGTATATTTTGAAGACTAATCCTTTGTCAGTTGCTTCATTTGCAAATATTTTCTCCTACTCTTCTTTTCATTTTTATGGTTTCCTTTTCTGTGCAAAAGCTTTTAAATTTAGTTAGGTCCCATTTATTTATATTTGTTTTTATTTTTATTACTTTAGGAGGTGAATCAAAAAAGATCTTACTGTGATTTATGTCAGAGAGAATAGTTGCTTTTTATTCCTTGCAGAACCCCTGATTAAATACTCTTCAGGCCTGACAATGTTTTCTCTGTTGTGTTCTTATCACTTCTCTTCTTTTAGTTGATTCATTTTAGCTTCAGATTTCAACTAAAATGTCTTTTCTTTTTGGTGAAAATTTTCATGATCCTCTAATTCAGCTCATATTGCTCTGTTACAATCTTTTCATTTATTTATTTATTTTTTTAAAAATTTATTTATTTTAATTGGAGACTAATTACTTTACAATATTGTAGTGGTGTTTGCCATACATTGACATGAATCAGCCATGGGTTTACATGTGTTCCCCATCCTGAACTCCTCTCCCACCTCCCTCCCTATTGAATACATTTTAGTCAGTTCTAATAAGGTGGGTGAAACTGGAGCCTATTATGCAGAATGAAGTAAGCCAGAAAGAAAAACACCAATACAGTATACTAACATATATATACGGAATTTAGAAAGTGGTAACAATAACCCTATATGTGAGACAGCAAAAGAGACACAGATGTATAGAACAGTCTTTTGGACTCTGTGGGAGAGAGCAAGGGTGGGATGGTCTGACAGAATAGCGTTGAAACATGTATATTATCATATGGGAAACAGATTGCCAGTCCAGGTTTGATGTATTACAATCTTTTATACAGTCTATATTCTTCCTTTTTATCACTTAAGTATTAATTTTTATTTATTTTAATGCCTCTCTTTTAAGAAATGTTAAAATCTGGTCTATGTTGTTCACTAAGATGGCATTGTTTTCTAGGATAGTGCCTTAGGTATAAGAGAACCAGCAATATGTACTAAATACATGAGTTAATAATTTTCAAAATAGAAGCATGGATTCATGTAATAGTTCTATCAGTTATTATCTGTGGAACTATGGCAAGTGATGGACACCACTCAAGTCTCAGATTCTTCATCTGTAAAATTGAGTCATAATTTCCTGCCTGTTTATCTGTACTATCTAAAGGATTTAGGAGTTAACAGATAAAATGCCTGATAAACTGTAAAGAACCTTTAATATGTGCCATATTAAAAGCATTTAAAAAGTTGTGACTTACCCTCCACCGGAGTAAGCAAATGAATCTGATTTTAGGTAGAGGGGAAACAAATTATGAAAGACAGTTTCACCCAAGCTGGGAAGAGGAAATGGGGACCTTGTTTCAGAATGCTGTTCTAGTTTGGCAAGAAGATAGGAAAATAAAAGGAATATGGCATTCTTTAGTTCTTGTGAACATTTCCATGTATAACTGAAAGTCATCACAGTTCTTTGTTCAGGTCAGTAATACTTGTAGTCTGGTTTGGAAATCTCATAGAGAGATCTTGATGTGTGTGTTAGTGACTAAAAGCATGAGTTTTGGGATCAGACATCTGAGTTAGAGTTTCAGATTGCCACTTACAAGCTGTGTGTCTTTGTGATCTTTAGGAATAGTTCCTAATTTCTTTATGCCTTGGATTCAGTGTCTAAAAAAAGGAATAATGATATCCTCTGGGTTGTTATGACGATTAGATAAAAGAAACACACAGAAATAGCACAGTATCTTATATATATTAAGTGAAAAATAGATGGTAAACCTGTTTCCTATCCTGTTCTACCTTGAATTGTCCCAGAGGAGGGTGTGACTGCCATATAAGCAGCATTGGGAATAATAATAAAACAACAACAACAACAATAGTAATAGACTAATGTTGTTAACTCTGGCCAGGTATCAAACTAGATGAACTATATTGACAAAGCACTTGAGAGGCTGCCATTATTATCCTGATTTTATATAAGGAATCTCAAGTTTGGGGAAGTTAAGTAATTTGCCTAGCATTATAAATCATGTATGTGCCAGAGCAAGGAACTGAACTCAAGGATGTGATTTTGAAATTTGTGCTCTTTTTTAAACTTAATTTTTATTGGAGTATAGTTGATTTACAATATTGTGTTAGTTTCTGCTATACAGCAAAGTGAGTCAGTTATGCATACACATGTATCTGCTCTTTTTTAGATTTTCCACATATAGGTCTTTATAAGGTAATGAGTCGAGTTCCCTGTCAAAGTTTGTGCTCTTAACTATTACATTATATGCAATGGCACATGCTCAGTGCTGTAACTGATGAAAAGCCTGAGTCAAGCAAGGAGCCCTGCAGTCACCAGCCTGTTTGTGTAGATTCATCTGTTTTCCACTGGTAAATTCCAGACTGCATGTTGAGCTGAATCATTCACCTCTAATTAGCTCAGTTTGATGTATCAACAGTTAGGGGGTACAGAGTACCTTCTCAATACTTGGCAGAAAGTGAACTTGAGATAGGGCTTCAGAATTAAATACAGGCTACATCATGAAATTTGAGTTTCAGAGAACTAGTGAGTAATTTCTATAAGTATGTACCACAAATATTTCACAGAACATACTTTACTAAAAGAAATTTTGTTGGTTATCTGAAAAATAAATTTAACTGGGCATACTAAAGTTTTGTTTGCTAAAACTGACAACGCTATCTGGAAAGGCCCTCATCAGTATTTCTTACATTAAATCTCAGATCAGAGAGTAAAGGACAAGATGGAGGGGGAATCAAAGAAAAGATTAAAACATAGTACATGAGATGTTAAAATCATACATGGAAGGAGGAAGTTACTGAAAAGCCCCAGTTCTATATTATCATGTCTGGAGCATATTTCACTCCTGTGTTCATCATAAGGAAATTGTTAGCCCCTCTGTTGTTCTTGGTTCAGTCTACCTAAATTTTCAAACCAGCCCCAGAAGGGACACACGTGTTTGCAGGAAGAACTCCCCTTCCCATGGTATCCATATGCTGAGGAGTGGCTGTAATTTTATCACCCTAATCACCTTCTTACACATAACTTGTAACTTACTCAATCCTCATGCCACCCATCAATTTATTAATTTCTTATTCAATGGATACATCTTGGGCTTGCACTGTTTGCCAGGTGCTCTGCAAGACTCTGGGGACAAAAACAAAACAAAACAAAACACCAAATACCAGTCCCTGACCTCACCTTTGTTGAGGAGGCAAACAAGTAACCAAACAACTGCAATTTAAATAAGAGAAATGCTGATGGAGGTATGAACAGATTGCTACGAAGACTATCAGGGAGTGGTAGCATTGCCTAAGGAGGCAGTTATGGGGGTACCATTTGTGTGAAGCCTGGAAAAGTGGGTGTGTATGTGTTCACTATACAAGCAAGGTATGGAGAAGATACTTCAAGTAGGAGGATGGCATCTGCAAAGACACAGAGCAGAGCGTTTGCAAGAATGACCCCTCAAATTCTTGAGTGTTGATATCAGAAGTGAAACTTAAAGTGAGCTAACTGAATGTTGAAGTGTACTTTTAAAAAAATATGTATTTTTGGCTGCATCAAGTCTTAGTCGCGGCAGAAGGGTTGCTCATTGCATCATGAGGTCTTAGTTAGCACGTGGGATCTTAGTTTCCTGACCAAGGATTGAACCCGCATTGCCTGCGTTGGAAGCTTGGAGTCTTAATCACTGGACCACCAGGGAAGTCCCTATATACTTTAGTATGTGCGTTTATTATACATCAATTATGTTTCAATAAAGTTAAAAAAGGTTACTCATGTACACTGAGATACAGATCTAAGCTACTTTTTGTCAATACAATGTCAATTTGGGCCAATAAGAGAACTGCTACATTTTGAAGGTTTTTTGACAACATCCATCATAGTTTTCTTTTAAAATTAATTAATGTATTTTAATTGGAGGATAATTACAACATCTTGATTTTTGCCATGCATCAACATGAATTGGCCACAGGTATACATACGTCCCCCTTGTCCCATATTTCCCCTCCCACCTCCCTCCCCACCTTATCCCTCTGGGTTGTCCCAGAGCACTGGCTTTGGGTGCCCTGATTCATGCATCAAACTTTAAATGGTAATCTATTTTACATATGTCATGTATATGTTTCAATGCTATTTCCTCAAATCATCCCCCGCTTGCCTTCTTCCACTGAGTCCAAAAGTCTGTTCTTTACATCTGTGTCTCCTTTGCTGCTCTGCATGTAGGATCATTGGTACTGTCTTTCTAAATTCCATGTATTTGTATTAATATATAGTATTTGTCTTTCACTTTCTGACTGACTTCACTCTATAAAAGGTTCTAGGTGCCTCCACCTCACTAGGATTGATGGACATCTAGGTTGCTTCCATGCCCTAGCTATTATAAATAGTGCTGTAATGAATATTGGATACATGTGTCTCTTTCAATTCTGGTTTCCTCCGGTATATGCCCAGCAGTGGGATTCTGGGTCATATGATGGTTCTATTCCAAGTTTTTAAAGGAATCTCTACACTGTTCTCCATGGACATACCAGTTTGCATTGCCACCAACAGTGTAAGAAGGTTTCCTTTTCTCCACACCCTCTCCAGCTCTTATTTTTTATAGACTTTTTGATGATGGCCATTCTGACCAGGATGAAATGATAGCTCATTGTGGTTTTGATTTGCATTTCTCTGATAATGAGTGATGTTGAGCATCTTTTCATGTGTTTGTTAGCCATTCGTATGTCTTCTTTGGAGAAATGTCTATTTAGTTCTTTGGCCCATTTTTTGATTGGGTCATTTATTTTTCTGGAGTTGAGCTGCATAAGCTGCTTGTATATTTTTGAGATTAGTTGTTTGTCAGTTGCTTCATTTGCTATTATTTTCTCCCATTCAGAAGGCTGTCTTTTCACCTTGCTTATAGTTTCCTTTGTTGTGCAGAAGCTTTTAATTTTAATTAGATCCCATTTGTTTATTTTTGCTTTTATTTCCAGTATTCTGGGAGGTGGATCATAGAGGATCCTGCTGTGATTTATGTCAGAGAGTGTTTTGCCTATGTTCTCCTCTAAGAGTTTTATAGTTTCTTGTCTTACGTTTAGATCTTTAATCCATTTTGAGTTTATTTTTGTGTATGGTGTTAGAAAGTGATCTAATTTCATTCTTTTACAAGTGGTTGACCAGTTTTCCCAGCACCACTTGTTAAAAAGATTGTCTTTAATCCACTGTATATTCTTGCCTCCTTTGTCGAAGATAAGCTGTCCATAGGTGTGTGGATTTATCTCTGGGCTTTCTATTTTGTTCCATTGATCTATATTTCTGTCTTTGTGCCAGTACCATACTGTCTTGATGACTGTGGCTTTGTAGTAGAGCCTGAAGTCAGGCAGGTTGATTCCTCCAGTTCCATTCTTCTTTCTCATGATGGCTTTGGCTATTCAAGGTTTTTTGTATTTCCATACAAATTGTGAAATTATTTGTTCTAGCTCTGTGAAAAATACAGCTGGTAGCTTGATAGGAATTGCATTGAATCTGTAGATTGCTTTGGATAGAATACTCATTTTCACTATATTGATTCTTCCGATCCATGAATATGGTATATTTCTCCATCTATTAGTGTCCTCTTTGATTTCTTTCATCAGTGCTTTATAATTTTCTATATATAGGTATTTAGTTTCTTTGCCCACTTTTTGATTGGGTTGTTTGTTTTCTGGTATTGAGTTGCTTGAGCTGCTTATATATCTTGGAAATTAATTCTTTGTCACTTATTTTGTTTGCTATTACTTTCTCCCATTCTAAGGACTGTCTTTACACTTTGCTTGTAGCTTCCTTATTGTGTAAAAACTTTCAAGTTTAATTAGGTCCCATTTGTTTATTTTTCTTTTTATTTCCATTGCTCTTGGAGGTGGGTCATAGAAGATCTTGCTGCGATTTATGTCAGAGAGTGTTCTGCCTATGTTTTCCTATAAGAATTTTATAGTTTCTGGTGTTACATTTATGTCTTTAATCCATTTTGAATTTATTTTTTGTGTGTGGTGTTAGAAAGTGTCCTAGTTTCATTCTTTTATGTGTAGTTGATCAGTTTTCCCAGCACCACTTATTGAAGAGACTGTCTTTTCTCCATTATACATTTTTGCTTCTTTCGTCAAAGATGCAGTGTCCAGTTTATTTTTCTTTTTATTTCCATTGCTCTTGGAGGTGGGTCATAGAAGATCTTGCTGCGATTTATGTCAGAGAGTGTTCTGCCTATGTTTTCCTATAAGAATTTTATAGTTTCTGGTGTTACATTTATGTCTTTAATCCATTTTGAATTTATTTTTTGTGTGTGGTGTTAGAAAGTGTCCTAGTTTCATTCTTTTATGTGTAGTTGATCAGTTTTCCCAGCACCACTTGTTGAAGAGACTGTCTTTTCTCCATTATACATTTTTGCTTCTTTCGTCAAAGATGCGGTGTCCATAGGTGCATAGATTTATCTCTGGGCTTTCTATTTTGTTCCATTGATAAGTATTTCTGTTTTTTGTGCCAGTACCAGACTGTCTTGATGACTGTACCTTTGTAGTCTAGTCTGAAGTCAGGAAGGTTGATTCCTCCAGTTCCATTCTTCTTTCTCAAGATTACTTTGGCTATTCAGGATCATATAAATTGTGATATTATTTTTTTCTAGTTCTGTGAAAAAATACCATTGGTAGTTTGAAAGGAATTGCATTGAATCTATAGATTGCTTTGGGTAGCATACTCATTTTCACTATATTGATTCTTCCAATCCAAGAATATGGTATATTTCTCTATCTATCTGTGTCATCTTTGATTTCTTTCATCAGTGTTTTATATTTTTCTGTATACAGGTCTTCTGTTTCTTTAGGTAAATTTATTCCTAAGTATTTTTCTTGTTGTTGTTGTTGCAATGGTGAATGGGATTGTTTCCCTAATTTCTCTTTCTAACTTTTATTGTTAGTGTGTAGGAATGCAAGGGATTTCTATGTATTAATTTTATATCCTGCAATTTTACTATATTTATTGATTTAGTTCATTTCAGTTGCTCAGTCATGTCCGGCTCTTTGCAACCCCATGAACCACAGCACGCCAGGCCTCCTTGTCCATCACCAGCTCCCAGAGTCCACCCAAACCCATGTCCATTGAGTCAGTGATGCCATCCAACCATCTTATCCTCTGTCATCCCCTTCTCCTCCTGCCCTCAATCTTTCCCAGCATCAGGGTCTTTTCAAATGAGTCATCTCTTCACATCACATGGCCAAAGTATTGGAGTTTCAGCTTCAGCGTCAATCCTTCCAATGAATATTCAGGACTGATTTCCTTTAGGATTGACTGGTTTGATCTCCTTGCAGTCCAAGGGACTCTCAGAGTCTTCTCCAACACCACAATTCAAAAGCATCAATTCTTCTGTGCCAGCTTTCTTTATGATCCAACTCTCACGTCCATACATGACCACTGGAAAAACCATAGTCTTGACTAGACGGACCTTTGTTGACAAGCTGCCTAAGTCTGCCATAACTTGCCTTACAAGGAGTAAGAGTCTTTTAATTTCATGACTGCAATCACCATCTGCAGTAAGTTTGGAGCTCAAAAAATAAAGTCAGCCACTGTTTCCACTGTTTCCCCATCTATTTGCCATGAAATGATGGGACTGGATGCCATGATCTTAGTTTTCTGAATGTTGAGTTTTAAGCCAAGTTTTTCACTCTCCTCTTTCACTTTCATCAAGAGGCTCTTTAGTTCTTCTTCACTCTCTGCCATAAAGGAGGTGTCATCTTTCATATCTGAGGTTATTGATATTTCTGCTGGCAATCTCGATTCCAGCTTGTGCTTCCTCCAGCTCAGTGTTTCTCATGATGTACTCTGCATATAAGTTAAATAAGCAGGATGACAATATACCACCTTGATGTACTCCTTTTCTAGTAATTTTCTGATGGCATCTTTAGGGTTTTCTATGTAGAGGATCAAGTCATATGCAAACAGTGAGAGTTTTACTTCTTCCTTTTCAGTCTGGATTCTTGTTACTTCTTTTTCTTCTCTGATCACTGTGGCTAGGACTTCCAGTCTTGTTCCTGGTTTTAGAGAAATACTTTCATTTTTTCTCCATTGAGGACACTGTTTTCTGTGGGCTTTTTATGTATGACTTTTATTATGTTCAGGCATAATAGAAGGCATGTTCCTTCTATGCCTACTTTCTGGAGACTTTTTATTATAAATGTGTGTTGCATTTTGTCAAAAGCTTTTTCTGCATCTATTGAAATAATCATATTGTTTTTATCTTTCAATTTGTTAATGTAGTGTATCACATTGATTTGTGAATATTGAAGAATCCTTGCCTCCCTGGAATAAAGCCCACTTGATCATGATGTATGATTTTTAATATGTTGTTGGATTCTATTTGCTAGAATTTTGTTAAGGATTTTTGCATCTATGTTCATCAATGATATTAGCCTGTAGTTTTCTTTTTTTGTGGCATCTTTGTCTGGTTTTGTTATCAGGGTGATTGTGGCCTTGTAGAACGAGTTTTGGAGTTTTCCTCCATCATCATAGTTTTTAAAAGCATCCTTTGATCTAGCCACTCAGTTTTTGGAAATCTTTTATAAAGAAATAAAAACATCAGTGCATATGTATAAGGATGGTTATTGCAACATTCTATAAGAGCTGAAAAAATGAAATATGAATGCCCATCAAAAGGGAAATTATAATGTCTTAAATTCTGAGCTATCAGGTGGCTTTTTAAAGGTTTTTATCTATGTCTCTAAAGTAAATACAATGACACATTGTTAAATGAGAAGGGCAACCTGCAGAATGCTGGGCACACACCCTTCTCCCTCTATGTTTGTATGTATATTTGAATGGCCAGGAGAATGGAGTCAACTATTGGTTGTTGGAAGAGCTGATTGGGGATAATGGTGTTTGAGTGGGAGATGATTACCTTTTTTTTTTTTTTAATATACTGAATGTCATTTAGGATTTAATGGTTATTTGTTCTTTGACAAATCTGTTCAGAAAGCAGTATAATGAGAACTACATTTTTGCTGGAATTCAAGAGATGAGAAAAGCAAAGTCCATGGCTTCTCCATGAATACAGCCTAGTGGAGGAAAATGGATAATTTAATAAAATAATCACAGTGACATGTAATTGCAAACTACAAGAGTTTCAAAAGTAGAGGAGAGGAAACTATAGACCGGATTGTGGGTGATGGAGCAAGTGATGGAGCATGGGGAATCTCTGAGGGAGCAGTGCTTGAACTGGAATTATGAAAAGTGATAGTTTAGTAGGTGAAGTGTGATGAAGTTGGGAAGGATCTCCACTCTGAAACAACAGTATTAAAATATCCCTAGGGCAGAAAGGACCATAGCATGTTGGGAGAACAGATAAAGGGCTGGTAGGACTAAAGAGTGGGGAACAAGGAGGATGGTATTTTTAGATAAGAGCTAGGCAAAAGCTGGAGAAGGCAATGGCACTCCACTCCAGTACTCTTGCCTGGAAAATCCTATGGACAGAGGAGCCTGGTAGGCTGCAGTCCATGGGGTCGCTAAGAGTCAGATACGACTGAGCGACTTCACTTTCATTTTCACTTTCATGCATTGGAGAAGGAAATGGCAACCCACTCCAGTGTTTTTGCCTGGAGAATCCCAGGGATGGGGGAGCCTGGTGGGCTGCCATCTATGGGGTCACACAGAGTTGGACACGACTGAAGTGACTTAGCAGCAGGCAAAGGCTGGATTAGGCATTACCTTCAGGGTGCCAATAGTAATCTTGATTTATTACTAAGAAATAGTGTCTAAGAGTTTTAGGAATCCATTAGAAGGTTTTCATCAAAACTCAGATGTTCAGAATTTTGTTTCAAAAATGTCACTTCACATGCCCCAATGTGGAGAATCAACTGGGTTGAGGAGAGAGAGAGTGGGAACATGCTCGTTAGGAGGCTGCTGCTGCTGCTAAGTCGCTTCAGTGTGTCCGACTCTGTGCGACCCCATAGAGGGCAGCCACCAGGCTCCCCCGTCCCTGGGATTCTCCACGCAAGAACACTGGAGTGGGTTGCCATTTCCTTCTCCAATCGTTAGGAGGCTACTTAGTATTAATAATAATCAGGCAAATGATGATTGGGACTAAGATGGCTGCACCAGATCAGTTAGGCAGCTATTTTAATAATCTAGGCAGGAGATGGGGGTGGTTTGGACTCAGAGCAGTGGTAGAGAAGATGGAGAGGATGCATGCATTCTCCATAGCGGTTGAGTTTCTTCAGCGTCACGTGGACCTCTATAGGCTATCCATGTAATTGATGCAATGAATTAATTGACAAATGCCAGCTGATATGAAATTGGCAGGTGTAACTATACATTTAATGGATCCCCTTTTGGAGGTTTTGGGTTTTTTGGTTGATATATTTTAAAATTAATTAATTTTTATTGCATTTCAGTAACTTTATTGAAAGGTATATCCCTTAGTACCAAAACATAATGGGAGTTGGTTAGGTTGTCTCTGGCAACTCAAAATTAACACTGATGTATTAATAATATTGAAATTTATCAGTATTTTGGAATAACTGTGAAGTTATCTATAAAACATAGTTTACAAAAGTATAAGATACACTGTGGTTCTTTGGTTTATTTTCTAATGCGTGTATACTCTTAACATGATGTCAAAATTGGGTACAGCCATTCTTGGATGGATTCAGGTTACACATTGCCCTGAGTAACTCTCTCCAACACTTTAATCCATAGATCTCCAAACACTACACCTCAGCAACCTTGTAATTATGAAGTTGCCTACTCACCTTTCTGAATACTTCCTTTTGGCACAGTAGAGGCAATTAATGTAAGTATATTCTCTGTCTTTTAAGCAAAATTCTAAGTTGGAACCAACAAGTTTTATAAAACCAATCCTCAGTAAATCTTTTAGAGTGTTAAATCAAAAAGTTTTCAGAGTGGTGCTAATTTGAGTTACTAGTACAGTAAAAAATAATTTTCTTGATGGGACTAGACTGAGGCAGTAAAGTTTGTATAAAACTTTAAAATCATAGATATAAACATCACCTGTTTTCTAGAAAAATATTAAAGATAACTTCGGTTCACTTCATTTCAGTCATTCAGTCGTGTCTGATTCTTTGTGACCCGATGAACTGCAGTAAGCCAGGCCTCCCTGTCCATCACCAACTCCAGGAGTTTACCCAAACTCATGTCCATTGAGTCGGTGATGCCATCCAACCATCTCATTCTCTGTCGTCTTCTTCTCCTAATGCCCTCAATCTTTCACAGCATCAGGGTCTTTCCCAATGAGTCAGCTCTTTGCATCAGGTGGCCAAAGTATTGGAATTTCAGCTTCAACATCAGTCCTTCCAATGAACACCCAGGACTGATCTCCTTTAGGATGGACTGGCTGGATCTCCTTGCTGTCCAAGGGACTCTCAAAAGTCTTCTCCAACACCACAGTTCAAGAGCATCAATTCTTTGGTGCTCAGCTTTCTTTATAGTCCAACTCTCACATCCATACATGACTACCAGAAAAAACATAGCCTTGACTAGATGGACCTTTGTTGACAAAGTAATGTCTCTGCTTTTTAATATGCTGTCTAGGTTGGTCATAACTTTCCTTCCAAGGAGTAAGCATCTTTTAATTTCATGCCTGCAGTCACCATCTGCAGTGAGTTTGGAGCCCCCCCAAAATAAGGTCAGCCACAACTGGCTGGATCTCCTTGCTGTCCAAGGGACTCTCAAAAGTCTTCTCCAACACCACAGTTCAAGAGCATCAATTCTTTGGTGCTCAGCTTTCTTTATAGTCCAACTCTCACATCCATACATGACTACCAGAAAAAACATAGCCTTGACTAGATGGACCTTTGTTGACAAAGTAATGTCTCTGCTTTTTAATATGCTGTCTAGGTTGGTCATAACTTTCCTTCCAAGGAGTAAGCATCTTTTAATTTCATGCCTGCAGTCACCATCTGCAGTGAGTTTGGAGCCCCCCCAAAATAAGGTCAGCCACTGTTTCTACTGTTTCCCCATCTTTTGCCATGAAGTGATGGGTCCAGATGCCATGATCTTAGTTTTCTGAATGTTGAGCTTTAAGCCAACTTTTTCATTCTCCTCTTTCACTTTCATCAAGAGGCTCTTTAGCTCTTCTTCACTTTCTGCCATAAGGGTGGTGTCATCTGCATATCTGAGGTTATTGATATTTCTGCTGGCAATCTTGATTCCAGCTTGTGCTTCATCCAGCCCAGCATTTCTCATGATGTACTCTGCATATAAGTTAAATAAGCAGGATGACAATATACATGTCCTAGCTATTGTAAACAATGCTGCAATGAATGCTGGGGTACATGTAGCTTTTTCAATTTTGTTTTCCTCAGGGTATATACCTAGGAGTGGGATTGCTGGTTTTTTTCCTAGTTTTTAAGGGAATCTCCATATTGACTTCCACTAGTGGCTATATCAATCTACATTCCCACCAGTAGTGCAAGAGGGTTCCCTTTTCTCTACACCCTCTCCAGAATTTGTTGCTCTTGGATTTTTTGATGATGGCCATTTTGACTGGTGTAAGGTGGTATCTCATTGTAGTTTTGATTTGCATTTCTCTAATAATGAGTGATGTTGAGAATCTTTTCATGTGTTGACTAGATCTTTTGCCCACTTTTTATTGGGTTGTCTCTTTTTCTGGTATTGGTTTTTATGAGTTGCTTGTATATTTTGGAAGTTAATCCTTTGTCAGTTGTTACATTTGCTATTATTTCCTCCCATTCAGAGGGTTGTCTTTTCACCTTGTTTATAATTATAAACAAGGTGTGTGTGTCCTTTGTTGTGTGAAAGCTTTTATGTTTAATTAGGTCTTACTTGTTTATGTTTGTTTTTAGTTCCATTACTCTAGGAGGTGGGTCATAGAGGATCTTGCTGTGATGTTTGTCATCGAATTTCTGCCTATGTTTTCTTCTAAGAGTTTTACAGCTTCTGGTCTTATATTTAGGTCTGTAATCCATTTTGAGTTTCTTTGGTGTATTGTGTTAGGAATTGTTTTATTTTCATTCTTTCACAGGTAGTGGTCCGGTTTTCCCACCAGTGCTTACTGAAGAGACTGCCTTCGTCCCACTGCATAGTCTTGACTCCTTTGCAAAATAAGGTACCCATAGGTGTGTGGGTTTATCTCTGGGCTTTCTATCTTGTTCCATTGGTCTATATTTCTGTTTCTGTGCCAGTACCATACTGTCTTGATGACTGTAGCTTTCAAAGATCTCCATCTATATTTGTATGTACATTTGGATGGACAATGGAACGAACTATTGGTTCCTGGTAGGGTTATGTGGGGATAATAGTGTTTGAGTGGGAGATGGTTAACTTTTAAAATGTATACATTTTCTCCACTTTCCCCCTCATTTTTCCCTTTAGAGCGAGTGTATGCCCTTTAATCATTTTCAAAGAGGAAGTTTGAATAAAACATCTTCAAGTATCATATCCTTCAGAAAAATATCTTGGGCATATCCTTGAGCTAATCCATGGCAGAATTCACCATTTCTGCTATGGGCCCACACTGTACACAGTTCTATTGTAGTATGTATTATTTTTTTTTTGAACTTTTTTATTTATTTATTTTTTTAATTAATTTTTATTTTTTAGTTTGTTTTGCTTTACAATACTGTATTCGTTTTGTTACACATTGACATGAATTAGCCATGAGTGTACATGAACTCCCAATCCCGACCCCGAATCAGGGATTATTGTTTTATTTCTGACACCTTAATTAATCTACAGTTTCCTTAAGTGTGGACCATGGCTTATTTATCCTTGAATACCATTTTCCTACAACATGACTAGCAAACAGACAGTGATGAATAAATGTAATAAATGTTCAGTGAATACTCATCAGATGTGTAAATGGAAAATTAGAGCCAATGGCAGAGTGATTCAGGAACTCCAGTAGAATGAGAACTAGAGCTCAAATGAAGAGACCAGGTATAAACAAGGCAAGTTAGTTAAGAGTCTGGTGGCTTTGACTCTTCTAGCAGTTAGAGCTATGGTTGAGGATAGAGGCAACATTCCAAAAGAGGTACTTGATCATGTCTTTGTCATATGGGATGGAATGAAAGGGAGTTAACAAAAAATTAAGCATAAAGTACTCACATGGAAATAATGAATTTCCCCCAAATTATGAAGGCCCTAGCTCTGAATTCACAGTATAAAAATTTCTATGCCAGTCATATGTAATTTGGGCTTCCCTGGTTGCTCAGCAGTTAAGAATCCACCTGCCAATGCAGGAGACACAGGTTTGACCCCTGGGTTGGGAAGATCCCTGGAGAAGGAAATGGCAACCCATTCCAGTATTCTTGCCTGGGAAATCCCATGGACAGGGGTGCCTAGTAGGCTATAGTCCATGGGGTCACAAAAAGTCAGACATGACTTGGCAACTAAACAACAACAACAACATATCTATTAAAGTATGAAATCCAAACTTTAAAAGTTTCCAATAGAAGAAAGTCCAGGATAACTTCACTAGTAAATTCTATGAGGGAATAAATAATAGTGGATCTATAGAAGACTTATTCAGAATGCAGAAAACAGGACTTCTTGGTGGTCCTGTGGCTAAGACTCCATGCTCCCTATGCAGGGGTCCAGGTTTAACACTGGTCAGGGAATAAAATCCCATGTCACAATTAAGAGTTTGCATGCTGCAGCTAAAATCCCTTG
>SJXQ01011093.1:0-104868 GCA_006408695.1 Aepyceros melampus | reverse complement strand
GATCGAGTGCCCTCACACCTTGAAGATGGATTTTCCTGCTATCTTCTAAATAAAATAGAGCTGTAACACTGATTTGTCTAAGAGCTATAACATGGTCCATTTGAGACCTGAGAGCTATAACACCATCTATCCAAGACCTGAGAGCTGTGACACACCGAGGTGGCTTTAATGTCCATCACTCCAAATCTTTGTTGTGATGAGACAAAGAATCGAGGAACATACACTCGTGTGACAATTCCATGTTTGTGAGATTAGGAACAAAGGTCCATCTTCTGTAACTTCTTCATGCTAACACAAGGGGCCAAATTCTGAGCATGAAAGACATTGACAGGGTCTGTCACATCTCTTTGCTGATGGTTGTAGGTGCCTGCTTACACATACAGGCAGAGCAAGCTACAAGTTTTTGGGTGCCACAAAGATACAGATTATTGTGAACAATCATGTTAATCCCATTTTCTTGAGGCCAATTCTTGGAATTGTGCTAGCTCTGAAAATGGAGGAGCTTATGTCATAGCTACAGTCTAGCTTTTTCACCCTGGTGGCAGCTGTCGTATCGGTGAAATGAGTCAGAAATGTGCATCAGATACTGCATCTATGACTCGAATCATTAACTGCTTGAGCCTGCTCTTTTGTGACTTAGGGAGGCCTGGGAGAGTTCAGTTTTTCTATAAACAAGAGGCAGAGGACATGGAGAAACCTTGGAACTTGGGGGGTTGGGGAGGCTGCAGAGTTCTGCTCTAGTCCAGGCTCTGAGGTCAAACAGGAATAGGTTTGCCTGCTGCTCTACCAGTGATATCTTGGGCGAGTTTCTTAAGCTCTCTAAACCTCAGTTTTCCTATCTGTAAAGTACAAATTATAATATTGATACTTAACTCTCAGACTTCTTACTAAGTGTGTTTATACTTGGAAAGCAAACGGCACAGCCGCTGGCACAAAATTATATTAAATAAATGATAGATTTTATTCCATTGTTTTATTTTTGACAACTTTGACTTGTGGGATATTTCTTAATTGTTTAGGCCAAAATGTTTTCATCTAATTTCTGAACGTTGGCTCTAATTTTTGCTCTTGGGTCTGAGCAGCAGCAGAGTTTAATCTACTTTCTTACAACAGTCCTTCATCATTAAATATTTTCTCCTTTGTGGTAAGCATCCTGATTTATTCAAATTTTCCTCCAAAGCCATGTGTTTTAAAGCCCGTCTCCATCTTTGTTGCTGTTTTTCTCAGTTTACTCCAAAGTGTTCTTATTCCTTCAGAGTGGAGATAGTGGCATTTGACCTGAGACTTGAAAGATTATTAATAGTAAAAGGCATAATTTAGATGTGTGTTTGGGAGTAGGGGGAGCAGGTAGGAAAGAGGCATTGCTGGCTGAGGAACCAGCAAGCAAAGTACCAGGTGGAAAGTTCTGGGTTATGTTCAGAGATGGTGAAGAATTAAGGTGCAGTGAAGCTCTGGGATGAGAAGTATTTGAAATTAAGCTTGAGGATATAGGTTAGGGGATCAGGTCAAGGAGAGGCTAAATGCCATTCTAAGGAATTAATTCTATTCAATTGATGACAGAGATCCTTGCAGTGAGTGGGGTCACACAGTCATTTTGGCTCATTACTTTGAAAGTGGTATGAGATGCAGCCCAAGTGGTACTGAGAGTTTATAGTGATAGACACGTACATTTAAAAAGAAAGAGATCTGAATAAACAACCTAACTTCAACATCGAGGAACCAGAAAAGAAGAACAAATTAAGACCAAAGTTAGCAAAAAGAAAAAATAAAGCAAGGGCTTCCCTGGTGGCTCAGTGGTTAAGAATCCACTTGTCAATGCAGGAGACATGGATTCAATCCTTGGTCCAGGAAGATCTCACATGCCACAGAGCAACTAAGCCTGTGTGCCACAACTGCTGAGCCTAGGCTCTGGAGCCTGGGAGCCGCAACTAGCGAGCCCGTGTGCCACAACTGTTGGAGCTGGAATGCTCTAGAGCTCATGCTCTGCAACAAGAGGAAGCCAAGGCAAAGAGAAGCCCTAACACCACAATTAGAGTGTAGCCCCACTCGTCATAATTAGAGAAAACCCTGCATAGCAATGAAGACCCAGTATAGCCAAAAATAAATCAATAAAAAATAAAAATATGAAAAAAAGAAAAACATAGCAATATAGAATAAAAATCAGCAAACTAAGAATTCTTTTTTTTAAAGAAACAAAAATGGACAAACCTTTACCTAGACTAAAAAAAAAAAAGAAGACTCAGGTAAGTAAAATCAAGAATGAAAGAGGAGACATTATAACAGATGGCTCAGAAATAAAAAGGATCATAAGAGACTATAAGCCAACAGGCTGGATAACCTGGAAGAAGTGGATAAATTCCTAGAAAAATTCAATGTATCAAATTCAATCAAGAAGAAATAGAAAGCTCAAACAGACCAACAACAGCATGATTTTATCAGTAATCTAAAACATCCCAACAACAACAACAACAAAAAAACCCAGGACAAAATGGCTTCATGGGTGAATTCTACCAAACATTCAAGGAGAATTAATATCAATGCTTCTTAAGTTCCTTTTAAGAAATTTAAGAAAAGGGACTATTTCCAAACTAACTGTATGAGACCATCATCAGCCTTATACCAAAACCAGACAATGACATTTGAAGGAAAAAATATTCTTTAATGAACATAGGCAGAGAATAAAATGGCAGTTGCCAGGGGCTGTTGGTAAAGGGAAATGGAGAGACATTGACCCAAGATGAACCCAAAGGTTCATCTATGCAAGAAAAGTTCTGGAGCTCTGATGCACAACACTGTGCCCATAGTTAATAATACTATATTGTACACTTGACATTTGCTGACAGGACTGGTCTAAAATGTTCTCACCACACACAAAGACAGCAGTAATTATGTGACATGATGGAGATGTTATTTAGGTTGATTGTGTTGATTACTTCACAATGTGTCTGGTTATCAAATCATTAAGTTGTACACCTTATATATACATGACCTTGAATTGTCAATTATGTCTCAATAAAGACCATGCTTGCACAAAAAGTAATAACTTCAAAGTTTCAAGGAGAGATTATGAGGAATTTAACATTACACACACACACACACACACACACACACACACCTTCTCATGTCTTTGTGTATTTATGTTTAGTTGCTAAGTCATGTCTGACTCTTTTGCAATTCCATGGACTGTAGCCCACAAGGCTTCTTTGTCCATGAGGATTTTTAGGCAAGAATGCTGGAGTGGGTTGCCGTTTTCTTCTCCAGGAGATCTTCCTGATCCAGGGACTGAGCCTGTGTCTCTTGCATTGCAGATAGATTCTTTCCTGCTGAGCCACTGGGGCTTTTCCCATGTATGTATATATGTATATGTGTGTATATATATATGTCCATGTATGTGTATATATACTGTCATGCAAAGAATATGAAATCCATGTGCTATGTTCCTGAATAGAATTTTTATTTTTTACTTCTATTTCCAAATGTTCTCATGTGACAAAACAATTAAACACAGATAAACAAACAAACAGAAACAACAACTTCCCTCCAAAAGCAAACAAAAGCCTAACAGCTTTCAATCTAGAGATCTCTGGGTCAATTTTTAAAATAATCAACTTTCTATTTAAAAGAAAATTCTGATGCTTTTTCGTGTTACAGTAAATTTTGTTATTAAATAAATGTTTAAAACATTATGAAAAATGTACCATATTAAATGTGTAAAATAAGCCATGTTTTAGTTGATGGCTAATAACGACTATCAGCTTCCCAGTTGGCTCAGATGGTAAAGTATCTGCTTGCAATGCAGGAGACCTGGGTTCAACCCCTAGGTCAGAAAGATCCCCTGGAGAAGGGAATGGCAAACCACTCCAGTATTCTTGCCTGGAGAGTCCCATGGATGGAGGAGCCTTGTTGGCTACAGTCCATGGGATCACAGAGAGTCTGACACGACTGAGTGACTAACAGTTAGTCAAGTTACCTTACTTTGACTTCCCTTGTGGCTCAGATGGTAAAGCATCTGCCTACAATGTGAGAGACCCGGGTTTGATCCCTGGGTCAGGAAGATCCCCTGGAGAAGGGAATGGCTACCCACTCCATATTCTTGCCTGGAAAATCACATGGATGGAGAACCCTGGTAAGCTACAGTCCATAGGGTTGCAAAGAGTCAGATACAACTGAGCGACTTCACTCACTTAATGACTAACAAGTAAAAGATAATGAGAAAAATTAAGATTCTGAATAAATTTTCAGGGAATTTGACAAGGAGATCAATGAAAAATTTTCTCTACACATAGCAATAGATTAATAAAACTTTTTTTTTTATTTAAAAGACTTTGTTGGAGGGTAGTTGATTTACAATGTGTTAGTTTCTACTCTAAAGAAAAGTGAATCAATTATACATATATCCACCCTTTTTTGGATTCTTTTCCCATATAGGCCATCACAGAGAATTGAGTAGAGTTCCCTACACAGTAGGTTCTCATTAGTTACCTATTTTATACATGTCAGTATATAGGCCATCACAGAGTATTGAGTAGAGTTCCTTATACAGTAGTTTCTCATTTGTTATCCATTTTATACACAGTAGTGTATGTATATCTGTCAATTCCAATCTCCTAATGCTTCCCACTCCACCTTCCTCCCTTGGTAACCATATGTTTGTTCTTTTTGACTCTATTTCTGTTTTGCACATAATTTTATTAGAATGATTTTTCTAGACTCCACATTAAGCAATATTATAGTGTTTGTTTTTCTCCTTCTGACTTACTTCACTCTGTATGACAGTCTCTAGATCCATCCACATCTCTGCAAATGGCATCATTTCATTCTGTTTTGTGATTGAGTAATATTCCACTGTATATACACAGCACATCTTCTTTATCCATTCCTCTGCTGATGGACATTTTGGTCGCTTCCATGTCTTGGTGATTGTAAATAGTGCTGTAGTGAACGTTGGGGTGCGTGTATCCTTTCAAATTTTGTTTTCTCTGGATATATGCCCAGGAGAGAGACTGCTGAATCATCAGTTCAATTCAGTTCAGTTCAGTCGCTCAGTTGTGTCTGACTCTTTGCCACCCCATGAATCGCAGCACGCCAGGCCTCCCTGTCCATCACCAACCCTAGAGTTCACTCAGACTTGTGTCCATTGAGTCGATGATACCACCCAGCCAGCTCATCCTCTGTCGTCCCCTTCTCCTCCTGCCCCCAATCCCTCCCAGCATCAGAGTCTTTTCCAGTGAGTCAACTCTTCGCATGAGGTGGCCAAAGTACTGGAGTTTCAGCTTTAGCATCATTCCTTCCAAAGAACACCCAGGACTGATCTTTAGAATGGACTGGTTGCTGGCTCATACGCTAGCTCTATTTTTAGTTTTTTAAGGAACCTCCATACTGTTCTCCATAGTGGCTGCACCAGTTTACATTCCCACCAACAATGTGGGAGGTTTTCCTTTCCTCCACTCCCTCTCCAGCATTTATGGTCTGTAGATTTTTAAATGATGGCTCTTCTGACCTATGTGAGATGATACCTCTTTATAGTTTTGGTTTGTATTTCTCCATTAATTAGTAATGTTGAGTATTCTTTCATATGTTTTTTAAAGCATCTGTATGTCTTTTTGAAGAAATGTTTGTTTAGATTTTTCACTCATTTTTTATTGGATTTTTTTTTATATTGAGCTGTACAAGCTGTTTGTATATTTTGGAGACTAATCCTTTGTTGGTTGCTTTGTTTGCAAATATTTTCTCTCACTGTGTGTTATCTTTTTGTTGATGGCTTCCTTTGCTGTACAAAAGCTTTTAAGTTTAATTAGGTCCCATTTGTTTATTCTTGTTTTTATTTTCATTACTCTAGGAGGTAGAATGAAAAAGAACTTGCTGCTATTTACATTACAGAGTGTTCTGCCTATGTTTTCCTCTAAGGGTTTTATAGTATCTTGTTTTAACATTTATGTCTTTAATCCATTTTGAGTTTATTTTTGTATATGGTGTTAGAGTGTATTCTGATTTAACTCTTTTGCATAAAGCTATCCAGTTTCCCAGCATCACTTATTGAAGAGACTTTTTCCCATTGTGTATTCTTGCCTCCCTTGTCATAGACTAAGTGACCATAAGTGTATGGGTTTATTTCTGGACTTTCTGTCCTGCTCATTGATCTGTATTTCTGTTTTTATGTTAGTACCATACTCTTTTGGATTACTATAGGTAAAGTTCACTTTGAATAATGACAATGTGAAAATAGTAAAATATATTCTTCCTATGAAATGTAACATGTTATTTACTTTCTGTAGAAATAACTGCAATGACCGTTTCTTTGCCTTAGGGGGTGTGGTTTTTACAATGATGTAGCCATCTTTTCCTTACTTTCAGTTCAGTTCAGTCGCTCATGTCCGACTCTTTGCGACCTCATGGACTGCAGCATGCCAGGCCTCCCTGTCCATCACCAACTCCCAGAGTTACTCAAACTCATGTCCTTTGGGTCGGTGATGCCATCCCACCACCTCATCCTCTGTTGTCCCCTTCTCCTCCTGCCTTCTATCTTTCCCAGCATCAGGGTCTTTTCCAATGAGTCAGCTCTTCGCATCAGGTGGCCAAAGTATTGAAGCTTCAGCTTCAACATCAGTCCTTCCAATGAACATTCAGGACTGATTTCCTTTAGGATGGACTGGTTGGATCTCCTTGCTGTCCAAGGGACTCTTAAGAGTCTTCTCTAGCACCACAGTTCAAAAGCATCAATTCTTTGGCACTCAGCTTTCTTACTTAATCCTTCATATTTTCTCTTTCCCTTAAAAACCTTCTTTGTTTTCTCCTCTGCCCTTGTCAACATAGTCATCACAATTTGCATCTTGAAATTCTTCTTTCTTTAAATATGAGGTCTATTTCCCCTGCTCCCTTTCACAATCCTGAGCTTGATTCATTGGCCCTCATTCTCCTCTTTCTTTTCCTCTTCCTCCTCTTCCTCATATTCTTTGGGTGGACCAGCTCCATCCTCCACATTATCTTTATTATCTTGTTTTCATCTTGATCCTCTTCCCCTTCAGACCTGATTTTTTTTTTCTTTCCTACCAACTCACTGTAAGAATGTTTTACTGCAACACTTGAAAAATATTTTAACTTTTAGGATTGCAATTGCATAGCTAAATAAGTCATGATTTTTCTATTTTTTAATGCTCATGGATCACCATGCTTCTTTCTTTTAAATGCACACCATAAAGCCTTAAGTCATTTCAACTTTCTGAACATTGCGGATGGGATTTGAAGAATACTGGGCTATACATTAGCATATCCTGAAATGTGCTTCATAGAACACCAAACTTTGTGTGCTTCTCCATGGAGAAAATTAAAAAATAGGTGTAACAAATTAAGTTGGCACCCTTATTTCTCTATCAAGAAAGCATGGTACACTTTTACTATATTAAAGGCTTCAAGAAGTTTGAAGTAAAACACTTCTTCAACTTGGAATAATCTTGCATTTCTGTCACTCATTGACAAAGTCTTCTTTCTTTTCCTCCTTCCTTCTTTCTTTCCTTCTCTCCTCCCTTCCTTTCCTTCTTCCCCTCACCTCTTTCTTTCCTTCCTTCTTTACTTCATTCTCTCTCTCTTTCTGTCTCAATAATTTGGAGAGATGTCAGACTGGTTCTTTAAGGTCACTTGTAAATATTAAAGTTTGTGGGTCTATCTTAGAAAAGTCAGGCAGGAAGGAGGATTTTTCTAAGAGTTCCCCTCAGTTGCTGGTCAGGACAACTCTCAGTGGGTATCAGGTTTCCCAAATGGAGGCATCAAAATTTAATAAAAGAGCAGGGGATTTAGGAGCACCATTGGTGGGAGTCATCTGACATTGAGCAAGTCTTTGGCCTCAGTTTCTGCCTCTGTCAGAGGGGTGGGATCAGCCTGGTGACTGTCATGATCTGAATACTAGGACTACATCTGAGCTGTATAGGAAATGTCCACTTGCCTGTGGGGGAGGAGAGGACCACATGTTCATGTCATGAAGTTCAGAGGTGAACTCTAGCGCTCTCCTTCTTTGACTTGGAAGTGATATTTTCCCCAGTGAAGGGTGGGCTTCCTCTCCCAGTGTAAGGATCTGGGGCGTCCTACATTTGGCTTGAAGAAGGCCTACTGACATAGATTAAGTGCCCAAACCTGTCCCACTTGCTTGGCTCTGGGTTTCAAAAATATGGCCACAATCCAGACAAAGGGCAAAGCTGTGTCAACAGATGTTTTGAGGTTATCCACCCTCCTACACCCTCCTGTGTAAAGTTCTCAAGCCTTTAATGTGAAGAAAAGAAGGATTCCTTATCAAGTTCCTAAAGTTTCCTTTCCTGTAAACTGATAAGTGGAAATTGTATAAGCTAGTGGATCCCGGTTTAGTGCAGTGAAAAGGAAAGTAGATAGTAACGCACCAGCAATTTTGACAGGAGATTCGGCAATGATAGGTAGTGGGAATGGAGAAAAGGGCCCTGAGGTCATGGAGAAGGAAATTCTGGTCATAGTCAAAGAAATTCTTCTGCACGTCTAGATTCGAAACAGAGGCTCGGGTCTAAGAACCAGACTAAAGCCCAGCTTATATAGGTGGTGCCATGTAGTTTTTAAGAATACAGATTCAGAGGAAGGCAAACCCAGATCCACACCTGGGGGAAGAGATCATCCAGATGACACGACTGCCGGTTGACCTGAGGGGTGGACCCAGGCAACTGGACGCTCCTCACTTCTCCCCTGCCCTTGGAATATCTGTTTTGCCCTCCAGTCCCATAGCAGGAGCCATTTGCAAGCCACAGCCTCGAAAGGGTAATAAGTTCTTAAGACCACTGGGACTAGATACATGACTGAACCCTTTTTAAGGCTTCAATATAAACATTTAAGATGATGGCAGGCAGGTGCAGAGATCTACCTATCTTGTGGTGTGCAAGACAAGCCTTGAACCTTAAAGTTCCCTGCCACCTACGAATTTAGAGTGGTCTATCTCTTTCATAATCACTCACATATTTTGATAATTCAGCAAGAGATCTTGAACCTATATTGTATCATGATAAAGGAACCTGTCAGATGTCTCTGTTCAAATCCTAATCCTGCTACTAGTTTGGGAAAGTTACTTTAACCTCTCTGAAACCTTGGAAGGTTATGAAGATTAAATGGAAAATGAATCCATGAACCTGTTACTAGGGTCTGCCTTCTGTAAGCATTCAGTGAAAATAGCTATTTTCATCACTAATGAGAATATTGGAGTTCTAAAATACAACTGAATGAAGAAGTTCATAAACATAGGCCCAGAGTGGAAAAATGACTTCTCCAAAGTTACAGAAATGTAGGGACTGGAACCAAGTTCTGCAGCTTGAAGCCGAGTGTTTCAGCCCTTGCATACTCAGTGGTCTCCATTACATAGTATTTGAAGCATGTTGAACAGTGGAGAAGTCTGATGACAAGTCCCATGGAAATCTGTAGACTTGTAGTCAGAGATCAAAATTAAAATCCAGTTTTGCTGAGCATGGATGATGTGACCTTGTAAAAGCCATGCAACTTCTATGGCCCCCGTTTCCTTCATTTTGTAAAATAGTGGTCATGACCTTTGCTTGCTTTCCAGGAATGTTATGAATTCAAATGAGATGAAAAAAGCTGTAAAGAGCAGCATGTGTATAAGAGGTTTCTGTTTTTATTACATAAAAGTGGTCAGGGAGCATAATTTGCTTCATACCAGTTTATCAGTGTTTTGAAAATGATTTCAATGACTAGTTCTGTTTTGGAGCAGAGAGTAGCAAATGGGATTAGAATTGTGCATTCCAGCAAGATGGTACATGTGGACGACTCTGACAAGTTTTGCTCTAGCCAGAATAAACCTGAGGACTCCAGCAGGCTGAAGTTTCCATGCATTTGTCTTCAAAGAAACCAAGTTAAATATCCAAAAGTAATAAAAAGTGTTTCGATCTTTACTTGAATCTCTTGGCAAACATCAACAGGGCTGTAATTCATATTCAGTCCCCCTATAGACCTGCGCTGTCCCTGTTCTACCCAGTCTTCACCTCTCTCACATGCTGCCAGTACTTCAATCCTCCACGGAGCTCATTTTGATAAAAATGCAAAACAAACCTAAGCTTTAGTAACCCTTTGTTTTTCTTCTTTAATCTTATCCTTTAGCCTTTATATTTTATGCTCTTAATTGAGTGAACACTTGTCTTTGTCTCTCTTCACTTCTCCATTTGTCGCTTTTTGTTTCCCAATTCTATGTCAAAAAAATGATTAGAAGCAGAACTGGGGCATGCTGAATATCTCTTTTGAAGTTGGGGAGTGATTGAAGTGTAGTAAAAAAAACCCAGAATAATATGGAATTTTCTTTAATACAGTAGGGAAGGGTAAAAGATAATGAACACATGGATTAACACATACATAGTTTGAATTTATTATAGTTTGTTTTGATCTCTCCAAGGGAATGACTGAATTAACAGTGCAGATATGGAGATGTGAAATTTGTGGTAGAACAGACATAGGGTAGTTAGCTGCAAGAGGTTGCTTATTTTCTGGTTATCACTCTTGAAAGCTTCTCCTTCATATTTTCTTCAAGCATATAAGTGCCTCTCTTGTGCCCTAAATTTGTATTACTGAACAAACCACCTATCTAATCTTATTTTTTTAATTTTACTTTTCTCTTTTAGTAATTTTCAAATATACAATACAATATTATTATTTATAGTCACCTTACACATTACATCCCCATGACTTATTGCCCTTAAAAACTTACTGAAAGTCTTGCACTTGGAGGAAAATTGTCTTTGAAAATACTAACTTCCCACCATTGGGTCTCATTTTGAATTGCTTGTCCTTTCCTTGAGAGAGCATAGCCAAAGAAGCCATGCTGTATTGCTGAGCATTAATTTATGGATAAATAATGAGCTATGCTAGTGTAACTGGTGTTCCAGGCCAAAACTCTTGGATTCAAGGTCTTACTCTGCCTTGTATCAATATCAACTGGATGGCATGGGCAAGCTACTTAACCTTTGTGTCAGTTTACTCTGTAAAAGCAGATATTCTACCAATCCTATGGTACCTGGTAATCACACAACTACAAAAAGGATGTCTTGTATATCACAGTTTAAAGACATTATCAAATAAAGCTAGATTGCCAGATAAGAGCAATCAGAATAGCAAGTACTAATAATATTATTAATAAGGTGATAATAATTTACTGAATGCCTACTTGTGGCAGATGCTGAACTGTTTCATTTTCTCTTCACAACAACCCTTTGTATTGAATACTCTCTTTATGTCATTTCATGAGGGAACTGGGACTCTGAGTAACTGATATGTCCAGAGTTACACATCAAGAAAGGCAGAGTTGAAATCAAATCCAAGTCTGATGTTACAACACATCATCTTAGTTGTTCTAAGATATTGTGATAGAGATAGGCAAGGAAATAATATATACAGAGAGAAGACTCTGTGTGTGGGTGTGGGTGTGTGTTATACACAAAGGAAAGAAGAGGAAGGAGTAGGATGAGGTATTGTCTCTGTCTTCAAATTGCTACATAGTTGTCATAAGAAAAGGCGTCCCTTCTCTCTCTCTTTTTAAAAAATGATTCCAAACGTTATTTTATTTTGGGTGAACAAACTTCTGCCCATTTACACAGAATAATTTTCTAACAATCAAAGTGACCCAAATATGGGACAATCTTCCTTGGAGATAGTAAGTCTTTCTGAGTTGGCTTTCTTAAGCAGAGTCTTCTGATAACTAGAAGAGATAGTGCAGGGGGTGTGGCTCACTAAAAAGAACCATTAAGGTATTTTCAAATCTTAAGAGTCAGCATCTCTATAGTAAATTTCAAAATGAAGCAATTTGTCTGGTTCACAGTAGGCTTCATGGCAAAAGTAATCCTTCAGCTGAATTTGTGCATTAGATAGGACACTTTTGATTACAAGTGGTAGAACAAAAACTCTGAAGAAGAAAAAAATGTTACTCATATGGGCCAGAAGATGTCTCAAGAAGACCACAGGCAGAAGAAAGAACTGAAACTAGGATCTGAAATATTATCGGTCTTCTCTCTCCATCCTGAATTTGTGCTCCTGCTTATAGATTGTACTTCTTTCTTCTTTACTTCTCTCTAGAAGAGGTTTCTCTCAGTTCCTCTGTCCACTTGGCAGGAAGTAGGTATCCATCTGATTGTTTCTGAGCTGACATGTTACAGATACTACAATATTGAGAAAAAGAAGGAATTTTTCTTTTGGTTTCAATTCCAACATTTTGGTGGTTCATTTTTTATTTTTTATTTTTTACTTTTTTAAAGTTCATGTATATAAAGTTAACCATTTAAAACTGTACAGTTTAAAGTCACTTAGTACTTATAGAGTGAAACCATCACTTCTATTTATTTCCAAAGTATTTTCATCACCCCCAAAGAAACTTTTTATCCATTAAGCTGTCACTCCTCAACTCCATGAGTCCTGGACCTGGCAGTCACTAATCTGCTGTTTGTCTCTATGGATGGACCCATTCTGAATATTTGAAATAAATGGAATAATGCAATAGTGACCTTTTGTATCTATCTACTTTCACATAGCAAAGGTTTTTGAGATTCATCCATGTTGTAGCATGGATCAGCATACCATTCCTTTATATGGCTGAATAATTTCCATTGTATAGATATCTCACTTTGGTTTCTCCACTTACCTATGGATGGGCATTTGGGTTGTTTCCATGTTTTGGCTATTGTGAATAGTGCTGTAGCTTTTGTTTGAATACTTGTTTTTAATTCTCTTGCATCTATCCTAGGAGTGGAATTGCTGGGCCACATGGTAATTCCATGTTTAATGTTTTAGGAAACTGTCAAGTGGTTTCCACAGTGGCTGCACCATTTTATACTCCTGTCAACAATGTGTGAAGATTCCAATTTTCTACATCCTTGCCAAAACTTATTACTTTTCTTCTTTAAAAAAAATTATAGCCACTCTAATTGGTATAAAAAGGTACCTCCTTAAAGTTGTGATTCTTATTTCCCTATAACTAATGATGTGGATCTCCTTTTTGATGTTCTTGTTGGCCATTTGTATATCTTCTTTGGAGAAATGTGTTTTTAAGTCTGTAACCTTATTTTAAAAATTGTGTTTACTTTTTTCTTGCTGAGTTATAACAGTTCTTAATATATTCTGATAATAGTCCCTTATCAGTTGATTCCCAGCTCTACAATTTACCACAGGCAAGTCACTAAACTCTTATGAACTTTGTTTTCTCTTTCTAAAAATATAGAGAAAGGATACACATACATCAAATACATGTGTGTGTGTGTGTAGAGAAAGGATCGCTTCTCTCTGTTTATTTTCTTCTCGCTACATGAAACTTGTGTGTGTATATATATATGTGTGTGTATGTGTGTATATATATATATGTATGTATATGTCTCCATCTTAAACTCTATCCATCTGTCTGTACTTAGGAGCAATATTTCATTTTTGCTAATTCATTGTTTGTTTTTAGGGGCTTCCCTGATACTCAGTTGGTAAAGAATCTGCCTGAAATGCAGGAGACCCTGGTTTGATTCCTGTGTCAGGAAGAAGGGATAGGCTATCCACTCCAGTATTCTTGGGCTTCCTTTGTAGCTCAGTTGGTAAAATATTCCACTTGCAATGTGAGAGATCTGGGTTTGATCCCTGGGTTGGGAAGATCCCCTAGAGAAGGAAAAGCTACCCACTCCAGTATTCTGGCTGGAGAACTCCAGGCAGAATTCTATGCAGTCCATGAGATTCCAAAGAGTTGGACACAACAGAGTGACTTTTACACTTCACTAGTGACTTTTAGAATGTAAGCATCACAATAACATGAATAGACTTTATGATTTGCAAATATTTTCTCTTATTTGATATGTGTCTTTTTACTTTCTTAATAGTATCCTTTGTTGACCTAAAATAAATAGACCTCCAGCTATTTCTCCAGCAAAAATGGGTTTATTTGGGATCAGAACGACTTGGAATTTAGATTTATAGCCTGAGCCACTGCAAGTCCTTGAAGAGAAAGGGAAAAATAATTCTTTTAAAGAAAGAAATTGGGAGGCCTATCCTAAACAAAAAAGCCCATGGCTTTTCATTGGTTCAGTCCTTGCCAGGAAAAAGGTCCTTCCTATTGTGTTCTTTTTAAGGGCATGGGAGCTCCCCCTTCTGGTCTCCTATTTAATTGATATTTTTGTTTATTAATTTTTTTTCTTACTTTTTCTCCTTTTGATCAAAATCATCACTGATCAACTCAGCTTTTCCACTTTCAGTCGCTTTTTCTCTCTCATGCCTAGAAGGACCTTTCTGAGGCATGGTGTCTCATGTTGGTGTAAAGATTGGAAACCTGTTGAGTCACGTTCAAGTGACAAGGAGGGGTAGGAGGAAGAACTCTCAGAGACTTTCTATCTTAAGTCCATAAGTTATCAAGTCATAGATATTGGAGATCATCTGAAGCATTATGCCATCATCAGAGGTTTGGTAACAAACTTCCAACGGTTCTGTTCTGAATAACCTGGGAACGTGGTCTCATCAAATGTGGTCTGCTTTAATTCAAGGACATCTTTACTTTCAGGTCACCAGATGACATGCAAGTCTAGTCAAGCTTCACTGCTTTTATAAGGTGTGAATTCAATCAAGAGTCTATTCTCTTGAATTTGGAGGCATGAGGGTTGTTAGCAGGACCTGCCAAGGCCCTTTCCAGTGAGGAGGAAGAGAGTCTTTCTGGAAGTGTCTTCTCCAATAGATGAAATCTCCAGGTTGTAAGGTGTAATATTTAAGGTCTTTACCTCTCTAGAGTACATTGTGAAAAGACTGTTCCACCAGATCATGATTAGTTCTAATAGAAGCAATTAGACCTTATTAATAGTAGAGTACCTTTCCTTTTATCATCGTGGGCCACAAAAGGCAGGGACAATTGTCTTGCATGTCTTGTGACTGTCTCCAAGGGTGAGAGCTCATGAGTTTCAAAACAGGTGGATCTAAGATTTAAAAGGACCAATGGCTATGGTTTAGGTCAAGGTATTTGAAGGGTCTTTACAAATTTTACCAACTGAGTATTAATAATGACATTAGTGTGTTCAACTAAGCCAAAGGATTTGAGGGTATTAAGCACAGTGGAAGTGTAAAACCAGTCAAATGATGTAGACTTGTTGAAGGCCTGATCTGTAAAATGGGTTCTTTGAACACTATAAAGTTGAAGAGGATTTCATCAGGTAGGGGTAATCTTTTCTAAGAGGATTTTAACCACAGAAGAGGAGTAATCTATTTGCAAGGGAAGGCTTCAGTTCAGTGTGAAAGCATATAGACCATGACTAAAACATACTTGTATCCATGAGATGGGGGAAGGTGTATGAAATCCATTTGCCAGACCATGAAGGTCCATTAGGCAGTTAGCGTGACAACAAATAGCACCAACATGCTTCCTTGGGCTGTATTTTGGACAAGTGGGACAAATGAGGAAGGCACTTTTCGCAGCTTTGTTCAGTTTCCCTACCAATACTGATTCACAAGTGCTATTATTTTTCAGTAGACCAATGGTTTAATGCATGTAGAGTGGGGAGGAGTGGTAATTTCAGTCTCCAGCAGGACTGAATTGTCATTTGGTCCAAACCAGAGCTTTTTCTTTTTATCAAACCAAAAGTTGTTGACTTTCAGTCTTGGTTATTTCTTTTCTGAGGTCAACTTTTGGGCTTCTCTAGCCATTTTTTCTAAATTATCATCTGCCGGGAGCCAACATGGGAGATCCCACCCATGACTAGGTCATGTGGAGAGACTTGATGAGCAAGGTGGATCAGGACTCGAGGGACCTCCCCGCCCCGGACCTGCTTGAGCATCTACCCCCAAACCAGAATCTGTCTCTCTTACTATTTTATGCCTTTCACCAACTCTTCTGACATTAACAGGGGGCTATCCCTGACCACCTTTTTCTGGAAAAAATTAACTTAGGGCTGTAGTTGATAAATCTCCTGGGCATGAAAGGAGTGTTTCAATTCAAACCCCCTGTTAGCATTCTAGCTTACTTGGCAGGTTTATCCAGACTCTTGCAACATTGTTGAGCCAAAGCTTGCTGCCAAATTCCCACATCCCTTATCCATTGTGTTCCTGGGAGTGCATATAGTTAAGATGTAGAAAAAACAAGTAGTAGCTTTAACATTAGCAACATTAGACTTTGTGTTAAAAAGTTATTTCTTTGCTGTAACCCACTGAAATCTTTGCTCCATAAAAATGTAACTCTGTACTTTAAGAGTGATGCAAAGTAAGTGTTTTAGCTGACCAACCTTTATCAAAAAGGGGTCATAAAATGTCAACAGGGGTCCAGGCCAGAAGATAATGTACAAAAAAATAAGACCCTTGTTTATGAAACGGTATGCAGGAGGAAACCTGCTATCAATAAAAGTAATACTGATGTAATGTTGAGCTGACTCTGCATTTTTCACTTTGCTCAATGTACAACTCAGGGTATAAAAGCTCCCTCTGAAAATAAAGGGAAAGGCCTTGCTCACCGAAGCTTGGTCTCCTCATGTCATTCTTTTTTTCTCTTTCCTTTTCCTTTTCAGGCTGATTCCTTGGAGTGCAGGGGCCCTCTGAGTTCACTTTCCTGCCTGGGCTTCTAAGACCCACTCGAGAAGGTGCCCAAGGTGGGGCACCTTCAGCTATTCGAGAGGGTGCCTGTGGCCTATGTGAACAGAGCAAGTCCTGTGCTGGGGCTTTATTGGCTTTCTGCATAAACCAAGGAATATCAGCCTCTTTCTCTCCTCTATTTTCTTAACTGCATAATTCTTTCCTTCTCTCTTTCTCTATCTCTCTCAGTCGCCAGCGTCATTCACACTTTGGATAACCCTGGATCCAACCGGGGCTGGACCCCGGTACGGAAATTAGTGTTGAAAATAGTGTTTGTACCAAGCAGAGGTTTGGCTGCTGTTGGTCCCTTTAAGGGCAGCATTCTTTGCAGAAACATCAACTAGGTGATTTCCTTTACCTTTCAGAGACTCAAGTTTAGAACACCTTGGAATCTTCATAATGGCAAAAGCAGCAGGTTAAAATATTGTATCTAATAATTCTTGAACATCGAGGCTATTTAAAATTTTATTTCTGTTGAAAATTAGGAAGATATAGTGTTTCCACAATATTAAAAAACCACGAGTTTCACCAAAAGTGTATGTACTATCTAAAATATTGATAGTTTTGCCCTTAATTAAAGTGAAAGCCTATGTTGTTGCTTAGTTGCTAAATTGTATCTGACTCTTTCACAACTCCATGGACTGTAGCCTGCCAAGCTACAGTCCTCTTGTCCATGGGATTTCCCAGGCAACAATACTGGAAGGAGTTGCCTTTTCTTTCTTCAGGGAATCTTCCTAACTAAGAACATATAATTCAACCTGCTGGGCTGAAGTAGCTGTAGGTAAAGATGCTGAAATTGAAGATTAAGAATTGTATCTGTACTGATAAATGCATAAAACGTGGTATGTGTGTGTGTGTACGTATTACTATATAATATGTATGAATACTACTCAGCCATAAAAAATAATGAGACAATGCCATTTGCAGCAACAAGGATAAACTTAGTGATTATCATATTATGCGAAGTCAGAGAAAGGTGAGTACCATATGGTATCACTTATCCATACTATGATAAGTGGAATCCAAATTATGATACAAATGACTTATTTACAAAACAGGAGCAGACCCGCAGACATAGAGAACAAATTTACAATTATAAAGGGGAAATGAGGTGGATAAATTAGGAGTTTGGAATTAACAGATATAAACTATGTTATATAAAATAGATAAAGTCCAACTGTTTAGAATGGGGAACTGTGTTTAATATTTTGTAATAACCTATAGTAAAAAAGTATATATAACCTAATAACTTTATACAAGAAACTGACACAATATTATAAATGAGCAATATTTCAATTTTAAAAACCCTTTAAAAAAGAGAAAATTTTAGCTGTCTTCCTTTGAGGTGACTCATTCTCCATATGAGAGAGCTGATTTGCAGATTCATTAAATCTGGAATGAACATAATTTCTCATTCCATCCTGGTTGTTTTCCCCAGAAGGATAAGGTCCTGGTTCATCCCATAATAATCCATTTTAACACAATGTTAAAAGCTACCTAGGTAGGTGGAATCGACATCTGAAGGAACACCAAATTTTTTCTTTAAAAATAATCTGAAGTTGATTGTAATAATCATGACAAGATTAATCAGACTTTTATGTGCAAACATCAACTTTGTTTCAATCAATAGACTTTTGGAAAAACCCTAAAAGTTACTGGATAAAACTCCCAGTTATTGCCTGAGCAATAATCTTATAATAAGCTAGTGGTCTGGTCTCCCAGCTGTCATCTTAGAGACCTTTCAGAATGTTCCCAGTTTCATTCAGTGCTGGGCTGGCCTTCACTGACAAGCATATGAACTAGCTGACATAAGACAGAAATACCAGGTTGATAGGTTTGAATGATTGTGTTAAATTTCTCTGCAAATCTGTGAGAATCTTCAGTTACTTTGGGAAAATCTTTGACTGTGGCTTATAGTTTAGAGTCAGTCTAGGCATGACTGAAGTGACTTAGCAGCAGCAGCAGCAGGAAATATGAGAAATTAAGAGTTAGCCTCTGGATTCTCGGGAAGTTTAATTTTTTAAAAACTTTTTTATTTTGTATTGGGGTAGTCAGTTAACAATGCTGTGGTAGTTCCAGGTGAACAGTGAGGAAACTCAGTCATACGTATACATGTATCCTTTCTCCCACAAATTCCTCTCCCATCCAGGTTGCCACATAACATTGAGCTGACTTCCATGTGCAATACAACAGGTCTTTGTTGGTTATCTATTTTAAATATGGCAGTGTATACATGACCTTCCCAAAGTCCCTAACTATCCCTTCCTCCCAGAACCATAAGTTTCTTTTCTAACTTTGTGAGTCTCTTTCTGTTTTGTAAGTTCATTTGTATCATTTCTCTTTAGATTGCTTTTGTAAGTTCATTTGTATCATTTCTCTTTAGATTGCACATATGAGAGATGTCATTTGATATTTCTCCTCTGTCTGACTTACTTCACTCATGTGACACTGTCTAGGTCCCTCCACATTACTACAAATGGCATTATTTCATTCTTTTTAATGGCTGAGTAATATTCCTCATGAATGTATTCTTTCTCCCACAAATTCCTCTCCCATCCAGGTTGCCACATAACATTGAGCTGAGTTCCATGTGCAATACAACAGGTCTTTGTTGGTTATCTATTTTAAATATGGCAGTGTATACATGACCTTCCCAAAGTCCCTAACTATCCCTTCCTCCCAGAACCATAAGTTTCTTTTCTAACTTTGTGAGTCTCTTTCTGGTTTGTAAGTTCATTTGTATCATTTCTTTTTAGATTGCACATATGATAGATGTCATTTGATATTTCTCCTCTGTCTGACTTACTTCACTCATGTGACACTGTCTAGGTCCCTCTACATTACTACAAATGGCATTATTTCATTCTTTTTAATGGCTGAGTAATATTCCTCATGTGAAGATTTGCTGGGACGGATTGGGGGCAGGAGGAGAAGGGGACGACAGAGGATGAGATGGCTGGATGGCATCACTGACTTGATGAACGTGAGTTTGAGTGAACTCTGGGAGATGGTGATGGACAGGGAGGCCTGGCGTGCTGTGATTCATGGGGTCACAGAGAGTCAGACACGACTGAGTGACTGAATCGAACTGAACTGAATATTCCATTATATATATGTAACATATCTTCTTTATCTGTCTGTTGATGGACATTTAGGTTGCTTCCGTCTCTTGGCTGTTGTAACAGTGCTGCAGTGAACATGAGGGTGCATGTATCCTTTTAGATCATGGTTTTCTCCAGATATATGTCCAGGAATGGGATTGCAGGATCACATGGTAGCTCTATTTTTATTTTTTAAGAAACCTCCGTGCTGTTCTCCATAGTGGCTATTCCAATTTACATTCTCACGAACAGTACAGGGGTATTCTCTTCTCTCCACACCCTCTCCAGCATTTGTCGTTTGTGGATTTTTTGACGATAGCCATTCTGACCAGTGTGAGGTGATATCTCATTTCAGTTTCGATTTATACTTCTCTAATAACTAGTGATGCTCAACATCTTTTCATGTGCCTATTGGCCATCTGTGTGTCTTCTTTGGGGAAAGGTCTATTCAGATCTCTCAGAAAGCTTAATTTTAAAGCAACATATTCTGACAAGTTCAGTGGAAAAGGGAGTGAGGCATGTTGCTGAGAAAAGGGGAAGTTTAATGAGAGAATTAGTATGGGGGACTGAGGGTATATAGGTGTAGGCGGCGTAGAAGGAAAGGAGGAGGCTGGGACACATTCAGAAAGGAGGCAGGGCTCGGCACAAGGAGTGGAGGCAGACAGAGCCGATGGCACTGGAGGTAGAACCAGGGGTGAAGGAGCCAAGGAGGAAGGCGCCGGTAGCTCTTGGCTCCAATTTCCCTTTCTTTAATCCTTTCTTTGCATCAGTTAATCTTAAAATCTTTTGCAGAAAGAGGCAATTTTAGGCTCCTGATAATGTTGGAATCCTCAAAATATACACATCAAAATAGACATTCTATTTAGTTTGAGAATTTTTAGAGCTATGGTAGTCCAATTTAGTTTTAAGAAAATTAAGTTTGGGAGTTTCCCTAGTGGTCCAGTGGCTAACACTCTGCACCCTCAGTGTAAGGGATCTGGATTTCGATACCTGGTCAGGGCACTAGATCCCACATGCCACATGAAGACTGAAAATTCTGTGTGCTATAAATAAGACCAAGCACAGCCAAATAAATATATTAAAAAAAAAAAAAAGAAAAGTAAGTTTGGATATTTTAAAAGCTCCTTTTAATGGTCACTGATATTCTAAATTGCCTTTGGTTAGGTTGGTCCATTTAGTTAGAAACATGTATGAGGAAAGACTATGGTTTTTAAACATAAAATCAGCTCAAATTCCTGAAGGGAGAGTGCCTACAAAATACTTAGATAACTGGGATCTGTTTCTCAGAAGTTTTTTTCTTAGGGCAACAGAATAATTTTCAAAACACCTAAACAGCTTAGAGCTCAAAGAGTTCAAATATCTCTCACAACCTGTAGGCTTAATACTAACCATTTCTGAGTAACAGTCTGGTCCTAGAGGGACCTAGCTCAAGGCTTCTCAGCTCAGTCCCCATAGAACAGCCCTTCTTACACACACACACACACACACACACACACACACACAAAAGGCTCAAAGGCCAAACCAGTCCAACTGGAACAATCTGGTTTCAAATCAGATTGAAATGCCATGACCACTAGAAGAGGTCTATAGAGGAGGGCCTTACCTAGAAAAGATGAAACCTGAAAATAGATCTGAAAAAGAACCTCAGTTCAGTTCAGTTCAGTCGCTCAGTCATGTCTGACTCTTTGCGACCCCATGAATCGCAGCACACCAGGCCTCCCTGTCCATCACCAACTCCTGGAGTTCACTCAGACTCACGTCCATTGAATCAGTGATGCCATCCAGCCATCTCATCCTCGGTCGTCCCCTTCTCCTCGTGCCCCCAATACCCCCCAGCATCAGAGTCTTTTCCAATGAGTCAACTCTTCGCATGAGGTGGCCAAAGTACTGGAGTTTCAGCTTTAGCATCATTCCTTCCAAATAAATCCCAGGGTTGATCTCCTTCAGAATGGAATGGTTGGATCTCCTGGCAGTCCAAGGGACTCTCAAGAGTCTTCTCCAACACCACAGTTCAAAAGCATCAATTCTTCGGCGCTCAGCTTTCTTCACAGTCTAGCTCTCACATCCATACGTGACCACTGGAAAAACCATAGCCTTGACTAGATGGACCTTTGTTGGCAAAGTAGTGTCTCTGCTTTTCAATATGCTGTCTAGTTTGGTCATAACTTTTCTTCCAAGGAGTAAGCGTCTTTTAATTTCATGGCTGCAGTCCTAGAGAACTTCAAAATGCAAAAAGCAGGGGGAAGCTTTGATCTAAGAGAGATATCCTTTAAACTCCAGGGTCAGGGAGAAGAGCCATGAGTAATGGTAGGCTCAGTATGGATACTGCACTTGTTTCTCACCAGCCCTGGAGTTATGGGGGTCTTCTCTAAATTCCTGTATGTGTCACCAAAATGGTGACCTAAAATAGACTGCTAGCTATTTCTCCAGCAAAAAATGGGTTTATGAGGGATTGGAACTGCAATTTGGGGTCTGCATCCATGACTAGCAAGCCACATTCAAGTCCCCAGACAGTAAGGAGAGGGGAATTCTTTCATAGAGGGGGAAAAGAGGCTGGGAGGGGTGTAGTAAACAGAGTCCATGGATTTTCATTGACTGAGTTGTCGCTGAGAGAGAAGAGGAATCTTTCTTCTCTGTTAGGCTCTGCTATTTTTGCAGGGCATGAGAGCTCCACCTTCTGGTCTCCCAGTTCAGTTTAGTTCAGTCCAGTCACTCAGTCATGTCCAACTCTTTGTAATCCCATGGACTGCAGCTTGCCAGACTTCCCTGTCCATCACAAACTCCCAGCGTTTGCTCAAAATCATGCCCATCAAGTCGGTGATGCCATCCAACCATCTCATCCTCTGTCATCCCCTTCTCCTGCCTTCAGTCTTTCCCAGCATCAGGGCCTTTTCCAATGAGTCAGTTTTCATCAGGTGGCCAAAATATTGGAACTTCAGCTATAGCATCAATCCTTCCAATGAATATTCAGGACTGATTTCCTTTAGGATTGACTGGTTGGATCTCCTTGCAGTCCAAGGGACTCTCAAGCGTCTTCTCCAACACCACAGTTCGAAAGCATCGATTCTTTGGTGCTCAGCTTTCTTTATGGTCCAACTCTCACATCCATACATGACTACTGGAAAAACCATACTCCATTTAATTGAGGTTTTGAAAGTGAAAGTGAAACTCACTCAGTCGTGTCAACTGTTTGTGACCTCACAGACTATACAGCAAATGGAAATATCCAGGCCAGAATACTGGAGTGGGTAGCCTTTCCCTTCTCTAGGGGATTTTCCCAACCCAGGGATTGAACCCAGGTCCCCTGCATTGCAAGCGGATTCTTTACCAGCTGAGTCACCAGGGAAACCCAAGAATACTTGAGTGGGTAGCCTATCCATTCTCCAGTAGATCTTCCCAACCCAGGAATCAAACCGGTGTCTCCTGCATTGTAAGCAGATTCTTTACCAGTTGAGCTACCAGGGAAGCCCAATTGAGGTGTTAGTTTATTGATTTTTTACATTTTTGATACATAAAAGTTGTATACCTTAGGCTGATGCCTTAGACTTTGTTAGATAGCCCTAAGTCGTGTCAACTGTTTGTGATCTCACGGGCTATACAGCAAATGGAAATATCCAGGCCAGAATACTGGAGTGGGTAGCCTTTCCCTTCTCTAGGGGATTTTCCCAACCCCGGGATTGAACCCAGGTCTCCTGCATTGCAAGCGGATTCTTTACCAGCTGAGTCACCAGGGAAACCCAAGAATACTTGAGTGGGTAGCCTATCCATTCTCCAGTAGATCTTCCCAACCCAGGAATCAAACCGGTGTCTCCTGCATTGTAAGCAGATTCTTTACCAGTTGAGCTACCAGGGAAGCCCAACTGAGGTGTTAGTTTATTGATTTTTTACATTTTTGATACATAAAAGTTGTATACCTTAGGCTGATGCCTTAGACTTTGTTAGATAGCCCTAATAATTAGCAGGGGCTTCCCTGGGGGCTCATCAGTAAAGAATCCACTTGCCAGTGCAGAAGATACAGATTTGATCCCTGGGTAAGGAAGATCCCCTGGAAAAGGAAATGGCAACCCGCTCCAGTATTCTTGCCTGGATAATCGCATGGACAGAGGAGCCTGGTGGGCTACAGTCCATGGGATTGCGACTGAGGACTGAATAGCAATACTTAGCAGGTTTGCTGTTATTACTAATAATAGACACAAGAGGGCGCTAAAAGATCTTGCTTCTGGTTCTTTAGGCCCACGTGTAGAACAGTCATGGTCTCTTTCCTTTAATGCAATTTCCATTTTCAGGAAAGATTCTTAATAACAAAACAGGAAAATCAGATGTGTATAAGAGACAACCTTTCTTCCTTCCAGGGACACTTTGATAAATGCAATCTTTTCCATTTTGAAAAAGTAAACAAAATATAAGCAGAACTGTTCTTGAAGTGGAGATAGGATGCTATTTACTATTTGGTCCTTTATAGAAAAAAGTTCACTAATTCCTATTCTAGATACTCACAATGACTCACTGGGATGAAGGAAAATATATTAAAATTTTGCCTGCTATTTTCAAAGTCTAATTATTTAGAAACTTTTTGTGGTATGCTTTATACAATATGTAGTATATTCAGATTGAATATTCTTTGGGCTTCCTGGCTGGCTCAGCAGTAAAGAATACACCTGTTAATGCAGGAGATGTGGGTTGATTCCTAGGTTGGGGAGATCTCCTAGAGAGGGAAATGGCAACCCACTCCAGTATTCTTGCCTAGGAAATCCCATGGACAGAGGAGCCTGGCGAGCTACAAAAAAGTCGGACACGATTTAGTGACTAAACAACAACAAAAGCAGGCTTTTTGTTGTTGTTCAGTTGCTCAGTCATGTCTCACTCTGCAACCCCATGGACTGCAGCATGCCAGGCTTCCCTGTCCTTTACTATCTCCGGGAGCTTGCTTAAACTCATCGGTGATGCCTCCAGCCATCTCATCCTCTGTCGTCCCCTTCTCCTGCTTTCATTCTTCCTCAGCATCAGGGTCTTTTCTAATGAGTCATGTCTTCATATCAGATGGCCAAAGTATTGGAGCTTCAGCTTCATCATCAGTCCTTACAGTGAATATTCAGGGTTGATTTCCTTTAGGATTGACTAGTTTGATCTCCTTGCAGTCCAAGGGACTCTCAGAGTCTTATTCAACATCACAGTTCGAAAGCATCAGTTCTTTGGTACTCAGCCTTCTTTATGGCCCAACTCTCATATCCATATATGACTACTGAAAAAACCATAGCTTTGACTATAAGACCTTTGTTGGCAAAGTAATGTCTCTGGTTTTTAACATGCTGTCTAGGTTTGTCATAGCTTTTCTTCCAAGGAGCAAAAGTGTCTTTTAATTTTGTGGCTGCAGTTGCCATCCGAATGATTTTGGAACCCAAGAAAATAAAGCGTGTCACTGTTTCCATTGTTTATCCATCTATTTGCCATGAAGTAATGGGATCGGATGCCATGATCTTAGTCTTTTGAATGGTGAGTTTTAAGCCAGCTTTTTCACTCTCCTCTTTGACCTTCAAGAAGCTCTTTTGTTCCTCTTCGCTTTCTGCCTTAAGCGTGGTGTCATCTGCATATCTGAGGTTATTGATATTTGTCCCCACAATCTTGTGCCCAGCTTGTGTTTCATCTTACCTGGCATTTCACAAGATGTACTCTGCATATAAGTTAAATAGCAGGGTGACAATATACAGCCTTGTGGTACTCCTTTCCCAGTTTGAAACCAGTTCATTGTTCCGTGTCCAGTTCTAATTGTTGCTTCTTGACCTGCATACAGGTTTCTCAGGAGGCATGTAAGGTGGTCTTGTCTTCCCATCTCTTAAAGAATTGTTTAGTTTGTTGTAATCCACACAGTCAAAGGCTTTAGTGTAATCAAAGAAGCAGAAGTAGATGTTTTTCTGGAATTCTCTTGTTTTTGTTTTTTTTTATGATCTAATGGATGTTGGCAATTTGATCTCTGGTCCCTCTGCCTTTTCTAAATCCAGCTTGAACATCTGGAAGTTCTGTTTACTTACTGTTGAAGTCTGAAATAAAGTGAAAGTGAAAGTCGCTCAGTTGTCCTACTCTTTGTGACCCCAAGGACTGCAGCCTGCCAGGCTCTTCTGTCCATGAAATTTTCCAGGCTAGAATACTGGAGTGGGAAGCCTTTCCCTTTTCCAGAGGATCTTCCCTACTCAGGGATCGAACCCAGGTTTCCCACATTGCACGCAGATTCTTTACCAGCTGAGCTACTGTTGAAGCCTCTACGTGAGTTTTGAGCATTACTTTGCTAGCCTGTGAGATGAATGCAAGTGTGCGGTAGTTTGAATATTCTTTGGCATTGCCTTTCTTTGGGTTTGGAATGAAAACTGACCTTTTCTAGTCCTGTGACCATTGCTGACTTTTCCAAATAGCTGGCATATTAAGTGTAGCACTTTAACAGAATCATCTCTTAGGAACTGAAATAGCTCAGCTGGAATTCTATCAGCTCCACTAGCTTTGTTCATAGTGATGTTTCCTAAGGCCCACGTGACTTCACACTCCAGGATATCTGCCTTAGGTGAGTGATCACACCATCGTGGTTATCTGGATCTTAAAGATCTTTTTTGTGTAGTTCTTCTGTGTATTCTTGCCACTTCTTCTTAATATCTTCTGCTTCTCTTAGGTCCATACCATTTCTGTCCTTTATTGTGTCCATCTTTGCAAAAAGTGTTTCCTTGATATCTCTAATTTTCCTGAAGAGATCTCTAGTCTTTCCCATTCTATTGTTTTCCTCTATGTCTTTGCACTGATCACTTAGGAAGGCTTTCTTATCTCTCCTTGCTATTCTTTGGAACTCTGCATTCAGATGGGTATATCTTTCCTTTTCTCCTTTGCCTTTCACTTCTCTTCTTTTCACAGATCTTTGTAAGGCCTCCTCAGACAACCATTTTGCCTTTTTGCATTACTTTTTCTTGGGGATGTTTTTCTATCACCGCTTCCTGTTATGAACCTCCATCCAGACACTCTCTATCAGATATAATCCCTTGATTTATTTTTTTTTCCACTTTCACTGTATAACTGTAAGGGATTTGATTTAGGTCATACCTGAATGGCCCAGTGCTTTTTCTTACTTTGTTCAATCTAAATCTGAATTTGGCAATAAGGAGCTCACGATCTGAGCCACAGTCAGCTCCTGGTCTTGTTTTTGCTGACTGTATAGAGATTCTCCATCTTTGGCTGCAAAGAATATAATCTGATTTTGGTGTTGACCATCTGGTGATGTCCATGTGTGGAGTCATCAGTTGTGTTGTTGCAAGAGGGTATTTACTGTGATCAATGTGTTCTCTTTGCAAAACGCTGGTAAACTTTGCCCTGCTTCATTTTTTCACTCTAAGGCCAAACTTGCCTGTTACTCCACATGTCTCTTGACTTCCTACTTTTGCATCTGGTCCCATGATGAAAGGGACATCTTTACAAATAAATAAAATAGATATAATTTCACATGCATCTGCAGAAATGTTTTTCTGATCGAAGTACATCATCAAATATTTTTAGAAACCACTCTAGTTTAACTGTATTATTTTACATTTGGGAAGAATAAAATTCAGAGTGTTAAATGATTGTTCAAGGTCCCAAAGAAAGTTATTGTCAGATCAGCTACAGACTCCTGCCCCTTTCACTATCATTTTGCAAACATGCCCACCCTATCTTTTGCTATCCTCCAGCTTGGAAGCAGGGGCTCCCCTGTGCTGACTTCACATTCTCTTTATCACTAAGCCTACTGCTGTGTTATACATTCACAAGCCTTTTTCCTTGCCTATCAACTTCTGTATGCCCTGGTCATGTGAGTGCCCTTTGGGCTCTAGCAAGTTGAGGCACACCCTAAATTAATCCCAAATGTCTTCCCTGAGCTTGTAAATATCTGGCAGACAGATGAAGTAGAAATCTGCACACATACTGCAAGGTACACTTATCCTTCGGTTTGGGAATATGGTGTCGTGAACAAGATCAGAAAAGTTTCTGTAGTTGACTTTGGACTTCCCTAGTTGTGATGACACAACTTATTTAGGAAAGTCACAAGTCAAGAGGGACACATGAAGAAATTGTACACATTCAAAAGTAGGTCCAGGACGACAAAAAATAAGAAACCCCATATGTGTATATGTGTAAAGAAGAGTAGAAGGAACTTGGCTCAGCGATGACTCAGATGCCCAGGTAATTATCTTCAGGTATCTTAATGATTGTCCTGGGAAAGGAGGAACTTTTAAGTGTCGTGTAAGCCCACATCTAGGACCTATGGGTAGAATTTGCTGGCTTGAGTTCAATAGTTAGAGATGTCCAATGAATAACTAGATTTTATTTAGACTTTGGCATTAGAGTAAGATGGGTATAGTTTCTGGCTTCACCTCTTATTGCCTACTTGACCCTGGGAATTATGGTTATGGAGAAGAATAGTATATTGCAACATTGTATATGAGCCCTCTTTTTTTCCCCTCTTATACATGCCCTTGAACCTCATACATCCACTGCCAGTTTATACTATCAGAATTTAGAAACTCAAGGCTGCGAAAGTACTTTGAGAAAAAGGATTTTGAGTCTGGCTTTTAGAAGCGAAGGCCAGAATGTCTGAAAGGAAGTAGAACACAAGTATGTGCTGAAACAGTCGGTTTAAAAATAGAGAGGAGTCACATAGCACGGCCTCCTAATATCAAATAAAAATCCCAGGGCTAGAAGTTAAGATGTGGCAGCAAGATGGTGTTGAGAGAGGAGACTGGTGAAGCCTAGCCTGTCTGGGGCTCACAGTACCCAAGGGAATGAGAGGGAGTGCTGTGGAATTGGTGCTAAAGCCCATCAACTATCAATAGGGAGACATCCTCTATCACAAGATGAGAGTCAGATCATTAATGCATGTCATGGGATCACATTAGGCATTTGAACCACTGTCATAAGTCATCGATGCCATACGGTCCTCTTCACATTTTGTAAAGACCTCCTAATGAAACACTAGCAAAGTGTTAGTCAGTGTCCTCTGAGAATTACAGCTCTTTGGGACCAAAACTTTGCTCAGCTCTATTCTACAAGTTGCTTCCTTCTGGAGGTTCTAGGAGAAAATGCATTTCTTTGCCTTTAGGTTGTAGAGAATACCCCCATTCTTTGGTTCACAGCCCTACCTCACTCCAACTTTCCCTTCCATTGACAAAGCTCCCTTTCTGACTCTGACACTCCTACCTTCTTGTTATAAGGACCCTTATAACTACATTGGATCCTCAGGATATTCCAGGGTTATCTTTCTGTCTTAAAATTCTAAACTCAATTACATCTACAAAGTCTCCTTTGCTATATAAAGCAACATATTCACAGATTATAGGGATTAGAATGCAGGTATTACTGGGGATCATTATTCTGAAAATCATAGAGGGTAAACTATTTTTTAGACTGTCAGCTGCAGGAGAAATCCCTGGAGACTTTCTTCATTCCCACCTGGTAAGTCCATGTATGGGGGAGTTTTTCTTCTAAACTACCAATCCCTCTAAGTATCTATTTCTTTGGTATACAAGTATCCAAGGAGGCTGATGTAGACTTGACAATTCTATATTTAGATCCACTCTGCTGGTATGCAAAGTTCCAATATAAATGTGGAAATTACTCTGGAGCAGCAGAATATTTTTACTTCTTTAGTGTGTTGGTTCCCACAATGGATAGAAATGCTTTGAGATCACCCTGGGGAAAACTGGTCTCCGAAGTCTTCATGCAGAATTGGCATGCAGCCATGTAAGACCTTATGTGGCTAAAAAACATAGATAATAGATTATCACAGATAATAAGTCTGTGAGTTTGCCACTTCAGTCTCTTCAGTAGCAAACACGGCTCATTCACTGGTCTCTGTTTTCTTCAATCACCCTCAAAGAATGTAATAGCATTATTGATCTCTTCCTTCGTGAGCCACAGTATCTTACCGTGCTTTATACAGTGTGTCTACACATTCTACGCTTTTTGACCACAGTGAAAGTGAAAGTCACTCAGTTATGTCCGACCCCCTGGACTGTATAGCCTATGGAATTCTCCAGGCCAGAATACTGGAGTGGGTAGGCTTTCCCTTTTCCAGAGGATCTTCCCAACCCAGGGATTGAACCCAGATCTCCCGCATTGCAGGTGGATTCTTTACCAATAGTCATGCAAACAAAGATATTCAAAAACGCTGGCAGGTACTATTAATAAAAGATCTGGTCAAAATTATTCAACAGGAGTCCTACACATATAAAAACCCAGTTACAGAGTTTGTATGATATTTATATGTTAACTTTGACTTTGGTAGGGCTCAGAAAAAGCTGAGGAAACACGAATCAGTGCGAGTGAATGATTTCTTCTTGGTGGCTTGTCTTGACGATTTCACTGAAAATGCCAACTCTTTATATTTGAATTTTTTTTCTCAAAATACACTGTATCCATCAGTGTACCACCATTAACATGTTGGCAGGTAAACTGAATGTAACTCCAGGGGAAACCGAAAGGTGGATGTGAATTTGATTAGAAATGCAAAACTGGATGCTAAGATTGATTCTGAACTAGGTCGTGTGGTTATGGGTGACAGTGCAGTCTCACCCTATCGGGGATTCAAAAGACCAGAAGGACTTCATCTGGAAGACAGAGGCTGGCCGTGGATATTGAGAAGAAATTTACACAGGGGCTTCTCACTGAGCAATTCAGGACTCTGGCTTCTATTGAAGAACTGTACAGAAAACGTATAAAAGAAAACTATAAAAGAAAAGTGAAAGAATGCAACCATTTTATAAAAGTGAAACATGTTGAAAACAACATACTGAGTGTAGATTTCGGAGAATTTGAATACACACCCTATCGGGGATTCAAAAGACCAGAAGGACTTCATCTGGAAGACAGAGGCTGGCCGTGGATATTGAGAAGAAATTTACACAGGGGCTTCTCACTGAGCAATTCAGGACTCTGGCTTCTATTGAAGAACTGTACAGAAAACGTATAAAAGAAAACTATAAAAGAAAAGTGAAAGAATGCAACCATTTTATAAAAGTGAAACATGTTGAAAACAACATACTGAGTGTAGATTTCGGAGAATTTGAATACAATTGTTTCATTTAAAAAAATACTTGACAGTCCTAGGATGTGCGGGATGGGGATCGAACAAATGTATGGGCCAGGGTATCAGTGGCTGTCACTTGTACTTGATTATCAGTGTGCTAGATGCTAACTTCTGTCAAAGGAAGGACCTCGTCATGGCTCCTCAGTACTGGCAGCGCGTAGGACTTCATGTCTGAAGGCTGTAGCTTCTATTCCTGGGCACACATGGTTCTGCTCAGATGGTCACTGGTCATTTTTGGATGTTGACTCAGTGCTGTTCTTAAGGTCTCTCCAGCTATTTCTTCTCATTCTTTGTCCAACTGTCTTCTAAGTCCCTTTTATCCTTTTGCTTTCAGCCTTTGGAACCCATCTTTTGTCTTCAAGGTAAACTTTCTCTTATCATTTATATCATCACCATATCATATATTCTTTCAAAACCTCATGCACTCCCGCCCCACACCCTCTCTCTGGATTATCCCCGTGCATCAGTCCCAAGCATCCTGCATCCTGCATCAAACCTGGACTGGCGATTCGTTTCACTTATGATATCACACATGTTACACTGCCACTCTGCCAACCCATCCCACCCTCTCCCTCTCCCACAGAGTCCAAAAGGCCGTTCTATACATCTGTGTCTCTTTTGCTGTCTTGCGTACAGGTAGTGATGCTTTCTAAGGCCCACTTGACTTCACATTCCAGCATGTCTGGCTCTAGGTGAATGATCACTCCATCGTGATTATCTGGGTCGTGAAGATTTTTTTTGTATAGTTCTGTGTATTCTTGACACCTCTTAATATCTTCTGCTTCTGGTACCGCCTGCAATGTGGGAGGAATCCGCCTGCAATCCCTGGGTCGGGATGTTCCCTGGAGAAGGGAAAGGCTACCCACTCCAGTATTCTGGCCTGGATAATTCCATGGGCTCTATAGCCCATGGGGTTGCAAAAAGTTGGACACAACTGAGCGACTTTCAGTGATGAGGTCTCTGGAATTCCACTGCAGGGAGCACATGTTCGATCCCTGGTCAGGGAACTAAGATCCCACAAACCACTCAGTGTGGACAAAAACAAACAAACAAACAAATCCCCAAGCAAAAGAAAATTGCAAAAACGCCAGTTTCTCCCTGTTGACCACAATTAGGCCCAGAGAACTCCCAGGTCCCTAGACACTTGATTAAGTCCTGTTGTCACAAGCCCTTTTTCTGTGGTTTTTCTTAGTTTTCATCTTTCACTCATTTTATGCCTACTCTGAAATCTTCATTTCTTGTTTGACAAATAAGCAGCAAAATAATGCAGTCTTTGAGTTCTTGGGGAAAACTGTATTTCTCTCTAAAGAAACCTCATCTTTTTATTGGCTGCAGAAAAAAAATGAGAACACCATTCTCATAATCATTTATCAACAGTACCTATTTCCCGACATTTTACTGCCATGGGAATGGTACTCATTAGTTTTTGATCAATATTCTTTCTTTATATTTATATGCTCACACTCTAGCATAAAACTATTATTATTTAAAGTCTAGTTTTGTATTAAAATATATTTGCCTTTGAAAGGAGGAAAATAGACTATAGATTTTTAGCAGGAAATGTATTCCGTGCACTATGACATAAACAAAAGAAAACACTGGGAATGTTTTAATTTCCATAATAATAATGCAAATTAGATTTAAAAGGAAGCATGGAATTAGGAAATTTTCTTAAAGAACACTCTGACTTTATTATAATTGCTCAACATGAAAATAACTTTGCATAGTTATATTTTAACCTTGGACAGAATTATATATGTAAATTATATCTCATGAAATCGTCCACAGCACTGTTGAAAATGCTTGTATATTGTAAGGCTCCAATACTGCAGTCACCTGATGCAAAGAGCCAACTCATTGGAAAAGACCCTAATGCCAGAGTAGATTGAGGACAGGAAGAAAGGAGGGTGACAAAGATGAGAAGGTTGGATGGCATCATTTGACTCAACGGACATGAGTTTGAGCAAACTCCAGGAGATAGTGAAGGACAGGGAAGCCTGCTGTGCTGTAGTCCACGGGGTCACAAAGAATTGGACATGACTCGGTGAATGAACAATAGCCACGACCAAGGCATGTTAACTTTTATTAGATGAAGCTTCAGGTAAGTGCCTTTTACTCATTTATACAATAATTATTTACCAGTGACTTGACGGCTAAGTAAAAGATCCTAGACACTCGACTGCAGCACTTCAGGCTCCTCTGTCCTCCACTATCTCCTGGAGTTTGTTTAAATTCATGTCTGTTGAGTTGGTGATGCTATCTAACCATCTCATCCTCTGCCATCCCCTTTTCCTTTAGCCTTCAATCTTTTGCAGCATCAGGGTCTTTAACCAATGAGTCGGTTCTTTACAATATGCCTTGGGATTCCTTTATTGTTGTGCCCAATCTCAGGACTACACTATTTAGAATAATGAAAACTTTTGCTCCCTGAAAATGAAATGAGAGCAACTTCTCTAGCTGTATTATTTCATGTAATTTCATTTTAGTATGAAGATACTTGCATTTAGTTTATCCTAAGTTATGTCTTATGATGAAAGTAAATGGAAATATACATTGTTTTTACTGTAACATACATGAAATAATTTCATTGGAAGAAATATTTTCAAGCCTAATACACTAAAAAATATATAAAACTAATAGTCTTAGAAAATTCTTGTAAAACAGAATAGCCAGTGGAAGCATGGACAGCTTTGAGGGTAATGGAACCCTTATTTCAGTGAAACCCAAAGATTTTCACAGAACATGGTTGGCAACTTCACCCCTGGAGTCCAACCTGCCTGGCTTTCTTTCTCTTCTCCTTATTTTAGGACCTGTGGTGCTCAGAATGTTCTTAATCCTCTTTTTGTCTCAATTCCCTCTATGTCAAATTAGGCTAAAATCTGTGGGGAGGATTAAATGTGACCATATATTTAAAGAGCGGGGTATGTATAAGTCACTCAGTTGTGTCCAACTCTTTACAACCCCATGGACTCCATGGAATTCTCCAGGCCAGAATCCTGGAGTGGGTAGCCTTTCCCTTCTCCAGGGGATCTTCCCAACTCAGAGCTCAAACCCAGGTCTCCCATATTGCAGGCAGATTCTTTACCAGCTGAGCCATCAGGGAAGCCCCACCCACCCACTGTGGTATAGTAACTGGCGTCTGGTAATCACTCAGGATTCCTGGAGAAGAAAATGGCAACCCACTCCAGTATTCTTGTCTGGAAAATTCCTATGGACAGAGGAGCCTGGCAGGCTACAGTTCATGGGGTTGCAAAGAGTCAGACACAACGAAAGGACAAGCACCATCTCTCAAGATATTCTGGCCTTTACTACTGAGCAGGTCTTCAAATTTTGGGTCGTGAGCCCCAGTGAATATCATAGGGGTTCTTGGAGAGTCACACAGACAGGAGGGGGTATGAATGGTGGAATGAATGGTTGTAAGAAAAGCTGAGATTAGTTTACTGGTATATTGATCAAACTCACTTTGTCCGTCATTTTACCTCGGTGTCTATTCTACTCATTCTCTCTCTTTACCTTCTTGGTCCACTCATCCTGCTTCCTCTAAAGCCAGACACATACATCACAATCTGGTCAGTACTCAATTTGATTTAAAATCAATGAAGCAATAACAAAGAAGCGATGTTACCATCAATCTTTGTGACATACTTCATTCAATCCCACAGATATTCCAGCTTCCTCTGTGGTCCTGTAAATGTGATTCAGGATGTGGAGGTTTAAAGATAAAAACAAAAACCAAAAGCCTGAAGTCTTCTGGAGGTCAGCAAGTTGGCAATACTACTGGGATATTTTCGTTGCTCTTCTGTAACTCCTCACCATACACTAAACTGTTCTGCCCAGAGTCAGCTGATGAACAGTGAAGTTTGGAGAAGCTGAGCCTAACATGGCAGACCAGGGAGCTAGGAAGAAGGGAGTCACAGCTTATCACCTGGAGGACACAGGGCAAGATGAAGGGGGATGGAGGCAGGGCAACAGGAAAGACAAAATGTGGCTATTTTGCAGCCCAAGTCTGTGTCCTCCTCTGTCTCCTGGAAATAGGATAGAATTTCTTATAACCTAAACCTCACTAAATTCTAAATTTAAAAAAAAAAAATTCAACTATATATCACCTGTCTCTCTCCCATAGACTGTAGGACCTAGAGGCATTTGGATATTATTTAGAATAACATTTTAAGTAGATTCTTTTCTCACAGGTGTTTTAATGCCTGTAACAACTAGATAACATTGTGCAGGTGTGCTCAGCTGTAGGCAGAGTGGAGGTTTCTCTTTCACTCATGTGTGTGTGCTAAGTCTCTTCAGTCGTGTCTGACTCTTTGTGACCCTATGGACTGTAGCCCACCGGGCTCCTCTGTCCATAGGGATTCTCCAGGCAAGAAGTGGGTTGTCATTTCCTTCTCCAGGCGATCTTCCCAACCCAGGGATCGAACCTGCGTCTCTTAGTCTCCTGCATTGGCAGGTGGGTTCTTTACCACCAGTAACACCTGGGAAGCCCAATACTCAGCATCATCAATTGTAAATGGGGGCAAAATCCTTTCCGATTTCCAGGGTAAACATGCTAGGGACACCTATGACAGTTTTTTGATAAACTCTTATGCAACAATACAAATATAAGGTCTTATTAAGAGGAACCTCTTGAAATATACCTAACCCTAGGAATATAATCACACAGAAAAGTCAGTGTTAAAACTCATGATGAAATCCTGAGCACCCAAAGGCTCAAAAATTAATGGGAGGGATGGAAGAAGATGGCAGAGGAGTAAGACAGGGAGATCTCCAGCCTCCCCACAAATACATCAAAAACTCATCAAGATATGAAACAACTCCTACAAAGCAACCTCTAAGCAACAGCAGAAGACCCCAGGCCTCCAGGGGTACAGATTAAGCTCCCTGAAATGAGGTAACAGAGAGGAGGGAGACATCAAAAGGGAAAAGACAGAACTTCTGGGCAAAGGACAGAGAATTTCTGGGCAGGAGTTTGTGCCCCAAGGGAGGGAATGAGCCCTGAAACAGGAGGGGTTCCCATACAAAGGGAAACCCCTCACAAGCGGGCCCAAAGAGGAGCTGCAGCATCTTGGAAAACCAGGCAAAGCAGGGATTTGGAGGGCTGTAAACAGAGAAAGCTGCACTTCTCAGCCCATTAACAGCTCCTGGACCATGGACCCAAACAGACGGTGGGCTCGGGGAACCACAGAATGGCATGGCATACAAACCCAGCCAGCGCACACAATCCTTGCAGCACAGAGGGTGGGCCCAGGTAGCCAAGTGTGACACCACAGACAAACACAGCCAGCGTAAAGGGCAATGCAGAGTGCACACCCGGGAAGCCAAGAGAAGTGCACAGAAGCTCTGTGAAGCCAAGGACAGGCCTGAGAAGCCAAAACAAGTGCACACAAGCCCCACGACAAAGAGGGTGAGCTTGGGGTGCTGAGGGAAGGCCACACAAGTTGCTGCGGGGCAGAAGGATCCACACAAGCACCTACCTAGCAAGTTTCAGCCAGCAGCACAGGGCGGGACAAGGGAACAGAGCATGAACAATATCCCAGGGACAAGTATGGGGCTGGCGGCACTGCAGATATGCTGAGAGGGCCACTTTGAAGCAGCTGCAGAAATAGATGCGCCTAATGGCACCCCACTCCAGTACTCTTGCCTGGAAAATCCCATGGGTGGAGGAGCCTGGTGGGCTGCAGTCCATGGGGTCGCTAGGAGTCGGACACGACTAGCAACATCACTTTCACTTTTCACTTTCATGCATTGGAGAAGGAAATGGCAACCCACTCCAGTGTTCTTGCCTGGAGAATCCCATGGGCTGAGGAGGTTGGTGGGCTGCCATCTATGAGGTTGCACAGAGTCAGACACGACTGATGCGACTTAGCAGCAGCAGCAGCAGCAGCAACACTACAGAAGCTAGATCAGCTGCCCAAAGGCATACTGCACCCATAGACACTCCCAAACCTACTACTGGACCCTGCACCACCCTTTAGAGAGAGGATATCCAGCTCCATCAACCAGAACACAGGCACAGCCCCCCCAACCAGGAAAACATCACAAGACACTAACCAACCCCATCCACAGGGGCAGACTCCACAACCAAGAGCTACAACCTTGAGAATCTTTTTTAAACTTTTTTCTTTATTTTCATTTTTTCTTTTATAAATCACACTGTTTATTCCCCCGACATATCTCCACCTTCACACTAACCTTTAGTGGTGCTGTGCAGTTTTCCTCTTTGCTTTTCTTGCTATAAAAATGAAAAAAAAATCATTTTAAGAGTCTTTCTTCTTATAAATCACACTGTTTATGCCCCAGCATATTTCCACCACCACATTAGCCTTTAAGGGTGTTGTAGAGTCTTCCTTGTTTTAAAAAAAAAAAAATCATTTTAGATTTTTTTCTTCTTTTTTCTTATAAATCACATGGCTTATCCCCCCTACATATTTCCACCTCCCTATTAGCCGTTTGTGGTGCTATGGAGTTTTCTTCTTGTCAAAAAAAAAAAAAAGAAAGAAAGAAAAAAAAATTCATTTTAAGATTTTTTTTTTCTCTTTTTCACTTTTTATTTCTTTGTTCTTGATGAGTATTTTGGATTTTGTTTTTAATATATTCAGTTCTTTACTGGCTGTAGCTATTCCTGAATATACATAAATCTTTTCAACATATGTCTATTCATCTTTGCTTTTCTGTTTTTCTCTCTCTTTTTAATCCTCTTCTCCACCCCCTCCTTTTCTATTTTCCCTCCTTTCTCCTCTTTCTTTTTTCTCTCTTTTTATTCTCCTCTTTTCCCTTCAACTTTTCCTTCTTTCACCAAGTAAGTGAAATTCTTGAGCTCTCTATGCTCTATTGCCCAGCTGACCCTCTGCTCATGCTCAGATTTCCAGACTAAGCATTAGCTAACTCTGCTTTCAATTGGTTGATATCACCTCTGGTTTCCCTTGCTCACCAAGTCAATCTCCTGTACTCGTTTCTTTAGAACATGCTGGTTATAACTGTATGTGTGGAAGTGTGTGTATATATGTCCCAGTATTTAATTACCTACTTGAACTCCTCCCACTAGAACACAGGCACAAGTTACCCCTAATAAGAAAGCAACACAAACCACCCAACCAACATCTCCCTCCAAGGGAAAAACTCAAAAGGAAGAAGTAATACAACCTAAAGCCTGGGGAAAGGAGACTTCAAGTGGAGCAAGTTAGAAAAAAAAAGATGAAAAGACAGAAATACAGCACAAATGAAAGAGCAAGGTAGAAACTCAAAAACACCAAATAAATGAAGAGGAAATAAATACTCTTCCTGAAAGAGAATTCAGAATAATGATAGTAAAGATGCTCTGAAGACTTGAAAATAGAATGGAGAAAATGAAAGAAGCATTTAACACAGTTAATACAATCATCAAGGACATAGAAGAAATAAAGAATAAGCAAACAGAGATGAATAACACAATTACTGAAATTAAAAATACTCTATAAGGAACCAGTAGCAGAATAACTGAGGCAGAGGAATGGATAAGTGAGCTGGAGGGTCAGTTCAGTTGCTTATGACTGAGCTGGAGGATAGAATGGTGGAAATAACTGGTGAAGAGCAGATAAAAGGATGGAATGAAGAGAACTGAGATAGCCTCAGAGACCTTTGGGACAATATTAAATCCATCAACATTTGAATTATAGGGGTCCCAGTGAAAGAAGAAGAAAAGAAAGGCATTGAGAAATTTTTTGAAGAAATTATGGTTGAAAATTTCCCCAACATGTGAAAGGAAATAGTCAATTAAGTCCAAGAAGTGGAGAGAGTCCCTTACAGGTTACACCCAAGGAGAAACATATCAAGACACATATTAATCAAGCTAACAGAGAGTATTCAAAAGCAGAGACATTACTTTGCTGACTAAGGTCTGTCTAGTCAAGGCTATGGTTTTTCCAGTGGTCATGTATGGATGTGAGAGTTGGACTGTGAAGAAGGCTGAGCGCCAAAGAATTGATGCTTTTGAACTGTGGTGTTGGAGAAGACTCTTGCGAGTCCCTTGGACTGCAAGGAGATCCAACCAGTCCATTCTGAAGGAAATCAGCCCTGTGATTTCTTTGGAAGGAATGATGCTAAAGCTGAAACTCCAGTACTTTGGCCAGTACTTATGCGAAGAATTGACTCATTGGAAAAGACTCTGATGCTGGGAAGGATTGGGGGCAGGAGGAGAAGGGGACGGCAGACGATAAGATGGCTGGATGACATCACGGACTCGGTGAATGTGAGTCTGAGTGAACTCCGGGAGATGGTGATGGACAGGGAGGCCTGGCGTGCTGAGATTCATGGGGTTGCAAAGAGTTGGACACGACTGAGTGACTGAACTGAAATGAACAAAGATTAAGCACAAAGAAAGAATATTAAAATCATCAAGGGAAAAGCAAGAAGTAACATACAAGGGAAAACCTATATGATTAACAGCAGGTGTTTCAGCAGAAACCCTATGGGCCAGAAGGAAATGACAGGATATATTTAAAGTACTGAAAGAGAAAAGCCTACAACCATGATTACTATACCTGGCAAAGACCTCATTCAAAATTGATGGAGAAATCAAAAGCTTTACAGATAAGCAGAAGTTAAGAGAATTCAGCACACCAAACCAGTCTTGCAACAAATATTGAAGGGATTCTCATAGCCAGTAAACACGAGAGAAAGGAAATATCTACAAAACAAACCCAAAACAATCAAGAAAATGCCAATAGGAACATGCTGCTCCTGCTGCTAGGTCGCTTCAGTCGTGTCTGACTCTGTGCGACCCCATAGATGGCAGCCTGCCAGGCTCCCTCGTCCCTGGGATTCTCCAGGCAAGAACACTGGAGTGGGTTGCCATGTCCTTCTCCAATGCATGAAAGTGAAAAGTGAAAGTGAAGTCACTCAGCCGTGTCTGACTCTTAGCGACCCCATGGACTGCAGCCCACCAGGCTCCTCCATCCATGCGATTTTCCAGGCAAGAGTACTGGAGTGAGGTGCCACATATGCATCAATAATTATTTTAAATGTAAACAGATTAAATGCACCAACCAAAAGATACAGACTGACTGAATGGATACAAAAATAGAGTCCACATATATGCTGCCTACAGAAGACCCACTTCAGATCTAGAGACACATACAGATTGAAAGTAAAATGAAAGAAAAAGATAATCCATGTGAATGGAAACCAAAAGAAAGCTGGAATGGCAATCCTTATTTCAGACTATTGTGTTGCTATTGCTGTTGCTATTAACAGGCATTAAGAGAAGAAATCAATAACAACACAACAATTGTAGGGAACTTTAACACCCCACTTTCACCAAAGGATGGATCGTCAAAACAGAGAATCCATAAAGAAACATGAAGCTTAAATTAAACATTAGAGCAAATGGATCTAATTGATATCTTCAGGACTTTCCATCCAAATGCAGAAGAATACACTTTCTTCTCAAGTGCACATGGAACATTCTCCAGGATAGACCACATCTCGGGCCACAATCAAGCCACAAATTGTGGCTTGGGCCACAATTCAAGCCTCAATAAATTTAAGAAAATTGAAATTGTATCAAATATCTTCTCTGATCAAAATGCTATGAGAATAGATATCAACTACAAGAAAAAACAGCAAAAAACACAAACTGTGAGATTAAATAATACATTACTTAATAACAAAGAAGTTACTAAAAATAAGAAAAGAATTCAAAAGATTCCTAGAAACAAATGACTATGAAAACATGAGGACCCAAAATCTATGGGATTCAGCAAAACCAGTTCTAAGAGGGAGGTTTATAGCAATAGAATCATACCTCAAGAAACAATAAAAAAATCAAATAGATAGCCTAACACTACATCTAAACCAGCTGGAAAAGAAGAATAAAAACCCCAAAGTCAGCAGAAGGAAGGGGATCATAAAAATCAGAGCAGAATAAATAAGAAAAAAAAATGAAGGGAACAATAGTAAAGATTAATAAGACTAAAATCTGGGTCTTTGAGAAGATAAACAAAATTGACAAACCACTAGCCAGACTCATCAAGAAAAAAAGGGAGAAAAATCACATCTATAAAATTAGAAATGAAAAAGGAGAGATTACAACAGACAACCCAGAAATATAAAGGATCATAAGAGAATATTAAGAGCAACTATATGCTAATAAAATTGATAACCTAGAGGAAATGGACAGATACTTATAAAAGATTAACCTCCCAAGACTGAACCAGAAAGAAATTATGAACAACCCAATTACAAGGACTGAAATTGAAACACTGATCAAAAATCTCCCCCAAAACAAAGGCCCAGGGCCAGATGGCTTCACAGGGGAATATTATCAAACATTTAGAGAAGAGCTAATGACTATTTTTTCTGAAATTCTTCCAAAAAATTGCAGAAGAAGCAATACTTCCAAACTCTTTCTACAGGCCACAATCACCCTGATACCAAAACCAGGAAAAGACAACATGAAAAAAGAAAATTACAGGCCAATATCACTGAAGAACATAGATGCAAATATACTCAACCAAATTCTAGCAAATAGAATCCAACAACACATTCAAAAGCTCATACACTAAGATCAAATTGGGTTTATTCCAGGGATGCAAAGATTCTTCAATATATGCAAATCAATCAACATGATACACCATATCAACAAATTGAAAGATAAAAAACATTGATCATTTGTGCATAAAAATCCTTTAACAAAATTCAGCATCCATTTATGACAAAAACATTTCAAAAAATGGGCGTACAAGGAACCTACCTCCACATAGTAAAGGCCATATATGAAAAGCCCACAGCAAACATAATTCTCAGTGGTGAAAAACTAAAAGCTTTCCCTCTAAGATCAGGAACAAAACAAGATGTCCACTCTTACCACTCTTATTCAATATAGTTTTGGAAGTACTAGCTATATCAATTAGATAAGAAAAGAAATAAAAGGAATCTGGATCAGCAAAGAAGTAAAACTTTCACTGTTTGCAGATGGCATGATAATATACATATAAAACCCAAAAGAAAGTATCAGAAAATTACTACAGCTAATCAGCAAATTCAGCAAAGTCGCAGGGTACAAGGTCTATACACAGAAATCACTTGCACTCCTATATACTAACAATGAAAACTCAGAAATAGAAATTAAAGAATCAATACCATTTATCATTGCAACAAAAAGAATAAAACATCTAGAAATAAACCTACCTAAGGAGACAAAACACCTGTATATGGAAAACTACAAGACACTGATGAAAGAAATCAAAGACAACATGAACAGATGGAGAGATATTCCATGTTCCTGGGTAGAAAGAATCAATATTGTGAAAATCACTATACCACCAAATGCAATCTACAGATTTAATGCAATCCCTTTTAAATAACCAATGGTATTTTTCATGGAACTGGAACAAAAATTTCACAACTTATATGGAAACACAAAAGACCATGAACAGCAAAAGCAGTCTTGAGAAAGAAGAATGGAGCTGGAGGAATCAAGCTTCCTGACTTCAAGTTATACTACAAAGCTATAGTCATCAAGACAGTATGGTACTAGCACAAAAGCAGAAATATATGCCAATAGAACAAATAGCCCAGAAATAAACCCAAGCACCTATGGGTACCTTATTTCTGAGAAAGGAAGCAAGAATATACAATGGGGCAAAGATAGCCTCTTCAACTTATTGGTGCCGAGAAAACTGGAAACTACATATAAAAGAATTAAATTAGAACCCTTCCTAACACCATGCACAAGGAAAAACTCAAAATGGATTAAAGACCTAAGTGTAAGACCAGAAACTATTAAACTCATAGAGGAGAACATAGGCAGAGTACTTGATGACATAAATCCAAGCAAGATCTTCTATGACCCACATTCTAGAGTTAATGGAAATAAAAGCAAAAATAAACAAGAGGGGCCTAATCAAACTTAAAAGCTTTTGCACAGCAAAGGAAACTAGAAACAAGGTGAAAAGACAGCCCTCAGAATGGGAGAAAATAATAGCAAAGCAAACAACTGACAAAGGATCTATTTCCAAAATATACAGGCAGCTTATACAACTCAATACCAGAAAAGCAGACAACCCAATCAACAAGTGGGAAAGGGACTTGAAGAGACATTTCTCCAAAGACACAGATGGCTAATAAACACATGAAAAGATGCTCAACATTGCTCATTATTAGAGAAAAGCAAATGAAAACCACAATGAGATATCACCTCATATCAGTCAGAATGGCCATCATCAAAGAGTCTACAAACAATAAATGCTGGAGAAGGTGTGGAGAAAAGGGAATACTCTTGCATTGCTGGTGGGAATATAAACTGATACAGCCATTATGGAAGATGGTATAGAGACTCTTTAAAAAGCTAGGAATAAAACCTCCAGATGACCCGGCAATCCCACTCGTAGGCATATACCCTGAGGAAATCAAAACTGAAAAAGACACATGTACCTCAATGTTCACTGCAGCAATATTTACAATAGCTAGAACATGGAAGCAACCTAGATGTCCATTGACAGATGAATGGATAAAGAGGCTGTGGTACATATATACAATGGAATACTACTCAGCCATAAAAAGGAACATATTTGAATCTGTTGTAATGAGGTGAGTGAAACTAGAACCCATTATACAGAGTGAAGCAAGTCAGAAAGAGAAATATAAATATCGTATACTGACACATATATATGGAATCTGAAGCAATGGCCCTGATGAATTTATTTCAGGGCAGCAATGGAGAGACAGACATGGAGAACAGATCTATGGACATGGCGGGAGCAGAGAAGGGAAAAGGGGAGACGTATGGAGAGAGTAACATAGAAATTCACAATGCCATATGTAAAACATAGCCAGTGGGAGTTTGCTGTATGACTCAGGGAACTCAAACAGGGCTTTGAGACAGGCTGAAGGGTAGGGTGGGGAGGGAGATGAGAGGGAGGTCCAGGAGGGAGGGGTCATGGATGTACCTATGGCTGACTCTTATTGATGATTTATGACAGAAAACCACAAAAATCTGTAAAGCAATTATCCTTCAATTAATTTTTTTAAATTAATGAGATATGAGAATACTAAATAAATGAGAAGTCTGTTTTTCTACTTACTCAACATTGCAGTCAAGTTTATATATATATATGCAGCTGCTAAGTCGCTTCAGTCATGTGTGATTCTGTGTGACCCCATAGATGGCAGCCCACCAGGCTCCTCTGTCCCTGGGATTCTCCAGGCAAGAACACTGGAGTGGGTTGCCATTTCCTTCTTTTATATATATACATACAATTCAGGAAAAGCTTTTTGTCTGTTCACGCCTCTATCTATGACTGCATATGTGGGGAGGCGGGAGCAAGTGGCAAGTCAGAGGAGGAGCTATGCTGTCAAAAATATCATTCAGATTATAAATGAAAGTATTAGAAAACTTCCTTGGAGAGGGCTAAGTTGTAAGAAGCTGAAAATGGGAAATATTTGCCCTAGAGATAAGTTCTTCACACAATATTTAGTTTGCCTCCTCAGAGACTGTTTCTTTCAATTTTGGAACAATGCTGCTCACTGAGATTGTGAATTTAAATAACATTTCTTGAGCCAGTTGCAGACTCCATCCCAAAAAAGAGCAAAAGGAGCAAAAACATTTTTAAAGAGAGAAAAGTACTACCTGGCTAGAGATACTTGTCTTGGCTTTTATATTCTGGGCATCAAGTATGCTTAATGGATGGTGTACTTCTTTTATTTTAACAAACACTTTAAACTCGACTAAATTTAACAACTTGTGAAAATGGCATCAATTCAGACATCTGGGCTGTTAGCAGGAATCTTCTGAGAATTTCTTTAGACACTGCAAAGAAGTCAAACACGGGTTGTGGGGAATATCTATAATTTTAACAGATAAAATAAATAGATTCTTTTTTAGAATAATTAATAGATCCCATCAATAAAAACCAGAATACCTTTAATTGTGTATGTATATATACACACAGACATAGGTACACATGATGGAAGGCTGAAATATTTTTCCTGGTGAAATGGGAATAGAGTCCTCAAGGAATAGACTTTTCCTTTCATACAAGCTGAAACTCACTACATTATGTTCTATAACCAGAAGCAACACAGCTTAGTTATATAGTAGATTGGCAAGTTACCAGAACAATACACAGAAGCATGCTTCCCCAAACATCAGGTAGAAAAAATGTTTAAAGGCTTAAAAAAAACACTCTTTCTCATGTTGATCTTATTACTGATTAGTAGTAGTTCCTAAATCAGGGTATAAATACATGCAGTTCAAATTCATTTTATTAAATTTCATGCCAGGGCATGTCAGTAAATAAAAATAGTCAAGGACAATTGAAAAAAAAAAGTAGCACAGCTTAAGGCTGATTTGAAGAGTAGGAAGCCTCATTTCCATCTCTTCCCTCTATTTTCAGAGATGTCAGTATAACAATAACTGTACTGTTTTGTCACAGAACAGTACCATAGACTCTTCCTTTTATGAGAGAGAAAATCCATTAATAGTTGTTCATGTGTTCTGCAGTTAATGTTCCAAACACTTACAGACCTGGTAGATGTTCAAAAGTCACTTTCAAATGTAATTCTAAAATGTGTCATGCTGGTTCTAACAAATGAGTCTGTTAGCATTAAAAAATGAAACAAGCAAGTTACCCATAGACTGTTCACAGATGAAATCAATAACTCATCCAAAGCAGCATGCATTTCTAGAAATGTATTTGCTAACTGGTTCACTTGACCTACCAGTCCACTTTTGCTAACTGTACTTCTCATTCATTTTTCTGGCAATGGAGTATATTTCCAAAAAAAAAATTGTAAACAAGATACATAAGTTTTTTGCAGGAGACCTGGCAACAATCCCTGGGTTGGGAAGATCCCCTGGAGGAAGGCATGGTAACCCACTCCAGTATTCTTGCCTGGGAAACCCATGGACAGAGGAGCCTGGTGGGCTGCAGTCCATGGGGTCACTAAGAGCTGGACATGACTGAGCGACTTCACTTTCACTTTCACGCATTGGAGCAGGAAATGGCAACCCACTCCAGTGTTCTTGCCTGGAGAATCCCAGGGACGGGGAGCCTGGTGGGCTTCCATCTATGGGGTTGCACAGAGTCGGGGACAACTGAAGGAACTTAGCAGCAGCAGCAGCAGAGTGACTAAGCACAGCACATATAAATTTTTAATAGGGAGAAAACTTGAAAAACCACAGGACTTTAAAGGAAAATAATGAGGTTCTCATTATTGAATCTGGTGGCTTTGAGATGAAGGTGCTAATTTTATATCTTTAAATACTCTGGAAAGGGGTTCTCAATGATAAACAGACCAAAAAAAAAAAAAAAAGAAGAAGAAGAAAAATCTGCTTGGGTCATTTCAGAGTAAATGTGTTTTACCAAAGGAAGGAGTTAAATGTCAAATTTATAAATAAGGACCAACATGTAAACTTTTTTTCTTGGTGAGCAATCTTCCCTAAAAATAAGTGCTGTTCACTAGCTCTGGTTACCTAGTGCTATCTGTTTGGAGTTACTAATAAGCACATGCCTAAGTATACACTCACCAAATAACAAACACTCAGTAATTTAGCTTTATCCAGCTAACTGACTAAGTAATTCTGTTTTCTTGCAGTTATTTACCATATCTCAGAATTCACTTTCTTTGATGAATTATAATTAAAAAGAAGTCTTTGCTCAAATGTTATTTTCTGCTAAGGTCTTCTCTTACTTTATTCAAAGAATAGCAAGGAGAGGTAAGAAAGCCTTCCGCAGTGATCAGTGCAAAGAAATAGGGAAAACAATAGAATGAAAAGACTAGAGATCTTTTCAAGAAAAGTAGAGATACCAAGGGGACATTTTATGTAAAGATGGGCACAATAAAGGACAGAAATGGTATGGACATAACAGAAGCAGAAGATATTAAGAAGAGATGACAAGAATACACAGAGGAACTAAACAAAAAAGATCTTCATGACCCTGAAAATCACAATGATGTGATCACTCACCTAGAGCCAGACATGCTGGAATGCGAAGTCAAGTGGGCCTTAGGAAGCATCACTACAAACAAAGCGAATTCCAGTTGAGCTATTTCTAATCCTAAGAGATGATGCTGTGAAAGTGCTGCACTCAATATGCCAGCAAATTTGGAAAACACAGCAGTGGCCACAGGATTTAAAAAGGTCATTTTCACCCCAATCCCAAAGAAAGGTAATGCCAAAGAATGCTCAAACTACCACACAATTGCACTTATCTCACACACTAACAAAGTAAAGTAAGTAAAGTCACTCAGTCGTGTCCGACTCTGTGACCCCATGGACTGCAGCCCACCAGGTTCCTCAGTCCATGAGATTCTCCAAGCAAGAATACTGGAGTGGGTTGCCATTTCCTTCTCCAGGGGATCTTCCCGACCCAGGGATTGAACCTGGGTCTCCTGCATTGGAGGCAGACGCTTTAACCTCTGAGCCACCAGGGAAGTCCTAAGTAATGTTCAAAATTCTCCAAGCTGGGCTTCAGCAGTACATGAACCATGAACTTTCATATGTTCAAGCTGGCTTTAGAAAAGGCAGAGGAAGCAGAGATCAAATTGCCAACATCGGCTGGATCATTGGAAAAGCAAGAAAGTTCCAGAAAAACATCTATTTCTGCTTTATTGACTATGCCAAACCCTTTGACTAGGTGGATCACCACAAACTGTGGAAAATTCTGGAAGAGATGGGAATACCCGACCACCTGATCTGCCTCCTGAGTAATCAAGTCAGGAAGCAACAGTTAGAACTGGACATGGAACAACAGACTGGTTCCAAATAGGAAAAGGAGTACGTCAAGGCTGTAATTGTCACCCTGCTTATTTAACTTATATGCAGAGTACATTATGAGAAACGCTGGACTGGAAGAAACACAAGCTGGAATCAAGATTGCTGGGAGAAATATCAATAACCTCAGATATGCAGATGACACCACCCTTATGGCAGAAAGTGAAGAGGAACTACAAAGCCTCTCGATGAAAGTGAGAGGAGAGTGAAAAAGTTGGCTTAAAGTGCAACATTCAGAAAACAAAGATCATGGCAACTGGTCCCATCACTTTATGGGAAATAGATGGGGAAGCAATGGAAACAGTGTCAGACTTTATTTTGGGGGGCTCCAAAATCACTGCAGATGGTGATTGCAGCCATGAAACTAAAAGACACTTGTTCCTTGGAAGAAAAGTTATGACCAATCTAGATAGCATATTAAAAAGCAGAGACATTACTTTGCCTACAAAAATCCATCTAGTCAAGGCTATGGTTTTTCAAATACTTGTGTGTGGATGTGAGAGTTGTACTATAAAGAAAGCTGAGTGCCAAAGAATTGATGCTTTTGAACTGTGGTGTTGAGGACTCTTGAGAGTTCCTTGGACTGCAAGGATATCCAACCAGTCCATCCTAAAGGAGATCAGTCCTGAGTGTTCATTGGAAGGACTCATGTTGAAGCTGAAATTCGAATATTTTGGCCATCTGGTGCAAAGAACTGACTCATTTGAAAAGAGCCTGATGCTGGGAAAGATTGAGGGCAGGAGGAGAAGGGGACAACAAAGGATGAGATTGTTGGCTGGCATCACCGACTCAATGGACTTGAGTTTGAGTAAACTCTGGGAGTTGGTGATGGACAGGGAGGCCTGACATGCTGCAGTCTGAGGGGTGGAAAAGAGTCAGACACAACTGAGCGTCTGAAGTGAACTTTCTTACTACCCTATCAAAAACTGTAACCTCCTCATTATGAAGTCTGCATCCCTCTTAATTGGCCCTTTTTTTTCTTAGCACTCTTTACCTTCTAAGTTGTGATACAATTTGCTTAATCATATTTATTGTTTGTTATTATTTCTCTAGCTGAAATGTACTGAATTTGTAGATATAACAAATTCTATGTTCATGAGTTGAATAAGACAGATAACCATGATAAATTTCACCCTATGGAAACAAAATAAAATGACCAACCAGCCAACCAAAAAAAATCTTGGTTTTGACTGATACCTGTTCCAGAAGGGCTGCTTGGACCTGAAGCGTTAGCACCCACACTTGCAATAGAAGGTGACTACAACAAGGTAAAGAGTTGTGCAATTAGAGTTCAGAGAGGATATGGAGAAGGGAGCGAGGCCTGACCATTCCTGTCAACAGCAGAGAGGAGCCTGGTCTCTGTGTTCTGCGTAGGAGCCCCTGTCTCCCTTACAGTATCTTAGAGCTTAGAAAAAAGAAAGACAGAACAAAAACCAAACAGGAGAGTAGGAGATAACCGGATCACTGGAGTCATAAAAGAGTAAGGTAACTTGATATTGGCTCCATGGGAACTGAATGCAAAAGAGTTTTCAGTTTGAAGATTATTCTAGATGTTGCCATATCAGAAGTTCCCAAATATCACAGACTTGTTGAGCTACTTTTCTGAGAAAGAATATACTCCGATCATCTTAGGATAAACAGTATTGGGGTATATAAATATTTGTGGATCTTGAGAAAAAGTAATTTTTAAGTGAAATGGCATAAAATGATTTTATTTCATCCACCATACTATGTTAACTATTAACAATGTGGAGAGCCAGATTCCATCTCAAGTAATTCATACACAAAGTGATAATCATTTTTAAGTATTTCTTTTGATGATAGGGTTATCACGAAATTTCCCTTAAGATTTCTAAAATGTAACATCGTGCTGAAAATTGAGCTAGCATTACCTTCTGAGCACGCGTTGTCACAAATACAACACATGAATTAACACGGCCTCTGATGATGTCCATCAGGGAAAACATTAAAATAGAAATCCATACAAAACGCAGGCAATTATGTCCTTTAAAGGATCATATAATTAATTTAATGTATTTATTTTAAATTTACATAAGCTCGTAATAAAAAGCTTTCTATGGAATAAAATACACCATATTTCATTTGAATTCAAAAGAATTCTCTTAACTTAGAGTGCTTAGATGGCACTATAGAGAATATGGGTGAAGGTTATTGGCACACATTGATTTTACATGATGCGGTTTTGTGAAGAAGGGTTGGCAACCTGAATCTCGCTGAATAAAGTCTTGCAACAATCGTAGAGCTTGAAAAACAACTTGTGTACTGCCACTCTGTATGCGTGCCTTTATCATAATATTCAATAGTTAGGAATGATGGAAGGTGTGTTGAACTTATTTAGAGGAAGGCAATGCAATATTCCCATTGACACCCTACTAGCAGTGTTTGCTGTCATATAATTGCTTTCAGACCACTAAGTATGTCAAAAAATTGTCCAACCCAACATTTAAATGAGTTGAAAACTTAGAATAAAAATACCCTTAGGAAAATGAGCCTATCTACTTAATATACACTGAGGAGAGAAGAGTGGGCAGAGAAAAAAGTTTAGAGAAAAGAGAGCAAGCTCATATGTACCATGAGAATCAAGCAGAATTTTAAGGAGTCTAAAAAAGTTTTATTTAAAAACTTGCCTTCAAATACAACCTACTCCATGCTACAGTAAGACAGAGTGATGCTTCAAATGTAAAAGGTGGATCACTCCTGACATATTTGGGCCAGGTGTGAAATTAGGGTATTCACCCTTTCAGGACTCTTCCCAATTGTTAAAAAGTCATCCAACCTTCTGGTGTAATAAGGACTTCCTCTCCATGTAATTTTCCTGGTAGAGCTTTAGTAAGCAGTTTACAAGTTGCTTTTCTGGAGTGTAATGAAGATTTATTCATTTTACCTTCTTCTTAATTTGCTCAATTGAGCACAAAAATAGAAAAAGGAGTTGGCTTTGACGTGGAGAAAAAAAACCACCCATGTGACAGAGGCAGCTGCAGATATCATTTCTGTCCTGACAGCTTAAAACTAGTCATTAGAGTTCAACAGGGATGGAAAGATGTAACAGGAGAGAAAATTTCCCGTTCTCTAATTAAAATAATAGACAATTCAAAGAAGAAATGCAGCGTATTGTTTTTATAAAAGAAGAAAACCATTTAGCCTAGAGAAAAGCAAAAAGAACTCCCTATTTCCTTTTTTTTTATGTACCTGGATATATTATAGGGGCATCATCATGCCTAGCAGTGCTATTTTAGGTCAAGATGTTACTTTATATAACATACTTGGTCATTATGTGAAAGATGGAGGCTAATTCTGTGTTCAGGACCAATGGGAGGCTTGAGTTTTCAAAGGACTCATACACACCTGTGTAACCCTAAAGGGCTTCCTAGGTAGGAATTTGGTTCAAAACTCCTGTTTTCTCTAGACTTCTTATAGTGGTGAGCAAACTGTTAGGATTCTTGATGTCCCTCTAAAATCCATGAGTTAAAGAAAATGCTGCTTATGGTTTTGTAGCAAGCTGTCACCAGAGACTGCTCATGGAGACCCCAGGGGTTAAGATTCACTGTGCTGGGTGGACATGCTTGGTGACTGAACTTTAGGTAGGGGCCAGATTCTTGACTCAGAGAGCTTAATATCTAATTCTACAATCAGAGTCCCAAAGCCTCTCCAAATACAGGTAGGAACAAAATCCCTGTAGAGAGAGTAGATTGTTATGTGCTTTCTGCAAGATAATGTTTTATCCTGGGCTCCCTTGGTGGCTCCATGTAAACAGTCCACCTGCTAGTGCAGGAGACATGGGTTTGATCTGATCCAGAAAAATCCCACATGCCATGGAGCAACCGAGCCCGAGTGTCACAACTATTGAGCCTTGCTCCAGAGCCCATGAGCGACAACTATTGAAGTCCACAAACCCTAGAGCCTGTGATCTCAAGCAAGGAAAGCCACTGCAACGAGAAGCCTGCACAGCACATCTAGAGAGTAGCCTCCACTCTCCACAGTTAGAAAAAACCCCATGTAGCAATGAAAATCCAACATAGCTGAAAATAAATAAATACATTAAAAATAATATTTTTTAAAAAGATAATATTTTATTTTCCCTCAGATTTTTTTTCGTGCACATAAAAATGGTCTGATTCTGGCTCCTGGGGACAAACTGACCACGAGCAGTTGAGTGGTCATCCCTGCGCAGTCTTTGACTCTCTTGCTGCACCTACTGTTTCCATTAGTCTTTTTGCACACACGTTTGTAAGCATTATTGCCTGAGATTTGTATCCAACTGGGGCTTTGTAGCTTTTGTGTAATCAAAACTCATGGGGCAGGTTTATGACTTTTGATGGTGGGGTAGCTTTGGGCAGCTGTATAGGATCACTGTGTGGTTAAAGATAAAAAAACTTCCCTCAAAAAAAAATCTTTTAACATGGAATAAATTTCACAAAGAAAAAGGGGGGGGATGGAAAACATAAAATTATTGCATTTTTTGAGAAAAGGACGAATCTGAAGAAGGTTACCTATATTCAAGAAGATCAAACCCAACCCCTCCACCCCCACCCCATCCCAAGAAGACATCACCCACTTATTCTCTCATTTTACTTCCCTGGGAAGGGCTGTGTCCAAAGGGACCAAAGGGATTTGGGGCTACATATAATCCAACTCCTAGTGGCTCAGACGGTAAAGCATCTGCCTGCAATGCGGGAGACCCTGGATCGATTCCTGGGTCAGGAAGATCCCCTGGAGAAGGAAATGACAATCCACTCCAGCACTCTTGCCTGGAAAATCCCATGGACGGAGGAGCCTGATAGGCTACAGTCCTTGGGGTCGCAAAGAGTCGGACACGACTGAGCGACTTCACTTCACTTCACTTCATAATCCAACTCCAGGTGAGTCATTTCCTCAGGTGTAGGCTGGGAAAAATAGGTGCTTAGTTTTGTTTGTAAGAAAAAAAGTAAAAACTTGTATTTTGAATAAGAATTGAGGATACACCTGCATTTTGCTTATTCTGAAGGCTGGGAGGGGTGTGTGGTCTGGCAGGAGGATAGCAGAAATGTCTTTCTGCTCGGCAAATCCTCGTCCCAGGACAACCAGCAAGTCCAGGAGGTGGACGAACGTGTTGGGACATTTATAAAAACATTCCAGAAATATAAAGAAAAGTGTAATTTTGAGCCTTTTCTAATGGGTTGCTGTGTGGCAATTGCTTCGCACAGTTTATTAGACATGACAGCAAAACCAGTAACATTTATTCTCCATATTATCCACTTCATCAGAAGAAACATGCGTTCAGTTCAGTTGCTCAGTCGTGTCTGACTCTTTGTGACCCCATGAATCGCAGCACACCAGTCCATCACCAACTCCCGGAGTTCACTCAGACTCACGTCCATCGAGTCAGTGATGTCATCCAGCCATCTCATCCTCTGTCGTCCCCTTCTCCTCCTGCCCCCAATCCCTCCCAGCATCAGTACACCAACTCTATCTTATGACAATCCTAAACTCAGTAGAATGACATACTGGGGCCAAAAGAAGCTGGACAATTACTGAGAAACGAGTTCAGAAGAGGAGGCTTTGTAAACTGGGAGGAAGGAAAGACATTCATATTGTGGGATTCACTGAGTCGGCCACTGTGCGGCACCTCACATACTTATTGAATAAGGAACTGAAAAGGAAAAATCTTTCAAAATGTTTTCTAAGGCTGTGTCTGTGCTAAGTAAAATGTGGCAGGTGGAACCCAAGACTGTGGAGGTAGACTGGCTCAGTCTGAAGTCTGTCATCTCCACTAGCTGGATTCCCTTGGGTACCTCAGCCTCTACATGTCTCAGTGGGTTCAGTGAGGATGACAGTCATGCTGAACACAGGTGGTTTCTGTAGGACTATCTGGGATAATGAATCTCAACACACAGAGAAGTGCCTATACATAAGAAGTCCTCCATGAGTGTTAGTCTTCATTCTTAATAATTCACTCTGATATCAGTTGATCCTCAGTGATCAATGCAAAGAAATAGAGGAAAATAATAGAATGGGAAAGACTAGAGATCTCTTCAAGAAAATTAGAGATACCAAGGGGATGTTTCATGCAATGGTGGGCTAAATAAAGGACAGAAATGGTATGGACCTAACAGAAGCAGAAGTTATTAAAAGGAGGTGGCAAGAATACACAAAGAACTAAACAGAAAAGATCTTCATGACCCAGATAATCATGATGGTGTGGTCATTCACACTCACCTAGAGCCAGACATCCTGGAGTGTGAAGTCATGTGACTCTTAGGAAGCATCACTACGAACAAAGCTAGTGGAGCTGATGGCATTCCAGTTGAGCTATTTTAAATCCTAAGAGATGATGCTGTGGAAGTGCTGCACTCAATATGTCAGCAAATTTGGAAAACTTAGCAGTGCCCACAGGACTGGAAAAGGTCAGTTTTCATTCCAATCCCAAAGAAAGGCAATGCCAAAGAATGCTCAAACTATCCCACAATTGCACTCATCTCACATGCTAGTAAAGTAATGCTCAAAATTCTCCAAGCCAGATTTCAGCAATATGTGAACCGTGAACTCCCTGATGTTCAAGCTGGTTTTAGAAAAGGCAGAGGCATCAGAGATCAAATTGCCAACATCCGCTGGATCATGGAAAAAGCAAGAGAGTTCCAGAAAAACATCTATTTCTGCTTTATTGACTATGCCAAAGCCTTTGACTATGTGGATCACAATAAACTGGGGAAAATTCTGAAAGAGATGGGAATACCAGACCACCTGACCTGCCTCTTGAGAAATCTGTATGCAGGTCAGGAAGCAACAGTTAGAACTGGACTTGGAACAACAGACTGGATCCAAATAGGAAAAGGAATACGTCAAGGCTATATATTGTCACCCTGCTTATTTAACTTATATGCAGAGTACATCATGAGAAACACTGGGCTGGAAGAAGCACAAGCTGGAATCAAGATTGCTGGGAGAAATATCAATAACCTCAGATATGCAGATGACATCACCCTATGACAGAAAGCGAAGAAGAAATAAAGAGCCTCTGGATGAAAGTGAAAGACAGTGAAAAGTTGGCTTAAAACTCAACATTCAGAAAACGAAGATCATGGCAACTGGTCCTATCACTTCATGGGAAATAGATGGGGAAAGAGTGGAAACAGTGGAAACAGTGGCTGACTTTATTTTTCTGGGCTCCAAAATCACTGCAGATGGTGATTGCAGCCATGAAATTAAAAGGCGATTACTCCTTGGAAGGCAAGTTATGACCAAACTAGACAGCATATTAAAACATGTATAGTATCATATATGAAACGAATTGCCAGTCCAGGTTTGAGGCATGATACAGGATGCTTGGGGCTGGTGCACTGGGATCAGAAAACGAAGATCATGGCAACTGGTCCTATCACTTCATGGGAAATAGATGGGGAAAGAGTGGAAACAGTGGAAACAGTGGCTGACTTTATTTTTCTGGGCTCCAAAATCACTGCAGATGGTGATTGCAGCCATGAAATTAAAAGGCGATTACTCCTTGGAAGGCAAGTTATGACCAAACTAGACAGCATATTAAAACATGTATAGTATCATATATGAAACGAATTGCCAGTCCAGGTTTGAGGCATGATACAGGATGCTTGGGGCTGGTGCACTGGGATGACCCAGAGAGATGGTACGGGGAGGGAGGTGAGAGGGGGTTCAGGATGGGGAACACATGTATACTTGTGGCGGATTCATGTTGATGTATGGCAAAACCAATACAATATTGTAAAGTAATTAACCTCCAATTAAAATAAATTTATATTGAGAAAAAAAAAGCAGAGACATTACCTTGCCAACAAAGGTCTGTCTAGTCAAGGCTATGGTTTTTCCAGTGGTCAAACCAAACTTTCACGGCTGTGAAAGTTGGACCATAAAGAAAGCTGAGCACCAAAGAATTGATGTTTTTGAACTGTGGTGTTGGAGACAACTCTTGAGAGTCCCTTGGACTGCAAGGAGATCCAACCAGTCCATTCCAAAGGAGATCAGTCCTGGGTGTTCATTGGAAGGACTGATGTTGAAGCTGAAACTGCAATACTTTGGCCACCTGATGCAAAGAGCTGACTCATTTGAAAAGACCCTGATGGTGGGAAAGACTGAGGGCAAGAGGAGAAGGGGACGACAGAGGATGAGATTGTTGGATGGCATCACTGACTCAATGCACATGGGTTTGGGTGAACCCTGGGCGTTGGTAATGGACAGGGAGGCCTGGTGTGCTGCGGTTCATGGGGTCGCAAAGAGTCGGACACGACTGAGACTGAACTGACTGACTGACTGACTTGATATTATAAGTGCTAGATGCTAAAGTATTTCTGAGTCTTGTATCTTATTTGACTTTCTCGTAATCCTTCTTTTACACACACACATGCATGCTGACACATGTAGACGCACTGATCTCTAATGGATCAAATGGTTATAATTACCATGCTCTGCTCTGTGAGGTTGAAATCTTATCTTGCTGAGATAAGGAGACAGAGATGGGTGTTCAAGGTGAGCAGGAATGTCTAGCCTATCTCACTTTCTCTATATAGATAGTCTCTCCCTGTATGTTGGTTTGTCAGTGTTCCCAGATTCTTCTCTACTTTTCCCCCTTTCTCTCTCACCAAATTACTATTTTGTCATGACCTACCTAATGAATCAGTAAAACTATCAGTTATTTGCAACTCATAGTAAACATCGTTAGTAACAATAATCAAAAAATTAAATTAACATGGCTAAAACTATAAGTTTTAATATTTGTTATTGATGAAAAATAGAGGAAATACATAATCCAGACAACATTTCAATTGCTATATATGACTTAGATAAGTTAGACTTGGTAAGAGAAATAGTCAACAAATGTATAATAGAAAACCATAGTATTTTAAAATTTGATATGGATAGAAAATTGAATAAGAATCAAATGTTAGAAACTTTAAGTGGAAAAAATTGAAACTGATATAAAAAGTAATTTTAATAAGTTAAAATGAAAAGTAACCCGAGCTGTTATTACATCAATTAATAAAAATTAAATTGCTAAATGGAGCTTATTTCCAGAAAATGACTTCTGGAGGAAAATCTATCAACCTCAATATAATTATCATTAAAATATTATATTAAAAATAGTATGAGGGCTTAAAATGGTATGGTGGCTCAGTGGTAGGGAATCCACCTGCCAACGCAGGAATTTGATCCTTGGTCAGGGAAGATCATACATGGCACGGAGCAGCGAAGCCCATGGGCCTCAACTGTTGAACCTGTGCTCCAGAGCCTGGGAGCTGCAACTCCTGAGTCCTCATGCCGTAGGTACTGAAGCCAATGTACCTAGAGTCTGTGTTCTGCAACACGAAGCCACAGCAATTGGAAGTGCACGCATCACAACTGGAGAGGCGCGCCCGCTCGCCACAACTAGAGAAATGCCCACACAGCAGTGAAGACCCAGCTCAGCCAAAAAGAAAGAAATAAATACAACTTTAAAAATGGTTAGGAAGTCCAAACACGGCACCAGGATAACTCACTGCTTTGAATACAATGCCTAGCACCTAGTAGAATTGCGATACACATTTTCATCTTTTTCAAGCTTGCTTCATATGGAAAATAACATGGTGATCTAAAAAAATTTAAAAGCAAGCAAACAAACCAAAACCTTTAGTTTCTTCAGCTCTGGAAGTAGAATGAACAAATTAACACTCAGAAAAAAATTTCAAAATGTAAAAAAAAAAAAAAAGAAAGAAAGAAAACTGTAAATGAACAAATACGCTGAAGTACTGTGGAGTAAATGAGTGGTGGTGATGAGGCCAGTTAGGAAGGATAAACAAGCAAGAAAATACCTCAATGTGACATCAAAGATGAGTAATGCATTCCTGCTACAGGGTTTAGCATGAGCAGGAGAAAATTTGTGGGACAGAAAGTCCAAGTATGTCCCAGGAATGTCTCTTGAAGCTCAAGCCTAGGTTGTGTAATGACCAGTGTTGTGAATACAGGTAAATCCATATTAAGCAAGTGTCGGATAGAAATCACATGGAATTTAGACTTTAATATGTAGACAGTGGAGAATCACTGAAAGAAGTGTACTTTAGAGAGGTTGTTTGGACAGCAGGTTAGAAGGAATTATAAGAAGGAAGAGATTAAAGTAAGTCACTCTGACAACAAAGACTATAATAAGTAAGAAATAATCAAGTCAAGAGCTAGAGGAGTGGTAGGCAGAACAAATGAAAAGGAGGAAATACATCAGGCATAGAATGTAGGTGCTTCCACAGTGGGAGGGGTTTGAGGGTTTGATCTGAGTCTGTTGGGGATATTGAAGCAAGTTGCAGAATCAGAATAAGACAAGAAGTAGGGTTTAAGGGAACTGTACAAGTTTATTTGTTTTGACATGTTCAGTTTGAGGCATTTCTGAGAATGCAAGTGTAAAAATCCGAAGAGAAATGAATATTAAGCCTATAGCTTAAGAACTGAAAGGAAGGGTTGGTAACCATCAGGAAATAAAAGTGAATGAATTTTACTAAAGGAGAGAGAAAGCAAAGAGTGGGGAATACAGGTCTGTGGGAACTGTCTACTTGGGGGGATTTTGTTTAGCAGTAGAATGTTGGTGAATATAATAATACTTTCAGAAACTAGGAGGAGAAAATAGTGAAGGAGCCTAAAACAGATTGTCAGACAAGGAGACTGTGGTATCACGGTGGCCAAAGTAGGGAAAGCTTCCAGGAAGTCAATCAGTAGTAGAGTGAAGTGGATGAAGGGATGGGCTGGCTGTGTCATTGTTCAGGGTACCTCTGTAAGTATCACTAAAACAGTGTTTTGGTGATAACAACATCACTGGACTCTGGAAGGAGGAAAAAGTGTTTGCCAAGACTTTGGTTACAGTGCTATATAGAGAGAGTGGAAAGACATCCCCTGACAAGCTGTGTGAGCAGGGAAGAAGGTGTAGAGTCTGGGGCAATGCTCAGATAATCCAGATGTTTGCTAAACTTCCTAAGTGGGAAGGGTTAACTCTTCTTGTTTTGCTAAGCTATGGTATTCAGGACTGGGGACCAAATCAGAGTGGCTGGGATGCTAGAGAAGATAAATGTGGCTGTCTTTAGCTGACATCTTCCTATTCTTCCTGCTCCTCTTCATTTTTCCTCCTCTTTTCTCTCCCTCCACCACGAGATCTCAGCTTTTCTTTAACAGAAATGCTAAAGAAACACTGAATAAATTATGGTTTGAGGACACACTGGTTCTGAATAAGAACTGTACTTTTCTATTCAGTAAAAGAAGGCTATAACCTTGATCATAACTAACTACTGTTAATAAATATAATTTGGTGGTTTGGGAATGAAGTATTTGGTAATTCTTTAGTGAAGACTTAACAGTAGAGGACGTCATATCCCATTAACAATAATAATTCAAATACACATTTGTAGTTAAATGCATTCTCTTTGAAAAGTAAAAATACATTTGAATTAAAAATTAACTTTATTAAAGTTAAATGCTTCCTTTTCTCTCATGTCAACTAATCTAAAGATTAGGTAATATGCTGTTTAAATAGCTTACAAAAAAAGATAAGATATTGACATAATTACATAGCGGTATTTTTTTCTCTAGAAGCATATAAAAGTTTCACCAGCTTCTAAGAACTATTAGATCTAGTGGATAAATAAAATTCTGTTATATGAAAGTTTGAATGACTCTGAGACGAGGATATGTTTCAGTTTAGGGATGGAATAATTTAGATATAAAAGTCTCTAAAGATCTTGTGAATTAGTAGGCCAAACCTTTAAGTAAGGATATAAAAATATTTTTTAGAGTTTAAAAGTATGAAAAGAAACTATGATCTTTAAGAACTTAAAAAGGTAATTCCCTTAGAGAAAACATACAAGTTAAAGTCTAGATATTCCTCTTTTAGCCTTAGAAAGATTAATAGGAACCAGGATCACTTTGTCTAAGGCTACAAATCCCCATCTTATTTCTAATGAGCTCTCTAAACAGACAGCCATGGAATTGGGATTTATTCCACTATACAAAGGGATTAAAAAAAATACAGTTGATTTTCTATATTTCCCCCTTGTTAATACAATGATCATATCCATAAAGGTGTTGTTACAATAAACATATTAAAATTATAGAGCCCATTTGTTGAGATGGTGTCACTTTTTTCAGTTTGACTTGTACCAAATGTGCTGTCAAAGGGTGGAAGATGCATTCACAGGTTGTTGATTGACCTCATATTGAAAAAGTATCTTTGCAAAGCTTTTCATAACTATTTTTTCCCTAGTCTACCACACATCTCTAATTGTTATTTTGTAACTGGAGTTACTCCTTTAAAAGTATGATTTGACCATCTAAAATATCTGTTTACTGAAGTTCTACTGAATTTAATCTCTCTCTCTCTCTCTCTCACACACACAACACACACACACTACACTTCCATTAGTAGAGGAATTGGTAAAGTGAACAAAACATTTTAGAACAGTTTCAGTTGCCTCAGGTGAAAGTGGTTTACTCTGTAAAGGCATGCAATCAATTTTGTGACCAAGTTTTCTTTTTCTTTTGCAGAAGGAAAATAATCTTGATACGATTGCAGAGGTAGCATTTTATGATGAAACAAGCAGTATACATTCTACCAGATATGCAGTCTCCTTAATCCTATAGTCTCTTTCACGATACTCACTATACCACACTGAAATCTCAGCTCATAAATAACAACATTTATAGTGGTAACTAGCTGTTTGTATGCATTTGCCCAGGTGCTGTGCCAAGTGATTTATGCTCATTTGTTCATTGATTGGCACATTCATCCTTCTATAAAGATGAGAAAACTGAGACTTAGAGGATTCATACAACTTTCTCAAGCTCATGTAAAATCAAGTAGTAGAATCTGGATTAGCTCTTGTTGATCTAATGATCCAGTTCCTAGATATGACTATGTTATGTCCTCTTATAGTTTATTCATTATTCCTACTAAACTGTGAAGGACACTAAGGGCTTTACAGGAATAACAGTCTATTCTATGTAGACATCCTGTTGGAATTTAAAAAATCTTAATTCAGTGTCCTACTTCCTTGACATATGTAACAAGTTAAGAAGCTGTTTGGTGATACTATTTATATACTATAGCCTTACAGAATTGAATTATGAAGGAAGAAATAAATAAATGAACAATTATGCATCAAAAAGCAGAACATGAATTAGAGAACATTTTAAACAATGTAATTTACAATATCATAAATTAATAAAAAGGTGGAAATTATCAAATGTAGAACCTGATTCTTCCATTTTAAACAACGGTAAGAACATTATGCCAGTGCACTAGAAAGTATTTGTTAAGCACCCACAGGGAAATAATTCAGTGTTAGGATTATGGTAATTAGGATAATTCAGTATTAGGATTAGCCCTGTATTCACGGTGTTGTAAATCTAATTATAGGAAACAAAATTAACAAAGTTACAAGTTTATAAAATTAAGTAAACAGTAAGTTGAGAGAGAGGTTCAAGAGGGAGGGGACATATGTATACCTGTAGTTTACTTATGTTGATGTGTGGCAGAAACCAGAGAAGGCAGTGGCAATCCACTCCAGTACTCTTGCCTGGAGAATTCCATGGATGGAGGAGCCTGGTAGGCTGCAGTCCATGGGGTCGCTAAGAGTCAGACAGAACTGAGCGACTTCACTTTCACTTTTCACTTTCATGCATTGGAGAAGGAAACGGCAACCCACTCCAGTGTTCTCGACTGGAGAATCCCAGGGACGGGGGAGCCTGGTGGGCTGCTATCTATGGGGTCACACAGAGTCAGACACTACTGACGCGACTTAGCAGCAGCAGCAGCAGCAGCAGCAGAAACCAACACAATATTGTAAAGCAATTATCCTTCAATTTAAAAAAAAATAAAAATAAAATAAATTTTTGAAAAATATATTGAAGATGTGGATATAAAGGTGTGGATAAACGATGTTTGCCATAGTAAGCAGAGAAAATGGAAGGACGTAGTTTTGGGGAACATTAGTGATATTTTGGGGCTTCCTTGGTAGCTCAGTGGCAAAGAATCTGCCTGCAATCCAGGGGACCGGGGTTCGATCCCTGGGTTGGGAAGATTCCCTAGAGAAGGGCATGGCAACCTACTCCAGAACTCTGGAACAAAGAATCCTGGCAGGACATGGGGTTGCAGAGTCGGACACAATGGAAGCAACTAAGCAGCAGTAACAGCAGTGATGTTTCAGGAAACCTCATTCTGGTGCTCAAATATTATTTCCTTCATGGCAGCTTCCTAAACAGTTAATTGCCCCTCAGTCTTGGCATCTCACTGAGTGCTCTTTTCACTATACTTTTACAAGAATACAAAGAATAAGGATATGTGCCTATTAATTCATATACAATTCATCTAAATATGTTTTTTAAATACTTACTTTGTAAGTATATTTTCCTCCATCGTGAATTTCTTCATGGCAGTCTTACCATCCTAGTAAGCAAGGACGTCTGGCATATAGTGGGTGCTCAGTAATGAGTGATGAAAATCAATACATTCATCAAGAATAAGAAATAATTTCAGTTGAGAGAATTCAATATCTTGCATGCATACTCTTTTTTTCCAGGCCTATTCCCTCAGCATCCCCTATTGATGATGGGTGGGTTACATTTCAAACTCTAAATGGCCTGTGCAAGATTACTGGAAATATAAATGGTCACAAAGATGCTATTGGTCCTTATATTAGCCTTGGATTTCTCCACAGAAAATGGAACAAAGACTCAAACAAAAATATTAGCACCTTTGCTCCTTCCCCATATTCTACACAGTATAACATAGATTTGCTGGTTCAGACAAGTCTGCTCTCATTCAATAAGCATTTATAGAGTATCTGTTATGAGTCCATCACTGTACTTGATGCTGTGAATATTGAGTAGAAAAGTAAAGCCTCTTAGTTCAAAAAACTCCTACTCTACCATACATAAAATACATGACAAATATTTACTGTATAGCACAGGACATTATATTCAATAACTTGTAATAATCTATAATGGAGTACAATAAAGAAAAAAGCTGAATCACTCTGCTGTACACTTGAAAGTAACACAATTTTGTAAATCAACTTCAATAAAAAAATTACTCATCACCGATCACCATAACAAATAATAAAGCTCTGAAAGATTGTGAGACTTATCAAAATGTGACAGAGACATGAAGTGAGCAAATGATGGAAACATGGCACCTTTAGGCATGCTCAATGTAGGGCTGTCACGACCTTCATTTCCTAAAAAAAACGAAGTATCTGCGAAAGGCAGACAAATCAAAGCACAATAAAATGAGGTTGGCCTGCATGCTATTTTTTTTTTTTTTTTGCATGCTATTTTTTAAGTATGCTTTCAAGCAAACACTGCTCTTTCTTAAACTTCCATCAATATTGGAAGTAAACACTCCCTGGAAAGCCTACCCAAAACTCGTTTGAAAATAAGTGGAGTTGATATTTCATGACAGTGTGGGGAGGAAGACATTTTCCTCTACCATTCTAGGTTCTTCTGGTTGGTCTATGAATTAAATTGACATGAGACAGATTAGCAGGAGAAAATCACACCAAAGCTTATAACTTGTCTACACAGGACAGACCCAGGAAAACTGAGAAATCCGTCCAAATGCCTGAGGCTCTCAGGTCAAACAATATCTTCAGCTAAAGCAAAAGAGAGGATGTTGGGGTAGTGGTTTGGGACTTCAAAGGGAAGGAAGGTAATTTCCCTGGACATGGAAAAGCAAACGTCTGGTAAACAAATGTTTGCTGGGCCTGCAGGGACAGTGGGACCCAGAAATTTTAACAGACTCTGCGGGGTTCCTCTCCGTCTACACAGCTAGTTCACACTACGTTTGTTTGTGGTGTGGCTTCCTTCCTGCAACAGGCCCTCTAGGTACACTCTTTAGGCAGTTAGAGAGAACGTCGGAGTTTCTTCCTGAATCTTTTGAGCCTTAATGATTTTCAGCTAGAAATTATCTGCATGCCAAAGAGACATTTTGGGTTGGCAGATTTTGTTCCCCTAAAACATAAACCAGATCCTTCTTTCTCTCTTTTTTTTTCTTTTGGGTCTTATTTATTTTGTAAAATTTTTATTGGAATATGGTTGCTTTACAATGTTGTGCTATTTTCTGCTGTACAGCAAAATGAATCAGCCATACATAGACATATTATCTCCTCTGATTTGGATTTCCTTCCCCTTTAGATCACCAGAGACCACTGAGTTATAGAGTTCCCTGTGTTATACAGTAGGTATTATTTATCTCTTTTATACATAGTAGTGTGTGTATGTCAATTCTAATCTCCCCATCTTTGTCTTTTAATACAAATATTAACATTAACCAGTAGTCTATATCAGTAACTTACACCTCTGGTTCCATCTTCTTTCTCTGGATAGAACTGCTGTGAGGAATCAGAGGTTTTATATCCTTGGATATGCTACTCTGCCTTAGCTCCCTTCTGCAAAACTTTGTTCAGTGAAAACTTCCAGGCCCTGGGGAATCCCTGATACATATATTTTGACCTATAACCAGTCAGTCCTGGAGAGCAGATGGCATTTGTCCAAATCTATTTTCATCAAACACCTATGTATGCTCTAATATTTGTTTAATCATTGTGTTTTTCCTTACCATATGGCCAAGATTAAAAGGATGAAAAAAGATATCAATTTGTGGTTAATATCTAACTTTGGAAACAGTAGTCATAGCAACTCCTTGTTTCTTAAAATCACCCCTTTGATTTTATTACCATGTAAACAATTTGGGATTAAACACTTACTGAATATTGTTGATTATTGTAAGATGGTCCTACAGACAGTGATAATGACATTATCTTCAGGCACAGCTGAAAAAGAGCTGTGTATAAACAATAAAGTTGCATTTTGTCCTGCATTACAAAAATATAATGAGTCAATTACCACGAACTTAGCTTTTAAAGTAGAAATTCTCATGAAAACAGCTCAGCATGGGAAAAGGAAGAAATACCATTTGTAAAATATATGGAGTTTATACTTGTTAAGTTCTTTAAATAAGACATAAACAGGCACGATTAGAATATACTGAGGTTTTAACATGCTATATATTTCATTAGTTATTATCCTATGAATCCATAGATGCAAAATAATTTGTCTCTGAGAAGGCAGTCTCAATTTAGGTGACATTATTTAAGAAAAAGAAATTACTTCAGGTACATTTGCAAATGCCTCTAATTCCATACAGTCTAATATCTTGATTCTACTCTCTGCCATGTTAATGCCTAGGAGTAATCTTTCTCATTCCCACATCCCAAGAATGGAACATGGTTCAAAGATTACAGCATTTCTGAAGAGCAAGGCCAACACCAAAGTGTCTCCCATAGACGTTTCCCTACTTTTCAAACCTTCCTCAGTTAGGGCTGGAAATATGATCTAATTTTTGCCAATAAATATAAGTGAAACTCTGTTGGAGAATGCAAGTTCTGAGAAAGATTTTGTGTCCTTTGAAAGTACCCAAACTGTCTCGGTTTTTGTAAATGGACAACTTAGAAGTCTATCCTCCTTCTTCCAGCTTTGAATGAAGAAGTGATAGCTGAAGCTGTGACAGCCGCACCATGACCATGAGGCAATACCAAATGAACAGTGGCGTTATTGGCCCTGACATCCTTGAACTGTTGAGGAAGCAGGACCTTGAGGAAAAAAAGAGTAATAGAATTGGCTCCAATGAGTACAAGTCTCTATCATCTGAAACTGCACAAGCTTCCTGAAAAAAGAATTCCCTTAGTTCAGGCATTCCCTTAGTGAAACACCTAAGAATTCAAAGGCATAAATCTCCTAGTATCACAAGTAAATTTATTCACCCCTATATCTAGAGAAATACTGGCCTTAGAGGTTTTAGCTACGAGGTTTTCTCATACCTCTTTTTCTCTGTATGGCTTACGGGGCTTTAGCGTCTGTGTGAGTCTTACTTTTTGAATCTATTTCCTTTTCTCATTGTGTCGTTGCTCAGTTGGTTGCCACAGGCAGTGCTGATGCTAATTCTTTCTCCTCCATTAATAACACAGAGCAATCTCTATTAACCCTAACCAGCTATCCTGCTGCCGGCAAACTGTACACTGTTGTGCCAAGTGATACAGGCAGCGCCCTTTTACACCACCTCCAAATCTGTGCCAGTCTCTCCTTCTGGAAATCTCTGTAAGAAACAGTTTAAAGATCTTATTTCTCCATTGTAGGAGAAAGAGGTCCCAAATAAAGTGCTTGTTCCCCGGGGATGCAAAAGAATTATTAAGGTGAAAAGACTTGAAAATAATAGGTCAAACACCAAATGGATTATTTTAGTACTTGAGTATTTCCTGATTCATATTTTAACCTAATTTCCATTTCTCAGAGGACTTTCGGCATGCAATGATACCTAGTACCCCAGTTTAATATTTTATCCATTTCCCCAAAGCCAGTCAAGAATGTAATGAAACAGAATAAAATTAATATCAAAAATCTGCTAAATTGGCACTTCTCTGGTGGTCCAGTGGTTAAGAATCCTCCTTGTAATGCAGGAGATATTGGTTCAATCCTGGTCCGGGAAGATCCCACGTGTCATGGAATAACTAAGCCCACGTGCCACAACTGCTGAGCCTGTACTCAGCAACAAGAGAAGCCACAGCAGTGAGCAACCCAAGCACTGCAACTCGAGAACTGCCTGTGCTCCCATGAAGGCCCAAGGCGTCAAAAATAAACAAATAAATAAAATTATTCATTTAGAAAACTGCCAAGTTTACAAATAGATCAAGTCCAGAAACTTCTGGGAGACAATAACAAGAGATCCCTGAAGTTTTCACATAAAACCTGGGTCCCCCCAAATCAATCAGTAGTCCAGATGGGTGGATCGTTGGTGGGTATTGCTGATTATGGCATCCTAATTACAATGTCCCAGTATGTGCCCACTGTCATTAAAATTATTTTCCAGCTATTTTTTGGTACAGCCCCCGAGTTGTTCAAACTAAAACACTAATGAAAACCACAAAAAGTTGCAGGCATTTCCACTTTAGTGAAAATGCACTCATTTTTTAATGGAATAAAATATCCATCTATGCTATAGGAAGCCAAATGATGTATTTGCACAGTCAGTAATAAAACATGGGGCCACTTAGATTGAAGGCCAGGCCACAAAATAGCAAAGCACATATGATCTAGCGAATCATGTCACCTAATTGTGAAGAATTAAATTCCCTGTTATGAACATGCTGTTTATTTAAAAACCAAATGAGACAAAACTTGTTTAAATTTGTGTGACAAACAATAAGCCAAACTGAAAGTGAGTTCAGAGTATTTGAGGAACTGCCCTGCCCACATCATTGAGACTTTAGTAGCTATAATCTGTGCTTCTCGCAGATTTTACTGCCTCATAGGGGAAAAAGTCTCCCAGAGACCAATTTCTGCAAAACAAAACCAGTTCCCATAAAGGGGTAAATTCCCATGGAGATAGTATTACATTTTTCTCAGCCTTATGCAAGGGTAGATAAACTAACAGTAAACAAGCATCTTTGAAACCAGGTATGCCACAGAAAGTTCTCATCAGCTGTAGATTTTGAACAGGACCACAAGTCCCTGCATCAACACAACTCTGCTGAAGACCTTGAAATGTATAGTGCAGGAGCATTTTCCCAAGTTATAAAGGAAAAACACCAATTAAATAGAAAAAGATTTAAGGATGATTATTCCATTAAAAGTAAAAATGTAGAATTTATTTTTTTCACATTTCAAGCATTCTGGCATGTCCATTGTATTAAATTCAGAGCAATTCTGTTGCCTAGGAAAGAAATGCACCTTGAAGTAGCTAAGCAAAATGGGGAAATTGACATCTTATCTCACCAGAAACCAGATCACAGAAAAAGGTGGTGGACACATCTGGATATCAGAACCCCAATCCAGGGACCCCAATAACATAAAAGCTTTCTCAGCATCTCCCACATTGAATGCTTCTGTCTTTATTGTCACGGATTGGCTTGTCTATAAGACTTCACAAGGACATGGTGTTGATATCTATGGGTCTTGAAATCTATTATCGTTATAACTTAAGACACTGATGGGGACTCTCCCTGGAATGTGTTTTTCTCAAGATTCTTCTTCACTGTGGAACATTTTTAAAGTCTTTACTGAATTTGTTACAATGCATCTTCTGTTTTATGAGGGATGTGAGATCTTAGTTCCCCTACCAGGGATGGAACCCGTACAACCCCCTGCATTGGAAGGCAGAGTCTCAGGCACTCAATGACCAGGGAAGTCCCTGTATTTCTTTTTGAACCAAAGTAATGGGCACCATTTCGATCTCCTCTCTGTGGCATGAGGGTGAAATATTTCCATGGGCCACCTCCATCAGAAGCATGTTCAGAACTGGGGTGAAGAGGTTACTAAAAGTAGTTAAAGTTCAATATACTAAACAAGTCATACATATATTAAGATTCCTTAAAGTTCACACAATTTGTGCTTTTTACTGTCAAACAGTATTTGTTTAAAGTAGTGTTCCTTAAAGAAATGAACCACTTAAAAGTCCTCATGGTTTCTGTTTTTCCAGCAAACCATAATGGCTAATTTTCAAGCTATACATAATAAGTTGGTCTTAAGGTTGTTCTTCAAGTTATAAAAGAAATGAGATACCCATTTAGAGGGAGACTTGAGAAAAATTCTAATATATAAACCCCAAGTTCGGTCATACTTCCAGGGCGTTTTTGGTATTCTTAAAATATCCTATTCTCTATTCATATCCTCCCCATAAGCCAGGTTGCCCTTGTACTGGCCTTACTTCTGGCCTTGCCTGCATGTGACGTTTTCAACATCACCGCAGTTTGCAATAAGCTGATACTACCAAAAAAGCTCCTGCCCTTTTAACAAAAGCAGGCTAAAGGTGAGCTAATTAAAGGAGGATACTTTCCGCTCTTACAATCCTCTTGCCCTTTTAAACAGCTCAGGCGAGAGCTAAAGTTAATTAAAAAGAGAAGGTAGCTTCCATTCTTTTAATTTTTTAGAGGTTGGAGAAACTTCATGATTAGTAACTGCTGAGCATGTGTGTGTGTGTGATAAGAGACTTCAGTTATGTCTGTCTCTTTGTGACCCCACAGACTATAGCCTGCCAGAGTCTCCTCTATCAAAGGGATTCTCTAGGCAAGAATACTGGAGTGGGTTGCCATTTCCTTCTCCAGGGGATCTTCCCAACTCAAGGACTGAACCTGCATCTCACATCTCCTGCATTGGCAAGTGGGTTATTTATCACTAGTGTGAAGGAAGCTGATTCTTCACCTGTTCCTCCCTCCCTGTTGTACCAGGAGGTAGTCATTCTCTCCTCCTGACACCTTTCACAGGACAGCAGACTCTCCATCCAAACCCTAAAGGATCCAGTATATGTGCTCTAAGTTTTCCTGGTCCAGACAACAATTTGCAGGTCCTTCAATTCGCCCTCTGTATTTAAAGGGCTAGTTATGTAGTTGACTCTAAAGATGGCCACAAACCTTTCTCTTCCTTCCCTTGATGCCCCTGGAAGCTCTCACCCTTACTCTCTGAACTGTCACTGAAGATTTGCTTTGGAAAGGGAGCATGCAAATGTCAGTCAATGGGAGGCTGGAAAAAGCTTGTGGGCTAGGACTTCCTCGGTGTCCAAAGCCACCAGAGGATGAGTCCAAGTCAGCCTGCTGGATAATGAGGGGCGTGTGACCAAGTGACTCCCGTCACCTCCCCTCACCAGAGGCAGAGGGCCGTTGGTGACAACAGTCACATCTGTGAGCTCAGCCAAGCCCAGCAGAAAACCCAACCAACCATGCCCAGCCTAAATCAACCATCCACAGAATCTTAAAGAAGTACATGGTACTGTTTTAAGTTTCTAAGTTACAGTATGATTTCTACACAGGGATATCTTGCAGATAGACAGCACTGTCATGGAGTTGACAAATAGGGTCCACAGAGATAACAAATACTTTAACACTAAAAGCATGTCATTAAAATCAGGACACAGAAAGCGGTCAACTGTATCAGTGAATTCAGCAAGCCAGAAATGCAAAATTGGAAAAAGCATTGTAAAAGAAGAGAGGTGTTTTGTTTTGCTGATGATATGTTTTTATGTCCAGAACACCATTAGTTAAAAACAAACAGATAAAAGGACAATCCCTCCAAATCTTCTATAATTATTAGAGATTTTGATTAGCCCACACACTGAAACAGAGCTCCTATGGGCTGCAGTCATGATGGAAGTACAGCTGAGCTCAGCTGGAGTCCCCTATAACCAAGGCCAGCTTAATTAATATGCAATGTTATAACATACAATATACAAACACCAATACAGTTTACCCATGCTAACTGTAAGTATGTGAAATTGGAAATGCAATAAAATAAAATAAACCACCATTTTATTCACAGTGGTTAACAGGACTCATATGAAGAAAACTACTCAATATATAGAGATACTAATACTGAAGTTAAATAAGTAAATTTTTTAAAAACTGGGAATATATTTGTTCTCAGAGCAGAAGATTAAATTTTAGATGTGTTATCTCTCCCAAAATTCATCTCTAGGTTTAATGCAATTTCAATTAGAATTCTCTAAAATGATTCTTTCTGGAATTAGACAAAACTACTTTACATTTTATATGAAAGGATAAATGTTCAATCATGGGTAGAGAATTATGAAAGGAAAGAGCAGTTAAAATGACTTTCATTACTAGGTATTTGAAAGAATTATGAATCTACCTTAATGAAATCAATGTATTACTAGCCTAGGAATAGATACTAGATCAATGGAACAGAGCCGAGAGTTCAGCCTATTCCCCTATACGTGAAGGCAACATATAAAGACTGAGTTTCATGGATTCAGAGACAACAAAGCAGGTTATGTCGTGGTGATACTGACACAACTCCATCTCCATGTGGAAGAAAATTAAACTAATTCTCTCTTACACTTAAAGATTTAAATGCAAAATACACAACAACAACAAAAACCTTTAGGAAAAATAAAGATTGAGACTACTTACACAATCTTGGGAAAGAGGATTCTTTGTAACCAAGTCAGAAATCCAGAAGCTCTAAAAGGTAAATGATTATAAAAATATTATGTAAAATCTGTATAGAGACAGATACCGTATTTCTATAAACAAATGGGATTTTCCTACAAACAAATGAAATTAATTTCCAATAATAAAAAACAATACTATGGAGTACATCTGACATGTATTCTAAGCCTTGTATATGTATTAAGACTTTAATCCTCACAGCAACTTGTTTAGGAAGTTATTCATCTTCTGAAACCCACTTACAATATATTTTTTGTAATCACAAAACTTCAGTGGCTGGCATGGCAGACTCTCCATTGCTTCACAGCGAAATACAAGGTTAACCACTCTGAGATTCAAAGCCCTCTACAATGATCGAATTTCCTTTGGTGGCCTTATTTTCTATTATCCCATTCCAAGAACCCACTCTGTGTCTTCCTTTCTTTACGGCCTTACTTCAGAGAGAAATTCTGCTTGGGGTACTTTCTTTGCATTTTTCACATGAAATCTGATGATTTTCTCAAGCTCCATTTTCTGCTTTGTAATCTTTCCGGTTCTCAGACCTATTGCAGTCTCACCAGTATTCAACTTTCCTGCAAAGTTTTTGATGCTTTTCTTATGTCCAGGTAGTGATTTCTATAGGATAAGCACTTGATAACAGAGAGGATGTTTTACTTATCTCTAAAGTGTTTAGAACACAACAATTGCTTGAGCTACAGCTAGTGAACCCAATATATATATATATTTTAATTTTAATTTTTACTTTATTTTACTTTACAATACTGTATTGGTTTTGCCATACACTGACATGAATCTGCCATGGGTGTAAATGAGTTCCCAATCTTGAACCCCCCTTCCACCTTCCTCCCTATATCATCTCTCTGGAACCCAATATATTAACAGAAGAAACGGCAGGTTTCTGGAGGCTTACCAGTATTTTATTCAGAAAATTTTAGTAGCTTCTCAGAAGTTATATTCTAAACTTTCTAGCAAGGAATATGAAGTCTGAACAAACTCACAATTCTAGTCTTATACAGCTGGATGTTTGGATTTAAATTCTTTCCAGTTTATTTATATTGCATTAAATGCATGTGAATTCTCAGTTTTATTCTATTTGTGGTTCTGTCTCCTCTAATATTCTATGAATTCTTTGAGAGTAGGGACTGTATCTTATCCATTTCAGTAATTTAGTCACTAAATACTGTAGGGATATAGGAGGTACTTGAAAATATGTATTGAACAGATCAATGTTGTCCCACCCATCTATAATGCTTTTACATCTGCTTGTCTTGTACCATGAGCCAACAAGATCTTTGAAGCTTAATTCGAGGGCTACATTGATCAGTCAAACTTACTCTGGCCACTCCACCCGGAAGTAATCTCACATTTCTTTCAACTACAGATTCATTCTATGCGTCACTTTAATTCACAGATTTTCAACCCAATCTCACTTGATAGCTTAGTTTCATATGATTTATACATGTCTTCCAGGTGGTAGACAAGCATCTTGACAATCAAGCCACCACCTAGCCTTCTTCATTTTCCATGTCTGACCAGCGACGATTCCTTGCCTAAATTTAACTTAATTCTCTTCCAATGACAACTGGGCTCCACTATTTCCAGAATCATATAGCTCGTGTTTTTTCTCATGATTTCTTGAAACTTTAGTTTTCATATTTTCTTATCTACATAGGTGTATCATCTCTACTATAAACTCAAAAATTTCAAGAACACCCAGGAAAGCCTGAATCTAGTCTATCTTTACATCCCTTCAATACCTGAGAGAGAAGGAAAGCCTTACATAAATACTTATTTAGCTGAAAATTACTTTTAATGGCTATTTGCAGATAAAAGGTAACAATTGACCTTTCTAATTTTATTTTTTTATAGCTCTGTGTGAAGTCTCTTTAGTCATGTCTGACTCTTTGTGACCCTGTGGACTGGAGCCCATCCGGCTCCCCTCTCCTAGGAATTCTCCAGGTGAGAATGCTGGAATGGGTTGCTACACCCTCCTCTAGGAGCTCTTCCTGACCCAGGACTGAACCCGTGTCTTTTATGTGTCCTGCACTGGCAGGTGGGTTCTTTACCACCAGCACCACCTGGAAAGCCCCATTATTTGAATTTTTTTCAGTTTAGTTATAGTTTCCCAAATGCATGTGTTTTTCTCAATTTCCCCCTATTTATGATTTAAATACTGGCTTTAGGTGATTTATTATAATTTTATAGTTACATATTAAAACATCGATAATCCCATTTGAGCATTTTCAGATTCTGTTTTCATTTCTGTATTAAGAAGTTCAACTATGTTGAAGATTATATCTTTCAGTCTCACAGCTTTTTAGTCTTTTGGTCTTAAAAGACATGATCTTGGTCATATTGGAATTTCTTAAACAGGAAATAAAACAGAACTCTAAGATATACAAATGAGCTGCTAAAGATTTCATCTTATGTAATTATAAAATAATAATGAAAATTACATAAAGTGAGCATTCTAACTACATCTTACCAGCAACTCTTATGGGGCATCCTTGATGGCTCAGACAGTAAAGAATCTGCCTGTGATGCAGGAGACCTGGATTCGATCTCTGGGTTGGGAAGATTCCCTGGAGGAGGGCATGGCAATCCACTCCAGTATTCTTGCCTGGAAAATCTCATGGTCAAAGGGGCCTGGTAGGTTGCAGTCCATGGGGTCAAAAAGAGTCAAACATGAATGAGTGACTAACATTTTACCCTTTTAGTATCTCATAATGTCATGAACCAGGAGTCTATCATTCCTGTTCCTACACCTGCTTGTGTGGATTTTGTCAAGTGCTTGTGTGGATTTTGTCAAGTCTTTACACTTGTTAGTCTAGTTCCTCTATCTGTGAATAGAGATGAAAAACATGGGCACTGCCTTTGGTATAACGCTGCTGTAACACTCTGTGACTGTGTTTTGTAAATGGAGAGTGGTTTGAAAATACCAAAATTTTATAGTAGACAAGGCTAGCTATTTCCTACCAGATGTCTTCTGAGACCTAGTATTTTACAAGATGCTCATGAATATTTTAAAAAATTAAAATAACTTGGTCATCTATCTATATTTGAGACATGCTATGTAGTACATTTTATCTCTGGAAGATCACAAATTCACTGTATTCTAATAAACAGTACAAATTTGTTCTTTAAGACAACTTCCTTAACTTTTTGTAACATTGCATTCATCGAACTTGTTTGATCAAGAGATGTCTTCACTTTTCTTTTTTTAAATAGTATCTATACCAAGAGGAATCATGTTTCTCTACATTCACCATAAGCAAATTTGGCATCTAAAAACTTCATCTTTCACTGATTAAAAAAAAAATAGCAAACACATTCTAATAGAACATTAAAAACGCTAATTAGCAACACTGTCTGTATAAATCACTAATAGGGAGTTAGCTTCATAAATGGGGAAATATTCTAACTCTTTTTGGGCCCAGGGGTGCCTTGCACCATCCCAGAGCAGGAATTTCCTCAATGACACCCCTGTGGCCAGAAAGAGTTAACACTCTGCTCAATATAGCTAATTCATTCCCAGGATGTAATTTACACACTAGACTAATCTGGCTGAATATGTAAATTTTCCTGGCTTTTCTTAAATCTATAAAACTTTGAATGGGTCACAAAGGACAAATTATCAGGCTGTACGGATTAACAATCAACAAGTTAGTGCACACCTTTTTTTTTTTTTTTCGTTTGAGGGTAAATAGTGCTATGGCTTTTTAAAGTGCAGCATAAAAAAGGCTTACATGATTTAAATAAGATTTTGGAATTACTCATTTTAAGGAATTATCTCATTGGTTATATTCTTGGTTTGACCCTAGTGGGGAAAGACCCATGTTTGTAATGTGATCTTAACAATATTGGTACCTCAAGATTAGATGGGCTTCACATATAGAAAGGGCATCAGAAATCTGTGTTTACAGGAAGTTCAATAGATTGAAGGATTAGCTTCTGTTCTGTACCTCAGTCTATAGGAAAAATATAAATATGGGAGAGAATTGTATTTCTGTGGAAAAGTGATACAATCAAGTGTTTTATCTTATCCCTCCACTATACCAAAATATAAACCTTGAGCACTTTCTTTTTTCAGTTCTTTTCAAAGGGATAATTATTGTTCAGTTCACATTCAGGAATGGTCTTTTGAAAGAGTGGTTATGCACTCTTTTCTGCCTCATCTCTGATGAGGCATACTGTGGAGTCCTGGCAATGAAAGTGATCATTAGTGAGGGATTTCAAACACAGTGGAGCTCTTTTTATTGAGGTTTATCAGAAGAAGGGAAGACTAGAATTTGAAAAATCCTCACTGGTAATTCTAATTGATCTGAGGGAAATTTGGGACCTCTTCATGCCATTTTATCTTGTGTTGTGGAAAATCACAGCTTTGCAGAGGTATGGCATGGTGCTCAGTAAATGTTTATCAAATACACAAATGTTAATTGTTTAAAAAGCTATCACACGATCCTGTTGTCTTGTCCCTTCTTGAAACAAACAAACAAACAAACAAAGCATCTTCAATGTCTCCTAATTTTTTTTAGATTGAGCTGGATCTTCTTAGACTATTACAAAAGGTCCTTCTTAATTTGTATTTTTAAAAATATTTTCACTGGGTGATGCATAGCAGTATCTAAAAGTGACTTTATGAGTTCATGAACTGACTCCACTGGTCATTTCCATGAAAGGTTTTCCTTTCATGACAAATAAAGACCAAAAGTGCTGAAAAATCTTTGATTTAATCTTCCTACTTTGTTTGTGTATGTGGCTTCTGTAGCTATAGCAGCCATTTGGCAACTTTGAAATTACAAGCATGAGGGACCAACAGAAATTCAGAGATGCCAACTGTGACACTGAACTCAATGCCAGCAAACACTCATATGATTTTATATTAAAAAGTCTTATATTTTACTCGCTGTGATATATGACATGCACGTCAGTTAATTTCTTTGCCCCTTTACACTGGTTCTCTCTTCTCTTCTCAGCCTAATGTACTCCTTGTCATTCATTCTTTATATCCCAGTTCAAAATTTACTTCTTTCGTAAGTATTTCCTTGACTCCCTCAGACAAATCAATTCATTATTTCATCTATGTTCTAGCGCCAGTTTATCTATGTTTTATTAACATTTATCCCATTTAGTGTAACTCATTCTTTTATTTTGTCACTGTCAACAAATTGTTTGCCCTTCAAGAACAAGTGTCATATACGTTACATTTTCACACAAATAAGTGCTTATTTAATGAATTAATCTATGCCCAATGGGCTTGGCTGCAATGTCCCAATACATAAAGTATTATTAACATTTTCCCCTATGGCTTTCCTTCTCTGAGAATAAGTTTTATTTAGTGGCTCTTATGGGCAAATGAACACAGAACCCCTACAGTTATCTGTGGGACAAATAATTCCTCTAGAAATCACCCCAAGGATCACTGCTGGGGTTGTTGGGGACTTTCTTAATGAGCTTTCTCTTCTTAAAATACTACACAAATGTTATTGTTAATAAAGTTTTAGTTTAATTCTACTCTTTCCTCAAAATGCTGATAGTGTGAATATAGTTTCCTATAAGTGAAGAAATATTTTTTAACATCTGTTGTGCTCATTACTCAGAGCAGTCTGGGAGTATAAATAACCAAGATAATGGAACAAAAGACTGTCTAGGAGCAAACTGATTTTACCATTTAAAAATGATTTCATTATTCCACCATTGAGGTTAACCAGGCTGGAGAATATTTTTCTTTTCATTGTTTAATGAGTTTCAATGAGCTTTCTAACAACAATTTACTCTAATTTTACTTTCTCTCCTGAAACACTGTTTATGGTTTAAAAAACTCTTTGTATTTATATGCAAGTGAGTCAGACTGGTGATCAGAGAACTTATTTTGAAAACCTAAAGCCATCTTAATGTAATGGTTTCATGACTAAAGGATGAAGGAAAGACAGATGGAGAAGCAATTGAGTTCGACTAAAATAATTTAAATCTTGGCGGAGCAACACTGTATTTTGAAAATGATACCTTGATACTACCAGACTGGAGTAAATTAAACCTATCACGATTTTAGCCTAGACAGAAAATATTTCAGTCCTTGCTAGATAAATTTTTGAGATATTGCTAAATTCTCCTTGAGGTGTCATTTTGACATAGTAAATGTTCATATTATAAATCCTTAACTACACTTGATATATTTGATTTACTAGTTGTTCATATTTACTACTTTTTAATCTACCACCAAAAAATCATCTCCATTCCTTTAATACAAGTATTTCCCCCAATAACTTATTTATTCCTTGCTCTTCTTTAATTTTTCTTCTTTGTGTACTTGCTTTCATTTAAAGAAAAAAGTGAAAACACCTTCAAGTCTCTATTTTGTTTTGATTACAGCACTATGGTCTATATTAAAAGTTAATAATACAAACTTAAATCCCTACAGGAAATTGGCAGGTGAGTGAAGTGAATGTCATTCAGTTGTGTCTGACTGTTCGTGACCCCATAAACTATACAGTCCAAGGAATTCTCCAGGCCAAAATACTGGAGTGGGTACCCTTTCCCTTCTCCAGGGGATCTTCCCAACCCAGGGATCAAACCCAGGTCTCCCGCATTGCAGGCAGATTCTTTACCAGCTGAGCCACCAGGAAAACCTGGTATAAATGAGACAGTGGGCCAAATGTAGACCAGTGTGGAGAGTGGATTTGTGAGGACTGTTGAGTCAAAAGAATACCTACACCATCTGAAGTGGGTAGGTGGGTAGTTGTTACTTAGCTCTAATTTTAATGGACTATTTCATTTTTTTCCCAAACAGGTTATGTATCCAGGTATTTTTGTGAAATTTTTCATTTAAAAAAATTGTTGCAGGGAGCTTCCCTGGCTTCTAGTGGTAAAGACTCAGCACTTGCCCTGTAGGGGGCCTGGGTTCAATCCCTGATGGGGGAACTAAGGTCTGTCATGTCTCACTGTGGGGGCCCCCTCAAAAAAAATGCTGCTACAGTATCTAGGCATGAATTGTCACTGATTGATAACATCACAAAGAGAAAGATGATGGAAAACTTAAGAAGTGATCCTATAAAAAAGGTAAATAAATCACAATGAACAGAATATAACTTCTAGATCCTGCTCCCAATTTACAAGAACACAGAGAACTCGGGAACTCATTAAATTACACCATGGGGATGCAATCAGCACAATCCAGCCTTGTAGGGAACTGCAGGGCCCATAACACAGTTTCTTCAAGAAATAATTGCAAGAGAAAAAAAAGGACATGGAGGGGGAATTTATAGAACAAAGGAAGTTTAAAAGTTACATCAACCAGTTGCAATGTGTAAACCTCTATAGATCTTGATTTTTTAAAATTATAAACAAGAAAAAATTTTCATAACTATGTACAGTTATGAATGTTAACTAGACTAATTATGGTGATCATTTTGCAAATTATACAAGTACTGAATCTTATGTTGTATACCCCAAATTAATATAGCATTATATCTCAATTATATCCCAATAAAAATAAATAAAATTTTAAAAATTATAACATTTATGCAGCTTCTTTGGTGGTTCAGATGGTAAAGAATCTGCCTGCAATGCAGGGGACCAGGTTCAATCCCTGAGTATGGTGATCTTTTTGCAAATTTAACAAATATCAAACCTTATGTTATATACCTGAAACTAATAACATTATATCTCAATAAAAAATAAACATTTTAAAAATTATAACATTTATGAGTTGCTGCCTGGATATTTGATATCAAGGAATTATTGTTGATTTTAAAATATATGATAAGGTTAATGAGGGTCATATAGAAAATCACCCTAATTTTTAGAGATACCTATAAAAATATTCACAGATAGAATTTCAGAAATACATTCATATTTGAAAAAACAAAATACTGGGCAGACATTCCAAGTGTCTGTCAGCTGGCTGTAATTTATATGTTGCCAGTGTGCAACTTCTAATCTCTAAGAATATATACAACTAATTTATTTCTCATTGTCATTAAACAGTAGTATATTTTAATTATATGGAGGAGATATAAAGATGTATAGGCCACCATTTTCACTTGGGGAATATGAGATACATAAATTAAACCTTAGAGAAAAATACAGTATCGCCACCTTTTCACCTATTGTCTTAATATTAAACTCAATAAATGAATCTTTAGTTGCTTATGGATTAAATAACATAAGCAATTTCCCAGATGTTTTTGTTTTATAGTAGTTTTGAGTAATAACAAATTTAAGTTAGTCAGCAGCTTGTGAGGTACTTCTGCTGTAACATGTATTGCTTACAATTTTTTTTAATAAAATATAATTTAAGATGTATATATTTATTATTTTATTTTATTGGCCACACCATATAGCATGTGGGATCTTAGTTACCCAACCAGGAATGGAACCTGTTGTCCCCCGCAGCGGATGCACAGAGTTCTAACCACTGGACTGCCAGGAAAGTTCCTGTGAAACGTATTTCTAAGCCAATCATCTTCCCTAAGTCTGCCAGTCACTTAATGCCTTCATACAACACACTGCAAAATGACACCATTTGGGGAGTGATCATATCCTTCTCCATTATCTCTGGGGACAACTTATCATTCATTTATTAAAATCACTGAATTCTGACTAATTCCTGAATCTTACTTGAGGGAATAAAATTTAAGAGATTCCAAGGATATCGTTATCGCAGACCCTCCAGAGCTCCATTGTATGGAAACTGGCCATCAGTCCAGCAACTGGCATATACACAGGGCTCGATCAAGGCTGGTTCCTCTCCCCTTCACCCTGGTCATTGCTCGGTGAAGGCCCTCTAATGAGTAAGAAGAATTCCTGCTAGTAAACTGTTCCAGAAAAACATCTATTTCTGCTTTATTGACTATGCCAAAGCCTTTGTGTGGATCACAATAAACTGGGGAAAATTCTGAAAGAGATGGGAATACCAGAGCACCTGACCTGCCTCTTGAGAAACCTATATGCAGGTCAGAGAGCAACAGTTAGAACTGGACATGGAACAACAGACTGGATACAAATAGGAAAAGAAATACGTCAAAGCTGTATATTGTCACCCTGCTTATTTAACTTCTATGCAGAGTACATCATGAGAAACGTTGGACTGGAAGAAACACAAGCTGGAATCAAGGTTGCCGGGAGAAATATCAATAACCTCAGATATGCAGATGACACCACCCTTATGGCAGAAAGTGAAGAGGAACTAAAAAGCCTCTTGTTGAAAGTGAAAGAGGAGAGTGAAAAAGTTGGCTTAAAGCTCAACATTCAGAAAACTAAGATCATGGCATCTGGTCCCATCACTTCATGGGAAATAGATGGGGAAACAGTAGAAACAGTGTCAGACTTTATTTTTTGGGGCTCCAAAATCAGTGCAGATGGTGACTGCAGCCATGAAATTAAAAGACGCTTACTCCTTGGAAGAAAAGTTATGACCAACCTAGATAGCATATTTAAAAGCAGAGACATTACTTTGCCAGCAAAGGTCCATCTAGTCAAGGCTATGGTTTTTCCAGTGGTCATATATGGATGTGAAAGTTGGACTGTGACGAAAGCTGAGCGCCAAAGAATTGATGCTTTCAAGCTGTGGCATTGGAGAAGATTCTTCAGAGTCCCTTGGACTGCGAGGAGATTCAACCAGTCCATTCTGAAGGAGATCAGCCCTGGGATTTCTTTGGAAGGAATGATGCTGAAGTTCAAACTCCAATACCTTGGCCACCTCATGCGGAGCTGACTCACTGGAAAAGACTCTGATGCTGGCAGGAGAAGAAGGGACAACAGAGGATGAGATGGCTGGATGGCATCACTGACTCAATGGACGTGAGTCTGAGTGAACTCCGAAGTTATGATGGACAGAGAGGCCTGGCGTGCTGCGATTCATGGGGTCACAAAGAGTCGGATACGACTGAGCGACTGAACTGAACTGAAGCATTCTGGGGATGTGGACATTAAGGATGGGAGTAGAGGATACATTGTAAGAATAGTAAAATATCCAAGGGATTTTTCAGTATATAGCCCCTCTCCCTGTAGGTGAATCAGAGGTCAGTGAGGTAGAGAAAACATGTGAAATCTAAAAAACCTCCCCAAACAATAATAATATTTTATCTTCATGGTGATGCCAGGCTCATGGCCCTCTGTGACTCCCATCCCCTTGTTAAGAATCACTGCTCTAAGGAATGGATCTCAGAATCTTAAATGTGTGTCTGTTAGTCTCTCAGTCACGTCTGACTCTTTGCAACCCCATGGACTATAGCCCACCAGGCCCCTCTGTCCATGGAATTCTCCAGGCAAGAACATTGGAGAGGGTAACTCCAGGGGATCTTCCTGACCCAGGGATTAAAACCTGTGTCTCCTACATGGAAGGCAATTTCTTTACCATCGGAGCCCCTAGGGAAGACTCAGGTTCTTAAATTAGAGAATTCAAATAGCAAGCATATTGCTATTCTGGTATAACCCACCATCTACCTTAGGAAATCTGTCATTCTGTACATTTCTCAAGTATATCAAATTTAAAAGTAAATCTTAAAATCACAAGAATCATGTTCTACTGGTCTCTATTGATTCAGACGCCTATTTCATGCCACAAATGTGAAGACAACCTTATGGTTATTTTTAAAAAGTAATATGTTTAGTGTTATATAATTATTAGAACAATAAATTATATAAGATACTTGCAGTCAATTTGAGGAATACTTGTCTACAAAATACCATGCTTACAGGTAGGTGTGAAATAACTTACAAGCAGCAGAAAGAAAAAAAACTGTTTATCCATTGTTAACTATGCAATAAATTACAGAATAAGGAATAAGAAACCAAAAATTGATATGGACAGAGAAATAGGTTTCATATGTAGCCACTCTGGGGCTATACAATTTTATGTATAGAAATAGCTTGGAAACGATGTGGAGTAGAAGCAATGATCTCTCACAGGCCATTCATCACCTGTAACTACCCAGGGTTAATCCTGCCTCCTATCTGATGCTTCACTACTTACACATATTTCTGATACCTTTCATTTGCAATATCCTGAGAGTTATGTTACTTCCTCTGTGCATCTCCCCTGGAGGATCTGACTTGTTTGGTGAAGTAGGAATCACATATATTAACATAGATTCGGGGCATTCATCACACTGTAGAGCCTGTGAGCCACAACTACCGAAGCCCGCAGCCTAGAGTCCGTCCTCTGCAACAAAAGAAGCCACCAGAGTAAGTCCCTCCCCGTTTGCTGCAACTAGAGAAAGCCTGAGCACAGCAGCAAGGTCCCAGAACTGCCGAAAATAAACAGATAAATATGTAATGAAAAACAAATTCAAAAGCTGATCATCAAGACATGAAATGATTGATTCTTCTCACAATTCCTGTAAAAGCTACTGTGTTTCTACCCCTTTCTTTCTCCCTTCATGTTCCTGCCACCTCTTTTCAACAAGCTGCCCCCCTGGTCTGTCAAGGGGCTTCCATGGTGACAGGTCGGCAATGGGCATTCCGTACCAGCTGTGCCGATTGGCACAAAGTCTCCCAGTGCTGGCATAAGACAAACCATGCTATGTAATCATTTTTGTGACAGGTAGGCACCCACACTGGAGTTGAGAGTAAGTGGGAATCACAAGATCTCTTACCATTATAAAAATACATTTTCAAAGTTCCAGTACTGTTTATTGATCGTATAGATTTTTTTTAAATGAGAGTACTAACCACAGGGGATGACTTTTTAAATACTAGGAACTTCTATTATGTTCTTCATTAGAAGCAGAAGGAAAACTCCTATCTACAAATAAATATTCCTTTGAGGGTCACAGTTCCGTAGAGCACACATCTCAGTTTAAACCTCAGGTGAGATGGACAGAGTTTATTTTTGTCAGACTCACCCCAGTTTATATCGTGTGCCTCGGCCATTTTGTGAGGTGACAGTTTGGGAGTGTTGTCTGAGGTTTGAAAGGCTTTCATCAGCCCAGACTTTGGCATTGTGAGGACCTGGTCCTCGTCCTCTGTATGCTGGCACAGCAGGCGTCACACATGGCTCCTAATTGTCAGCGCACACCCAGGTCACTGGGTCGCCTCTCTTTCCTCTCAGAGAGCTCCTTGCTGTCCTCTGCTCTGCAAGAGATCTATCTGCTCCTTCTCCGTCACGCCGAGGTACGCAATGCTCTGTGAGGTCAGCTAAAGGCTTCTGATCCCTCATTGCTCTCCAGGCAGGGGACAATTCTGCTGCTTCCAAGCCTTGCTGGGCCACATGAACTTCTGTGACTGTCTCGGGTTCATCTGACTAAGAGTACTCCACAACATTTTATCTCGGGAATCTTGCCTCCGAGGACTCTCCCAAGGAAGCAGGGCATGGCTTACCCTTCTGCATGCATGCATGCTAAGTCACTTCCGTTGTATCTGACTCTGTGTGACCCCATGGACTGTAGCCCTCCAGCCTTCTCTGTGGGATTCTCCAGACAAGAATACCAGAGTGGGTGGCCACGCCCTTCTCCAGGGGATCTTCCCAACCCAGGGGTCGAACCCTCATTTCTTATGTCTCCTGCACTGGCAGGCAATTCTTTATCACTAGCACCACCTACCCTTCTGAGTATGTGAGAAGAACGGCTCCTCTCTGTGACAGAGCTGGGTCTGGCATGAGCTTCTCTCCTTTTCCTGTTCCTTCCCCTGTTCCTCCTCTTTCATCCTCTCTGTTTAATCAACTTTATCATCATATAATTTGAGTACAATAAAATACATATTAAGTAATCAGATCAAGGAGTTCTGACAACTGTACACAGCCATAGAATCATCACAATCAAGATGCAGAATTTCATCACCTGCCCTCACGCCTTTGGCAATCAATAGCATTTCCCAAGCCCAGAATCAGGCAACCACAGATCTGCTTTTCGTTATGACAAATTTCGCCTATTCTACAATTTCATACCAATGGGTCAAGCAGTGTGTGCTCTTGTCTTTGACTTCTTTCAGTCTCGTTGCTGTTCAGTCGTTCAATCGTGTTCAACTCTGCAAGCCCATAGACTACAGCATGCCAGGCTTCCTTGTCCTTCACCGTCTCCTGGCGCTTGCACACACTCACGTCCATTGAGTTGATGATGCCATACAACCACCTCAGCCCATGTTATCCCCTTCTCTTCCCGCCTTCAATCTTTCGCAGCATCAGGGTCTCTTCTAATGAACTGGCCACCTCTTTGCATCAGGTGGCCAAAGTACTGGAGCTTCAGCTTCACCTAAATAAGGATGTTGAAATTCCCATATTTTGTTTAGAGTAATAGTATTTTATTCCTTTTTATGGCCAGTAGTATTCTCTTGTGGCTCAGAGGTTAAAGCGTCTGCCTCCAATGCGGGAGACCTGGGTTCGATCCCTGGGTTGGGAAGATCCCCTGGAGAAGGAAATGGCAACCCACTCCAGTATTCTTGCTTGGAGAATCTCATGGACTGAGGAGCCTGGTGGGCTGCAGTCCATGGGGTCACAAAGAGTCGGACACGACTGAGTGACTTTACTTACTTACTTTTAGTATTCTCTTGTTTGAAAATACCACAGTTTGCCTATCTGCCCACCTAACAACGGACATTTATGATGTTTTGAATTCAGAAGTATTACTACTGTAGCACTCACATACAGTTATTGTTTGGATATAAAGTTTGATGTCTCTTGGTTCAATATTTAGATCGAGTTTTTGGGTTGAACAATATTTAGATCGAGTTTTTGGGCTGAATGACAAGTTTGATTAACTTTACAGGAAAATGCCAAACTGTTTATTGGAGTAATTGTTTCATTTCACATTCCCACCCACAATGTCTGAGAATTCCAGTTCCCCACATCCTTGCCAATATCTGATATATTGTTAAGCCTTTTCATGTTAGCCATTCTAATGGGTCTATAGCAGTTTATCATTTTAGCAATAATTTTCCTGATGAAAAATTATAATGATAATTTTTGTATATGCTTATAATAACTTCTATTTTTTGTGAAACATCTATTCAAATCTTCTGCCAATTTATAAATGGACTTCTGTCTTGTGAGTTGTAGGTGTCCTTTATATATTATGGATACAAGTCTGCATGGAACAACAGACTGCTTCAAAATAGAAAAAGGAGTATGTCAAGGCTGTATATTGTCACCCTGCTAATTTAACTTCTATGCAGAGTACATCATGAGAAATGATGGGCTGGAAGAAGCACAAGCTGGAATCAAGATTGCTGGGAGAAATATCAATAACCTCAGATATGCAGATGACACCACCCTTATGGCAGAAAGTGAGGAGGAGCTAAAAAGCCTCTTGATGAAAGTGAAAGAGGAGAGTGAAAAAGTTGGCTTAAAGCTCAACATTCAGAAAACGAAAATCATGGCATCTGGTCCCATCACTTCATGGGAAATAGATGGGGAAACAGTGGAAGCAGTGTCAGACTTTATTTTTGGGGCTCCAAAATCACTGCAGATGGTGATTACAGCCTTGAAATTAAAAGATGCTTACTCCTTGGAAGAAAAGTTATGACCAACATAGATGGCATATTAAAAAACAGAGACATTACTTTGCCAACAAGGGTCCATCTAGTCAAGGCTATGGTTTATCCTGTGGTCATGTATGGATGTGAGAGTGGGACTGTGAAGAAAGCTGAGCACTGAAGAATTGATGCTTTTGAACTGTGGTGTTGGAGAAGACTCTTGAGAGTCCCTGGGACTGCAAGGAGATCCAACCTGTCCAACCTAAAGGAGACCAGTCCTGGGTGTTCATTGGAAAGACTGATGCTGAAGCTGAAACTCCAATACTTGGACCACCTCATGCGAAGAGTTGACTCATTGGAAAAGACTCTGATGCTGGGAGGGATTGGGGGGCAGGAGGAGGAGGAGACAACAGATGGCTGGATGGCATCACCAACTCGACAGACATGAGTTTGAGTGAACTCTGGGAGTTGGTGATGGACAGGGAGGCCTGGCATGCTGCGATTCATGGGGTTGCAAAGAGTCGGATCGACTGAGCAACTGAACCGAACTGCAATACATATTAGATACGTGGATTTAAATATTGCTTCCCATTCATTCCTTGCCTTTTTATTTTATTAATGGTGTCTTTCAAAGAGCATCATTAATTTGAAATCATGTCTTTCAAATTAAAAAGATTTTAATTTTGATGAGATCAAATTCATTATTTTTTTATGGTTTGTGTCCTAAGAAACTATTGTACTCCAAAGTTGAAAGATTTATTTCTGTTTCCTTCAAAAATATTTATAATTTTAGTTTTTACAATACATGTTATTTATGCCTTATTTTGAGTAAATTTTTAGATATGTTATAAAAGTTATGGTCAAGGCTCATAGCTTTTCCATATAGATATCTAAATGTTTCAGTATCATTTATTGAAAAGTTTATCATTTCCTCATTGAATTATCTTTGGTCTTAATCTACACTATAGTGTAGGTTATTTCTAGACTCTATTCTATTGATCTATATTTATTATTATACAAATCATATTTATATTCAGCCTTAAAATAATTTATCTTTTTTAAAGTCATTTGCATTTGAAAGTAAATTTTATAATCCATTTATTAATTTATACATTGCAACTTACTAGGATTTTAACTACTACTGCATTGAATCTATAGAACTACTTGGAAAAAACTGACATCTTAAGAGTATTCAGCCTTCCAGTTCATGAAACTGGTATATTTCCATTTATATACCTTTAATTATCTCAGTAAATTTTACCATTATTTGGGTAGAAGTCTTGTCTGTATTTTGTTAAATTTATCTTCAAATATTTTGCATTTTATATTGATATAGATTTTCTGCCAATATAGTCTATATTTGGAACTGTTAATGCTTGATAACTCAGAGTTCAGCAGAATCTCTTAATGGTATTAGGAGCAACCCAAAGTCTTTTACCCTGATATTTTAATGCACAAAGGAAATGCAGCCTGGAAACCTGCCCTGAGCTGAACAAAGACTATACAGAAATGCTTATCTGTCAAAGTGAGGTCTTAATACTGAGACACAAGTAAACAAAATAAAAACAGTTTTAAGGTTGAAAAATATGCTGTAAGTATCAGGATTTATAAAGCCAAAGAGACAGACAAAGATTTAAGTAGAAGTCCTTTTGACTTCTGCTTCTAAGAAGACTTGCTGCCATATAGCAAGGCTATTTTTGGCAAAAGTCAATATAGGAAGATAAATAGATGAATTAGTCAAAACTGTTATATTTACTTGGAAAATAAGAGTTAATTCTTACTACATCTACTGACAGAATATTAGTAGCAGTTCAAGCAGAAATTGCTTACAGAAGGACATGGACTCAGAAGAAAGAAGATAGAGACTAAGAAAATACAAATGTTGTGTCAACAGAATAAAAAGAGATTGTCCACCTCCACTGTCTTATTTTATATTCCAGGATAGTATTACCACATGGACTTCCCTATGATAAAGAATCCACCTGCCAGTGCAGGAGATATGGTTCCATGATACAGCAAGAACCCCTGGAGAAGGAAATGGCAACCCACTCCAGTATTCTTGCCTGGGAAATCCCATGGAGAGAGGAGCCAAGGGGTCACAAAGAGTTGGACACAACTGAGTACAGCACAGCACAGAAGTATCCCCAGAGGGAGCTCATACATGGTTTTATCCAAACCCACATCAACAGAGAAAGAGAATGGCGACAGAACTGAGTACATGAAGGTTCAGTTCAGTTGCTCAGTCGTGTCCGACTCTTTGCGACCCCATGAACAGCAGCATGCCAGGCTTCCCTGTCCATCACCAACTCCCGGTGTTCACCCAAACTCATGTCCATCGAGTGGGTGATGCCATCCAGCCATCTCATCCTCTGTTGTCCCCTTCTCCTCCTGCCCCCAATTCCTCCCAGCTTCAGAGTCTTTCCCAATGAGTCAACTCTTCCCATGAGGTGGCCAAAGTATTGGAGTTTCAGCCTCAGCATCAGTCCTTTCAATGAACACCCAGGACTGATCTCCTTTAGGATGGACTGGTTGGATCTCCTTGCAGTCCAAGGGACTCTCAAGCGTCTTCTCAACACCACAGTTCAAAAGCATCAATTCTTCAGCGCTCAGCTTTCTTCAAATGAAGTTTACAGACGTTAAATATTTTGCCGAACATCACTTAGCTTGGTGGTAGAATTAGGACTTGAATCCACCTCTGACTACAAAACTGTGTTTTTGTTTTGTATTCTGTTTTCCCATATTACCAAAAAAAAAAAAAAAATGTTTTTGGTGGAGGGAGGGAGGTTTTATGGAAAATGGAGGCTGCAACACATGCATGTCTGACCATGTTTTCTTTCTAGCTATTTCTGTATAGCATCCAAAATAAACACCTTGATAGAAACTTAGGATGTTTCTGGGTCTATTTCCTTCAGGAAAGAATATTTATTAGGCATTTTCTGGTGACAAGCAGAGAAAAAGAACAGAACAGAGGTTTAGCCTTTCTAAAGCCTCAGATCTTATGATCCCTGAGGGGATTTAAAGAATTGTTTGTGTGTATCTAATCTAAAATAGTTAAAAAGACATTCTAAAACTTTTTCCTTCAAGGGGGTGTGGCATGGATTTACCTCAAGTTCCTTTGCTTGTAACTTATAAGACACAGAGAGAAGCAAACATTTCCCAGTTTTTGTCAACATGTATATTTTAAGAGGGAAATATATCTTGACTTGTGTTTTCAACTTTGGAGAACTTATTTGGTTCCATAAGCAGCAAATATAAAGCCTCATATAAAATGCATACAAGCCCAAGGCTGAGATGCATCAAAACCGTTCCCACAAAAATTTCTCCCCCATTCAGCTTCTGTACAAGGTGGTTCCTGCAATTTTTATATTTTGAAAATTTTCCTCATATTTCATACATACTTCTGCAATCCAAACTTTCAAGTAGCAGCGTTGAAACTTTTCTGAAAATACTCTCAGAGGAAGCTTTTGAAGATGAAAATAAAAAAGCTGTTTTGATGTTACAGCTGGGAGTCAGCAGTGTAGCGATTTATGACTTTAGGTCATTCAAGAGCCCTTAAGAGACGCAGCAGACTTATTGTGGTAACAATGATGCCAGTATACAAAGGTCAAATCACTATGCAGTACACCTGGCTTAACAAAATATTATGTCAATTATACTTCAGTAAGAAAATCAATGAGAGTAGAGTTGAGAAAAACAGTCTTTCTTTGCTAATTTTAATTTTAGGAAAAAAAAATTAAGAAGTCTGCACAGAAAATAAAGTAACCCATAATTGGAGCAGTCATGAGGTATCATATACAGTCAGCTGTTGCTTTCTCCAAAAAAATAAATAAAAAATTTAAAAACCAAAATATAAGTGTCTGGAAAAATGTCAGACATAAATAAAACAAAAGTCAACAATATGCTTTACCTTTCCCTCACTGCTTTAAGCAGGCTTTCAGTATTAGAAACAGAACACCTCAGTTCTTACTTCAGAATTTGTCACTACAAATTATATTAATATTAGAAACAGAATAAGTTAGTTATTCAAAGAGTATAGAATCATCTTCCAATAAAATAAGACTGAGAAAAAATTGGGAAGAGAAAACAAAGATGGGCAGCAGACAGAGATATGGTTTACTTGTACTCATTGAATATAACCGTGAGTAATTTCTGTTTCACTAGAAACAGTAGAATTCAACACAATTAGATATAAATGCATTATCTTGTGCATTATATTGCAAAATTATTAGACTTTAAACAAATTTCTCCAAACCACAAAACTTTTACAAATCTTCAGTACAAAAATCAAAAGCATGAGGTTGTTGCAACCATTGTCTTATCGTCCATATTTGGTTTTAAATGTTAACCATATTTGCATGTGTTAGATACAAGCATTGATTCATTCACCCATTCCAAAGTTATATTTAGATTATACAACCTATCAAATACTTTGCTGGACACTGGAACAGAAGACAAAAGTGATCATGAAGCATTGGACACATAAATGCAGTAGTCAAAACAGAGAAGTTACCTAGAATTTAAAATAACACATGAGTGTTACTATCTACTCTGTTATGCTATAGCAGAGGGATTTATGAGAAAGAATGGAGGGTCATATAAGTTGCACTTGATTTCAGGAGGGTTTCCTTAGAATTGACCTTTGAGCCCTTAATGATTTTGAAGATGATGAATATTGTCCTGTACTAATCTGAGTATTATGATTCTGTGGTATATATGGGAACTCCAAATTAAGCAATTTCTTATTAATACCCTAGGAATCACTTCTGTATCTTTTCCAGCTTTTAAAATTCACAAACTTGGCCGTGGGTTTTAAAACCCAAATCTTTCCTATAATTTTTCACTTACCATTGGAACTGCTTTTAGTTACATATTACATTGTTTAATTGGTTACTGGAATATTGGTTAGTCATAAAAATTAAAATAGTCAAATCTATCAAACTGTACACAACAAAGAAAGAAAATTGGTGCTAACCATTAAGGTACACAGTAAAACAGACAACATTTTAAAAGGGCATTATATTACATTAACAATATCTCAGCCTAAAATATATTCAAACCAACAAACATTGCAAGAAACTTAGGCTGTGTTTAAAATTCTTAATTGGATAGGCTTTATTTGCTGCCATTCTTTCTAAAAATCATCTAGTTACTTACCATCATTAAGAACTCCATGCTTAGTTATCATTTTCTTCCTTAACATTTTTCTGATACATTATGCACCCTAAAAGCTAGAATGTCCTTTTATTTTCAAGTACTAAATTTCTTAAGTCTAACACCACTAGCTTTTCATGATTTGGGTATTTTCAAGACACTCTTTAGCAAATTGGGAGACTATTGCAGTTCGAGGTAAATGTGGTAAAGGTCAATTTTTTTAATCAGGAAAATAGAGATCATAGACCAATCAATCTATATTGTGTTTCAATATATTAACCTGAAGGAAAGCAAATAGACATATGTATCACCATCTGTATATTTACAAACTCTTTTCACTACAATATTGTTACCATGCCAGTAAATGACTTGGAATCTGAAATGAGAATGTAGAAAGCAGGTGGAATAAACTTTGAGACCAAATAGATAAAACTGTCTCTTCTTTTGGATTCCTGTCTATTATAAATGCTAACATATCATCAACTTAATTATTATTTTGCATTTATTAAGCACCTGCTGTGTTAAAAACTTCCTTTGACTTATAACAGGAACTCTAAGTCCATGAGTGTGCTCAGTCTCTCGGTCTTGTCTGACTCTTTGTGGACCCTGTGGACTGTAGCCCACCAGGCTTCTCTGTGCGTGGAATTTTTGCAGGCAAGAATACTGGATGGGTTGCCATTTCTTCTTCCAGGGAATCTTCCCAACCCAGGGATAGAACAGGTGTCTCCTGCCTCTCCTGTACTGGCAGGCAGATTCCTTACCACTAGCAACACCTGAGAAGCCTCCCACACCATGAGAACATAGTTCCCCAAAAGAACCTCTTCCAGCTGTAGCCGCCTCCTCAATGGACCCTGTGTTTATATTCCTGAAGGTGCCTCACAAGGCAACTTTGGCAAAAGCTAAAAAGATTGATTTAGAAGGTATACAGTTGGGGTTTGCTGTGTTTTGTTATGAGAATTTCTCAAACATTAGCTCACAGCTGAATTGTTAAAATGTACTTATTGGACTCTACCTCCAGAGTTTCTGATTCCAGAGGTCTAGGATGGGGTCCAAGAATTGGCATTTTTTGCTGGGTCCAGGTGATACCAGTGCTGCTGTTTTGGGACCACTCTGGGACAACCACAGAGGTGGGACATGGGCAGGACCCAGGCTTGCTCTCTTTCTGATATGTCTTACATCCATCTTCAGTTTTCCTCATCTCCACACAAGCCCCACTCCCCATATATCCCCACATCTATTTCCATATAATCCATCTCTCAGGGCAGCTAAGAATCTTTCTTTAGCACCTTATCAGTTCAGTTCAGTTCAGTCACTCAGTCGTGTCTGACTCTTTGTGACCCCATGAATTACAGCACGCCAGGCCTCCTTGTCCATCACCAACTCCTAGAGTTCACCCAAACTCATGTCCATCAAGTCAATGATGCCATCCAGCCATCTCATCCTCTGTTGTCCTCTTCTCCTCCTGCCCCCAATCCGTGCCAGCATCAGAGTCTTTTCCAATGAGTCAATCTTCACATGAGGTGGCCAAAGTATTGGAGTTTCAGCTTCAGCATCAGTCCTTCCAATGAACACCTAGGACTGATCTCCTTCAGAATGGACTGGTTGGATCTCCTTGCAGTCCAAGGGACTTTCAAGAGTCTTCTCCAACACCACAGTTCAAAAGCATCAGTTCTTCGGCACTCGGCTTTCTTCACAGTCCAACTCTCACATCCATACATGACTACTGGAAAAACCATAGCCTTGACTAGATGGACCCTTGTTGACAAAGTAATGTCTCTGCTTTTGAATATACTATCTAGGTTGCTCATAACTTTTCTTCCAAGGAGTAAACATCTTTTAATTTCATGGCTGCAATCACCATCTGCAGCGATTTTGGAGCCCAAGAAAATAAAGTCTGATACTGCTTCGACTCTTTCCCCATCTATTTCCTATGAAGTGATGGGACCCGATGCCATGATCTTCATTTTCTGATTGTTGAGTTTTAAGCCAACTTTTTCACTCTCCTCTCTCACTTTCATCAAGAGGCTCTTTAGCTCCTCTTCACTTTCTGCCATAAGGGTGGTGTCATCTGCATATCTGAGGTTATTGATATTTCTCCCAGCAATCTTGATTCCAGCTTGTGCTTCCTCCAGCCCAGTGTTTCTCATGATGTACTCTGCATAGAAGTTGAATAAGCAGGGTGACAATATACAGCCTTGACATACTCCTTTCCCTATTTGGAACCAGTCTGTTGTTCCATGTCCAGTTCTAACTGTTGCTTCCTGACCTGCATACAGATTTCTCAAGAGGCAGGTCAGGTGGTCTGGTATTCCCATCTCTTTCAGAATTTTCCACAGTTTATTATGATCCACACAGTCAAAAGCTTTGGCATAGTCAAGAAAACAGAAATAGATGTTTTTCTGGAACTCTCTTACTTTTTCCATGATCCAGAGGATGTTGGCAATTTGATCTCTGGTTCTTCTGCCTTTTCTAAAACCAGCTTGAACATCTGGAAGTTCACAGTTAACATTTTGCTGAAGCCCGGCTTGGNGAAATAGATGTTTTTCTGGAACTCTCTTGCTTTTTCCATGATCCAGTGGATGTTGGCAATTTGATCTTTGGTTCCTCTGCCTTTTCTAAAACCAGCTTGAGCATCGGGAAGTTCACCGTTCAGGTTTTGTTGAAGCCTGGTTTGGAGAATTTTGAGCATTACTTTACTAGCATGTGAGATAAGTGAGATGAGTAGCACACTTAAAGAGAGAAAATTGCTGATCCACCTTTGAATTCAGGCCTTAAACATCTGTCTCTGGGGGCTTGGTTAATGTGAGCCTGCATTTGTGAAACTAATATATTCTTACTGTATTGATGCATCCAGTCCTTGTGCCTGCCAAGGCTAAAGAACCGATGGCAGGCAGCTGCAATGAACACTCAAAAATAATGAGGACAAATGAAGCATCCTGGAGAGAGCCAATGGCTCTCCTGTAACCCACATGCTCAAGGCAACTTTTTTATTTCAATTTCAATATTTAGCATTTAACAGTGAAGTTGCTCAGTCGTGTCCGACTCTTTGCAACCCCATGGACTGTAGCCCACCAGGCTCCTCAGTCCATGGAATTTTCCAGGCAAGATTACTGGAATTGGTTGCCATTTCCTTCTCCAGCAGATCTTCCCAACCCCAGGGATCGAACCCAGGTCTCCCGCATGGCAGGCAGACACTTACAGTCTGAGCCACCAGAGAGATCCATTTAGCATTTACTGTGTATCTATAATCATGATAGTAATTCCTGAGAATTCAGTTAGAAAATTTGAGGTTTTTCTAAGGAGCTTAAAATCTCATTTATGATATAATTTTATTCTTATTCTAAGGCAATGATTAAGAGTTCTAAATATGAAAGACAATAGTGTGTTAAAATTAGAATGTCAATCACTTTATTTTACATCAACATTTAGGAAGAAAGCTTTCCCATTCTATATCCATACAGTTAAAATAATACGATCATCTTAAATCATACTTAGTAAACTTTCCTTTAAAATTCCTTTAAAATGGCCTACTTTTGCACTTAGAACAAAATGTATTATCTTTAATATGATTTTGCACTTTATGCCTAACTGTCCATGCCCATCTCACACTGCTCTCCCCCTTTCTAATCACCCTCTGATTTCAATTACCTTCTTGTCTTAGTTCAGATTCCCTAGGAATGACTGAAAAAGAAACGTGCTTAGGAGGTTTATCCTGGAGCTCTGTGTGTGCGTCCTTAAGTTACTTCAGTTATGTCCAACTCTTTGCGACCCTATGGACTGTAGCCCACCAGGCTTCTTTGTCCATAAGATCCTCCAGGTAGGAATGCTGGAGTGGGTTGCTATACCCTCCTCCAGGGGATCTTCCTGACCCAGGGATCGAACCTGCATATCTTATGTCTCCTACATTGGCACACCAGTTCTTCCTCACTAGCACCACCTGTGAAGCTCGTTGAGCTCTACTGGAGCTGAAAGAAAGTGAAGGGAGAATTTTTTTTTTAATTCTTTCAACATTCGTATGTCTTCTTTGGAGAAGTGTCTTTGCGACCCTATGGACTGTAGCCCACCAGGCTTCTTTGTCCATAAGATCCTCCAGGTAGGAATGCTGGAGTGGGTTGCTATACCCTCCTCCAGGGGATCTTCCTGACCCAGGGATCGAACCTGCATATCTTATGTCTCCTACATTGGCACACCAGTTCTTCCTCACTAGCACCACCTGTGAAGCTCGTGGAGCTCTACTGGAGCTGAAAGAAAGTGAAGGGAGAATTTTTTTTTTTAATTCTTTCATAACAACTCTACTTTCTTATATAAAATTAACAAAGTGTGTAATTATATTTTCTTGTGTAGTATTTGTATTTAGTATTGCTCTACTTCATTGTATTATATTACAATATTGAAGAGTACAGTTTTTGTCACATCTAGATAGTTAGCACAGACCCCCATGACTTAAACACCCCAGATGTTTAATAGATATACTTAAATAAATAAATGAATCATGGTTATTTTTTCCCTTTGGCTTCAGTAATTGCTGACATTTCCTACTCACTATAATGATTTAGATTTGACTCTGTTTTTTCTTATGAACTGTGGGCTCTTTGTATTAGAATTGTCTCTGATATTCTAACACAGATGTTCTCAAAGTGGGATGCCACTACAATCACCTGCAAGGCGTGTTAGGGCTCAGAGAGCGTAGTCCCACCCTGAGAGTTCTATTCCAGTACATCTATTAATAGGTTGTTGTTTCTGCTGTTCAGTCGCTCAGTCGTGTCCAACTCTTTGCAACCCCATGGACTGCAGCACACCAGGCATCCCTGTCCTTCATCATATCTCCTGGTTAGGGCACTGTATTTGCATTGATGTTGATGCTGCTCTTTCAAGAAAGGCTCTGTAAGAATATTGTCCTAGGGAAACTTTCAGATGAATATAGTGCTGATTATAGTAATTTGGATGATATTCTTATCCTTTTGAAGCCATTCTGTGGGATAGGACATGAGTCCACCATTTGCCAAACCCAGTTTGAACATTATTGATGAAGACATATAGAGTGAGGTGTAAAATTGTGTTCATCAGAGTATTCGAATCTAAAGCAAGAGGAGTTATCAAAATTAATGGAGAAAACACTATCCATTCTGTTCAGCAGAAAACAGGAGAAAAACAAGAGAGATGGAGTCACTGATGACTATTTTTTCTTGGCTGTCTACCATAGCCAGCTGATGGGAAGGTAAATTCCAAGAGCGGCTTTTGGTAAAGAGATAGTGAACAGAAGGGAACAGAGCTGTAGCACAGCTGGAGGCCCTTTAGACAAAAGTGAGTGGAAAACAGTTTTATCAATCACCACAGACAAAAACATCCTTTTCCTGGTGGCTCAGTGGTAAAGAATCCCTCTGCAAATGCAGGGGACACAGGAGACATGGGTTCAATCCCTTGGTTTAGAAGATCCACCAGAGAAGGAAATGGCAACCACTTTAGTTTTCTTGACTAGAAAATCCCACGAACAAAACAGCCTGATGGGCTATGTCCATGGAGTCACAAAGAGTTGGATATGACTGAGCAAGTAAAGAACAACAGACAAGACATCTGTATGGAGACAACTCAGGAAAGCTTTCTGTGTACTGAGCTGAATCAGATCTCAGTTTCCATTGCCTTTATTTGTATAATACAAATAAGCTAATAAAATATATATAGTTATTATACATGCACATAAACACAAAATGGAATATTATTCTGCTTTAAAAAGAGGATTATCCCTTTATCTACATAAACATGGCTGAAGCTGGAAGTCATTGTTCAGGAGAAAAACAAATACTGTATGTGATCATTTATACATGGAATCCAAAAACACATCAAAAAGTTGAACTCATAGAAACAGAGAGTAGGAAAGTGATTGCCAGAAGCTGGTGAGTGGAAAAAATAGGGAGAGTTTGATAAAAGGGGAGAGACTTTCAGCTGTGAGATGAATAAGAGCTGAGGTTATAATGTATAACATGGTAACTATAGCTGATAACAAAATAACTGAAATATAACTGAAGTTTGTTAACAGAGTAGAAAAATATTCTCACCTCAAGAAATAAATGAGCTGATGAATATGTTAACCTGATGGAAGAATCCTTTCACAATATATATGTACATTAAAATGTCACACTGTGTGCTTAAATGTCTTAATTTAGTATGAAGAATAGGTCCACGTGATTTTGGAGCCTGAAGAAGTACCATGAACTGCCATTTGACAGCTGGAGACCCAGAAAAGTTGATGATATTATTCAGTGTGATTCTGAAGACCTGAGAAACAGAGAAGCAGATGGTGTAAATTACAGTGTGATGGCCAGAGTAGATGATATGAAATGTCTCCACTCATGTAGTAAGTCAGGGAAAAAATAGTAAATTACTCCTTCCTCCACCTTTTGTTTCATTTAGACCCTCAAAGAATTGTATGAGGTTCATCCACAATAAGGCTTTCCTGGTGGTTCAGATGGTAAAGAATCTGCTGCAGTGAAGGAGACCTGGGTTCTATCTCTGGGTTGGAAAGATTCTTTGGACAAGGGAATGGCAACCCACTCCAGTATTCTTGCCCGAAGAATTCTATGGACAAAGGAGCCTGGTGAGCTGCTGTCCATGGGGTTGCAAAGACTGACACTTTCAATTTCTTTTCATCCACAATAAGGAGAGCAATTTACTTTACTCATTTCACTGGTATACTCTCACAAATACACTCAGAAATAATGTTTAATCTGAACATCCCATAGCCTGTCGCAGTTGATACATGAAATTAACCACCACAGCTACTTAGCAACAAAAAGTATTTAATGAATATAAAAAGAGTTTGTCTTTACCTGATATACATATCTTCGTTTGGACATTCAGAAATCTAAGCTAACTCTAAGCAATTTCTCTCCTTGAATAATTTTGGAAGCCTCAGTTAATTACTGAGCATCAGTCTTCCAGACACTCTCCCTATACTAATTCATCATTCTATATTAAATTGACAGTTGGCTCTGTGCCTCATTCTAGAGCTTTCTTTTCAAAACCTGAATTCATCAAAGAGTAGCCTACCTGGCATATTTGGTTCTGAGGTTTTTCAAATCATCTTCATCCTGAGTGTATGTGATCATTCAAAATCTATTTAAATCTTTCCAAGCCTTCTCTCCAATTGTCCTTTTTAAAACTTCAAGTATATTAATGCATATATATATGGAATTTACAAAGATGGTAATGATAAGCCTGTATGCGAGACAGCAAAAGAGACACAGAGGTATAGAACAGTCTTTTGGACTCTGTGGGAGAGGGCGAGGGTGGGATGATTTGGGAGAATGGAATTGAAACATGTATAATATTATCTATGAAATGAATCACCAGTCCAGGTTCGATGCATGATACTGGATGCTTGGGGCTGGTACACTGAGATGACCCAGAGGGATGGTATGGAGGAGGAGGGAGGGGCGTTCAGGAGGGGAACAAGTGTATACCTGTGGCAGATTCATGTTGATGTATAGCCAAACCAATACAATATATTGTAAAGTAATTAACCTTCAATTAAAATAAATAAATTTATATTTAAAACTTCAAGGTCTTTTTTCTTTAGAATTTTTAAATTAAAAAGAAAAATTCTAACTAATGAACGTGCTTGTTTCTGTCAACTCACCTCCACTTTGTTTATCTTAACCTTACATTTCTTCTAAAATACCTATAAATTCCACTTCACCACGTCTTTCCTTATAAAGAGAGAAATGGCTCTTCCTCTTGTTATATTCTCTTTATAATGTATGGCCAAACCAATACAATATATTGTAAAGTAATTAACCTTCAATTAAAATAAATAAATTTATATTTAAAACTTCAAGGTCTTTTTTCTTTAGAATTTTTAAATTAAAAAGAAAAATTCTAACTAATGAACGTGCTTGTTTCTGTCAACTCACCTCCACTTTGTTTATCTTAACCTTACATTTCTTCTAAAATACCTATAAATTCCACTTCACCACGTCTTTCCTTATAAAGAGAGAAATGGCTCTTCCTCTTGTTATATTCTCTTTATCCTGAGAAGGAAGCAAATCATTTTTGTTTATACAAAAAGGTTTTGATTATGTGGGAAGATACTTGATAGAATTAGGAATGAAATCAAGTGGCTGTTACTATACAGATAAAGTAAGGAGTGTAAAATAGTGCAGTTATGAATTAAATCATCTCAATAAATAAGAGTTAAATAAAGCATCAGTAAAATATATCGATGCATTAATTAAATATTAATATAATGACCTGATGCAAAAATTAATCTAGATTACATCTAGGATCAAGACAATTTCTATTTGTTTTCACTTTTATCCTATTTAAAACATCTCTAGTATTAGATACTACTGTAGAACTTTTTAGTTCAAAGAATTAACATTAAATATTAAATTTTAAATACTACTAAATGATAGAGTATATTTTTGGATGTATTTGAAATGGTAAATGGGGTACTTAAGCTACAAGAAAACTAAGAAAATTAAAGTAAAAATTATCATAAGATCGATTAATAAACTTTTAAAAAATAATCTTGATGACTGATTATTTGCAATTCTTGCTAGCAAGAGTTGAGGGAAAACTGGCTTTAAGGAACTAATTTGAAAATATTGCTCTTATTTGCACACTACTTTTAAACAATAATTATTGGATTTAGAGATCTCTGTGAACAGAATAACCTCCTATTGAATCACTAATTCCCTTGAAAAAGGATTGGGACACCAGAAATTCACATGGCTCTAGAAGTAAAGAACCCACCTGCCAATGCAGAAGACATGGGTTTGATCCCTGGGTAAGGAAGATCCCTCTGGAGAAGGAGATGGCAATCCATTCCAGTATTCTTGCCTGGGAAATGCAATGGACAGATGAGCAGGGCGGGAAACTGTCCACAGGTTGCAAAGAGTTGCACACACACACGACAAAGCAAATCTTTTTCAAATCTTTAGGTGAGAAGGGTGATAAAGAGACTGAAATACAGTTATCCCACACTATCTGCAAAGGACTTATTCCAGGACTCCTGGGATACAAAGATCTATGGATGTAGACCCCAAGGATGCAAAGCTCATAGCTATGGAATATTGTATATATTTTAGCATTTCACACTTCATATTTAATGTAGCTACTTCAAAGACAATGCAATTATTTATAAATATGTAACATGCCATATTGCCTAAAACATTTAAAATGCAGAGAAATTCCTATAATTTTATTAAAAAAGATTGCTTTTAAAATATAAATAAAATATTTCTATCTTGATTGTTCTATGTTAATGAGCTTTCATCCATTTGTATAATAATTTTCTGTAAAAAATTTTTAAAATTAGTATTTTGGAAAAGACATTTTATGTTTGCAAAGTAAATGGATGGTTAGAGAGGTATAACATGGTAATAGAAAACTTGTCTAATTTACTTCCCATGACTTGTACAATTTAACTTTTGAACACTGATTTATAAAGTTATAGCAATCAGCAACATATTCTATATTAAAACATTAATAACTAAATTTAATTCAAACTTGTTCAGTCACTCAGTCATGTGTTCGACTCATTGCAACCACATGCTTAAGCTTAACTAAAGTTAACGAAAGATTTTCAATTTTAAGACATGTTTCACCCAGGAGTCTCAGTGGTAAAGAATCAGCCTGCCAATGTAGGAGATGCTGGAGACATAGATTTGAATCCTGGATCAGAAAGATCCCTTGGAAGAGGAAATGGAAATCCATTGCAGTATTCTTGCTTGAAGAATCCCATGGACAGAGGAGCCTGCCAGAGGAGGCAGGCTACAGTCCATAGGGTCACAAAAGAGTCAGACATGACTGAGCAACTGAGCATGCACACACATGTTACTTTAGAGTCAGGAGAACCTAGAAGAAGAACATGATAGAGTCTCATTTTGGTGTATGCTGAACATGGTTAAGAGTTTTTGTGGCATATAAAATTATAACTATATTTCAATTCCCTTTGCAGAGAACACATGCATTACTAGGCAACATACAAACTGTTTACAGGTATTGATAGATCATCTTTATATGTTTTTACTTACATACTAAAATGTTTTCTATTACTCACAAATAAATATTCCTCCTAAATATTAATGATGCATTCCTATTAATATGTAAGTGCTAATCAACAAATGAACACAAATATCATGACATGGTAAAGCTTAGAGTGTGAAATGAAATAGATAATAAATAATGAATATCAATTTGTAAATTAATATGCTGAAATGGGGTTAGGCCATTTCAAGAGTATGTTTTCATAAAAGGTTTATATAACTTGCTAATATTTAAAGTGAGAGGCAAAGGTGGAAAGGATACAGAGAGTTGGAGAGAGATTACAGCAGGCATAAGACAGATCTGGGGTGGAAACAGGCATCATGTGTCCATACCCTACAAGCAAGGTGAGCAATGGAGCGGCCATAGACCTGGAGGATGCCGAGGCGGATGGCATTGATGTTAGGGGCAGTGGTGAGGTATTTTCATTATACTCTAAGGGTAAAGGGAAAGACTTCCCAGGCTTCCAAGGTAGTGCAGTGGTAAAGAATCCACCTGCCAATGCAGGAAACAGAGGAGACACAAGTTCGACCCCTGGTTCAGGAAGATCCCCTGGAGTTGGAAATGGCAACCCACTCCTGTATTCTTGCCCAGGAAATTCCAAGGATAGAGGATCCTTGTGAGCTGCAGTCCATGCGAAGAGTTGGACACAATTGTGCAAATGAGCACAAACACAGAAAGGGAAAGCCACTGAAGTGTGAGAGGCAGAAAATATGACACTGTCTAATTTATATTTTGTGTGTGACAGAAAAAGAGATCAATACCTTCAAGGAAACTATAGTTGAAAGATTTCCAGAATGGAGAAGGTATAAAATATAACTCAAAAGTGCCTCAGGAAATAAAGGATAAGCATTTAGAACTTCAGAATATCCTATCTATAGGGCACCAAACACAGATAACTGTCCCAGTTAAATAGGATTTCTCTCTTGTACCTTTCCCCTACCACCTGGTCAACTCTAGAGCTGTCCTACCCAGCCTGTGAGTGGAGGGAAGGGAGTAAAAGAAGGGACATAGGCCTCAGTTGTAGGAGAAAATAAAAAAGAAACCTTTGAATTAGATGAGAATTTTTTATTTTTAAAAAATTATTTCAGTGGACCTAATTTTATACCTACTAGTGACAATAAAGACACAGTTTACCAGGAAGCCACAGTATCTGTATCTGGTAGGACATTGTTTTATCCGAAAATGGACATCACACTTGACATTTAGGAAATATTCAACAGAAGTTGCCAAAGGGGGAGATTTGTGGGGAAAATGGCTGAAAACATATGATATCTGATAAATAAATATTTGAGACATGCTTAAAGCTCAACATTCAGAAAATGAAAATCATGGCATCTGGTCCCATCACTTCCTGGAAAATGGATGGGGAAACAGTAGAAACAGTGTCAGAATTTATTTTTGGGGGCTCCAAAATCACTGCAGATGGTGACTGCAGCCATGAAATTAAAAGACGCTTACTCCTTGGAAGAACTTATGACCAACCTAGATAGTATATTCAAAAGAAGAAACGTTACTTTGCCGACTAAGGTGCGTCTAGTCAAGACTATGGTTTTTCCTGTGGTCATGTATGGATATGAGAGTTGGACTGTGAAGAAGGCTGAGCGCCGAAGAATTGATGCTTTTGAACTGTGGTGTTGGAGAAGACTCTTGAGAGTCCCTTGCACTGCAAGGAGATCCAACCAGTCCATTCTGAAGGAGCTCAGCCTTCGGATTTCTTTGGAAGGAATGATGCTAAAGCTGAAGCTCCAGTACTTTGGCCACCTCATGCGAAGAGCTGACTCATTGGAAAAGACTCTGATGCTGGGAGGGATTGGGGGCAGGAGGGGAAGGGGACGACCGAGGATGAGATGGCTGGATGGCATCATGGACTCAATGGACATGAGTCTGAGTGAACTCCGGGAGATGGTGATGGACAGGGCGGCCTGGCGTGCTGCAATTCATGGGGTCACAAACAGTCGGATACGACTGAGCAACTGAACTGAACTGAACTGAACTGAAATATAGTTAGATGAGAACCTGTTAAAAGAATCAGAGAAATAAGTTTCAGCTCAGCTGACAGGTATATCACTCAGAAAATACAGTTTATTCATTCTCTATATTTCCTTTCTTTTTGGTACCCTTCTCTCAATGAATGACACTACTTGCCACTGTATTACCTGAGTCAAAAAATTGGTAATTATGTTAAATTAAGCTCTTCTTTTCACTCCACATATGATGCTGGCACCAAATACCATCGACTCTACCTATTAAAAATGTCTTGGTAAATGCTCTAACAAACTTTTGTTATCTCTCATGTTAATTGCAACAGAATCCTGAGTAGTCCTCCTGGGTTGACAGTTTTCCTTATTTGTATAGAGGGATGATTGTAAAAATATAATTTTCATAATTTCAGTCCCCTCCTTAAATCCTTAAAGATCATTCCAATAATTTTAACATAAATTCCAAATTCTCAACACACTATCAAAACTCTCTCAGGAATTAGAACCTTGCTTATCACTCTTTTCTAGAATACCTCACCATGCATTATTTCCTGAATATGGTTTACTGGTTTTTGTTGAATAATTTATACATGCTGTTTAATCATGTTTAGGTATGGAGCAAACCCGTGCCAACTGAACCATCAAATAGTTCAATTATAATCATCTTTCAATTTTTATCTTAAATGTATCCACTTCTAGCAAAGTTCCATCTTTTTACCCCCAACCATAACTGTAGCAGGCCATGTCAATTGCCAAGATTAGTGGTGTAATCAGAGGTTCAAGTCTTAAGAAACTTACCTATTTTTTGCTGTTGTTGTTAAAGCTTCTTTTTGCTTTATTTCATTAATGAATTGAATTAAGAGCTTAAAAATTTCATCAGAAGACTGTTCTTCTGGACCTCTTAATCTTTCCTGGTCTCTATTTTTATTCTTCTCCAAAGTGTGGGCACTATGACCACTGACAAATGGTCACTCTAGTTTAATGTCACTCCAGTTTAGTCAGGTTGGTTCTTTCCTAATATCTATGTCTCAATCCCGATACCAGAGAGACTTAGATAGGCTTGACAATGCCGGACCCAAATATGATGTACTTGGAGTTGAAAAATACTTCTTGGCACTCAGGTGAAGGCTCACTTGTTGGAGGTAGATATATAGTAATTGACAGTCCCATAATAACATATGGAGTGATGATGGAGATATCCAAATAAACCAGAAGATTCAATAGATGAGCAAATCCTCATATATACACATGAAGTTACCATAGTTCAATAATCATTTTTTTCTCCAAAACCAGGGTGAGTCATAAGTTCTTTTTGCTCTTATGATAACTTATATGTTATATTATACCATGGTACATATTTCATTGTACCATGCTTTGAAATTTCTCAGACTCTCTGATAGTAAAATTCTCAGTGATAGAACATTTCTTGTTCTTGTTACTTCTGTATCATTAATACTTTGTGTGGACTGACAAAGAAAATAGGCATTGCACAAATGTTTGATAATAAATAAGAGCCAAAATCATAACACTCGCATTTTTCTCTAAAATTGCATTTAATTAAGATCTGACTTTCTATTTGCCTTATCTTGAACAATGAAAAGGACTAATTTTGTATTTGTTAAATCTTTTATTTCCATAAATTACATATTTTGTTTAACATGATCAGTTCCATCACATTTAACAAAGATCTCCCAGAGACAAATTTATAGACCCTAATACTAAAAATGTGATTTTCATCAATCTTAGGACATCAAGTTTGAAAAATTTAAGTACTGTCATTCAGTTTACATAATGTATCATATATTAGAAATAACTTTTTTTCCTGATTTGTTTCTTTTTCAGTATCTATGGTGAATAACTTTCAAAAAGAGCATAAGTCTAGCCAAAGCCCCATTAATTTTTCTAATTATGTTGCAGAGGAAAATGCTTGTGCATTAACCATTATTAGGAGTACATTTAAATCATTATTCATTTATGGGATTGCATTAATTTCTGAATAATGTGGCACCACACATGGATGATTAAAGACAAAGCAGAGTTTCTTAGAATCTTTTAGTTACTCATTATATCAATCTGTCATTCTCTGTTGCCACCCACTGACACCTCTCAATCTAAAAAAAAAAAAAAAATACATTATCAATCAGATAACTAAGACTTAGAAATCAAATTTAAAATATATCTTTACTTAAAGTATTACATTCTCAGAAGACCAAAAAATAATGTATAGCCCTTTTGAAGCCATTAGCTATAGAAGTTCCAAAATACCTTTACATTGATTTTTAAGCAATAATAATTTTCAGTTATTTCTCTAATTCAGGAAAATTCCTTTTTTTTTTTTTTCATTTTTAATGACTCATTAATGCAAGTAAGTGCTTCCCAGGTGGCTCGATGAGTAAAGAAACTGCCTGCAATGCAGGGGACTCCAGAGATATGGGTTCAACTCCTGGGTTGGGAAGACCCCCTAGAAGAGGTCACAGAAACCCACTCCAATATTCTTGCCTGGAGAATCCTATGGACAGAGGCACCTGGTGGGCTACAGTCCATAGGTTGCAGAGTCAGACATGACTGAAACGACTGAGCACAGCACAATGCAAGTAAGCTTAATACTAACAAAGATTTTTTTTTCTCAAAATATCAGGAGGTTTATTATCTAGAAAATAAAAATGCTAAAGTGTTTAATGAATTTTCTGCCTGGATTGTAAACACTGATTCATCCATTCATGTAATGTACATTTAGGGCATACAAATAAGAATTAAACAGTATCATTAG
>SJXQ01011092.1:233240-286904 GCA_006408695.1 Aepyceros melampus | reverse complement strand
AGTATTGTAAAGCAATTATACTCCAACAATAAAAAAAAATAAAAAAATAGAAATAACAGAGCCAGGGAAATGGAATGCTAAGTGCTTATTGAACTTGAGGCTGAGATTCAGACTGAAGTGTGTGTGTGTGTGTGTGTGTGTGAGCGTGTGTGTACTGAAATGAGGATGTTGGAGATGAGAGAACTGGGCAAAATGATAAAAGCTTCTTTAAAGCAGGCCTCTGTCTCTGAAAGGAATTTAAGAATGTTTACCACCAAAGATCAACACAAAGTGAGTATGACAGAGGTAGACAGCACTGAGATAAACTAATTTCTTAAAGTTGCTACTCATGATCCTCAGTGTCTTAGGGAAAGCATTAAATTGTTTCATATTATTGCTTCTAAGGAGAGGGTTATTCTATTGACAAATTGTATTCGGTATGTGACTGTGCATTAACCTCTTAGACTGTTCTCAGATCCGTGTGTCTGGAAACAGCCAGACACTGACCATGATCACGGAAAATTCTCTAACCATGGGGGAGCACCTGCCTGGATTGCAGGAGAGACCTTGCCTTTTGCTACACTACTTGGTAGAGTAAACGCTCTTAAAATATGACACCATCAATCTGAGTCCAGTCCCAAGTGGGCTCCTCCCTTACATTGCAAATTTGTACTTTCAACTTCTCTCTTTTTTATGTCTCTTTTTACGACTTTATCGACCTTGTAATGTCTTTCCTTCTGACTACTTCACCATTCGCTGCACTTTCCCAGTGAGGTGACGAAGGTGAAAGTCTAATGCATTAGTGCTGTATTAGCTAAGAGACTCTTTTCTCAGAATGTCTTTGGGGTTTTAATTTGCATGACTGGCGTGGCCACTGATTTGGTTTAAACAGGGTCAGCAAGGCTCTCCCCTACACCTGTCCGGTCAACCTGCTCCGCCTGCTTTTCTGATACGTCAACCTTGAAACTACCTCAGAACTATAAAAGTTCTGCTATTTACAATCTGGCTTTCAGCTGAAATCTATTTTGTTCAGAAAAGCTATATAGCGTCATGACATTCTGAAACTACAGGATCTCAACTCTGCACCTTCGTTTCACACTGTCAGATGGGAACATCTCATAATACCCACCCCTTAAGTTGACTGTGATGATTAAATGAGCGAATCTATTTAGAGCCTTTGGAAGCATTCCAATGGCATAGCTTGTGCGAGACAAATGTTTGTGATCATTCTTATTTTATTAGTGCAAGGGCTGAAATGAGTTGAGTCGAGAATGTAAACTTTGGGCTAAAAGGGCGAGGCAGCGGATTTTCCATTGGCTGCACTCTCTAGACCCTGAGGCTGTGATTAAATGAGAGTAGGCTGTGGCTTCAGCTGCACTCCATTAGGATGAAAAATGTGCAAGGGTTATTTGCATTTGGCCTGAATCCCCACATCCTTCTAACGGTGCCCCTTTCCTATGCTCGGAGCTCTCCTGACTCAAAAAAGTAAAACCCAGCAACCCCCTGGAGCAACCAAAAGTCAGCTGTGCTCAAGGGAAGAATAGGAGGCAAGTGGCCACAGGACAGGAGTTGAGTGGCCAGAACCATGTGACTTGGTTCTCTGAGCGCCGCGTTCGGAGACCCAGAGAGATAGCACGAGGCTGCACTTTCTCCCTAGTTTGCTGCGAAGTTGTCTATGATACTAGCTTCTGTGCACTCAGCCTCCTTTGGACTTTAGTTCTAATGACATTAACCAGGTTCTAAATTGTGAATTTATCCAGCGTCAGCTGGTTAAGGGTAGGTATGCAAGGAAAGGGGCTTCCCAGGTGGCCCTAGTGGCAAAGAACCTGCTGCCAACCCAAGAGACGTAAGAGACATGGCTTCGACCCCTGGGTTGGGAAGATCTCCTGGAGGAGGGCATGGCAACCCACTCCAGTATTCTTGCCTGGAGACTCCCATGGACAGAGGAGCCTGGAGGGCTACAGTCCACAGAGTCGCAGAGTCAGACACGACTGAAGTGACTTAGCATGCATACAGGCGTACAAGAAAAGCCCTTGTTCTCTGAGGGCTGGGTCTCATATTTCTGTCCCTTCTGGAGGTTTGATCATGAGGGAGGTCTGGGGATGGGGATCCTGCCTTGCTGTCTGCCAGCCCCTCTCTCTTCCGTTCCCCTTTGGTGGGTTTTCCATCATGTTTCATGTTGCATCTGCTTGGTGGGTGAACAGTGATCCCAGCCAATACTTTCCAACCCTGCTACAAATGCCACCCTGATTACCATGTTTAGCAGACAAGGGCTACTGTCCCAGGGCCAGGAGTCCATGCTTTATCATCCTGCTTTCCACAGATGGCATGTGGGAATGGATTCCAAAGTTCTGAGTCAGAGTAGAATAGACACATCGTCTCTGCTAGAACTATTGGAAAGAACTTTCTGTAAGGATGGAAACGCTTTACAGTCTGCCCTATCATTACCTAGCCACTAACCACATGTGGCGCTTTAAAGTCGACTAGTGTTACTGAGAAAGGGAATTTTCGTTTGATCTGCACACGCTTTGTGTGTTGTGTTGTGTTAAATTGCTTCAGCTGTGTCCCACTCTTTGCGACCCCATGGACTGTAGGCCACCAGGCTCCTTGTGCATGGGCGTCTCCAGGGGAGAACACTGGAGTGGGCTGCCATGCCCTTCTCCAGGGGATCTTCCCGACCCAGGGGTCGGAGCCACGTCCTTTCCGTCTCCTGCCTCAGCAGGTGGGTTCTTTACCACTAGTGCCACGTTATGGCCTGTCATACTGGATGACTTAGAAGTCTTTAGCTGCTTTATAGGGGAGAAAGCCAACGCTGAGAGAGGGAAAGGGAGTTGTCTAGTCACAGAGTTTGTGCAAAGCAGAAATGGGATTAGATATTAGGTCCATACACTTTCAGTTTAGCGCTTTCCTCATTTCATCATCCTGAAGTCACCAACATAGTTTTACTGACCTCTGGCAGCTCTCTTTTGAGAACATTAGTATTCATTGAATGGTTCATTTGAGAACACTGGAAATTGGCATTCAAGCCAATTGTAGCTAAGCGCTCCACTCCAGGACTTTCTGCTGCTGAGTAGAGGAGTGAAAAACAAATAATTTAAAAAAAAATAATTCCTTCTTTAAAAAAAAAAACTCCTGTGCTTAGACACACATCTGCCATGAGGTGGGCTATTTCTCACTAATCTGCTGTCTGGGACACTGAAACCACCACGCAGGGCCCTTGCTCCTGAAGCGTGAGCCTCTGCGTTGCACTGAGAAGTGGATCAGAACTGGAAGGCACCAGAGCACTCAGTTTACACCTCTCCCCCTTGCTCTCTGCTCTTTCAACGATGCACTGAAACAAAATCAAACATACCCCCCTGCTCTCTCTTTCCCTTGCATAATCTTTTCCTTCTGGGAAACTTTTAAAGGCAAACTTTCTTTTTCCCTTCTCATTCAGTAAGCTCTTGGTAATGTACTTTTAAATGTTAGACTCTTATGATAATTCTACATATGTTTTCCATCTTTTTTTGGGAATCAAGGATGCATGGGGAATAGAAAATGCGCCCTGCGGAATTTCTTTCTCAACAAACAGGCCCTTAGCCTCATAACAGACTCACTAAGTCATTATTCTGTGCCAAATGGGATCATCTGAAAGGCCAACATATGGAGAAGTCCTTGTTTCGATGGCGATGAAGCTTTAGTTATGAAGATGAATAAGTTCCAGAGATCTGTTGTACAAATAGTGCCTGTAGTTAATACGATATTGTGAGAGGGTACACCTAGTGGCAAGTTTTCTTACCTCCCCCTACACACACAAAGCAAAAAATAAAGGGACCCAAGGAAACTTTGCAGGGAGTGGTTAGGTCTATTACCTTGATGGCGGTCATGCTCCCACAACTGGGTTTATGTCCAAACCGTGTATGATGGTATCAGTATACACCAACATCAGACTGTGTGCACTAAATATGTGGAGCAGATTCTTTACTGTCTGTGTCACTATAGAAGTCCAGACATCAGCTTACCTTAAGAAAATTATTTTTTAAAAAAGAATCTAAAAAGCATGAGGCAAAACATTGACCCACAGTTAAAAGGAAATGCAGTCCTCTCTTCAGTTAAAAAGACGGTCCCTCTGAGGTATGAAGGGTCAAATGCTCCTTGCAAAGATAAATACGTACATACACAAATCTGTTTCTTACTTGAGAAGTCAGGGAGGGGTTTTCTTCCTACTTACAAGCATCTCAGACTCAGATGTGAGTGAAGAAGATGAAGATGAAGGGGTGGGTGGATGGTCCCAGAGCCCCGAGCACCACTTCACCGGGCCTGTGATGACTCAGCTCCCCACAGACCATGAGACTTGGTGAAGCATATTCAACGCCAGATTTAATGGGCTGTTTCAGAAATGCTGTGCACACAGAGCATGCACCAGAAGGCCGAGGAGATTACTGATAATCTACATGGATAAGCAGTAAAAACTGGGCTTCCCAGGTGGCTCAGTGGGAAAGAATTCGCTTGCCAGTGCAGGAGACACAGGAAGTCTGGGTTTGATCCCTGGGTGGGGCAGATCCCCTGGAGGAGGGCACACAACCCACTCCAGTATCCTTGCCTGGAGAATCCCAGGGACAGAGGAGAGATGGGCTACAGTCCGTGGGGTCTCCAAGAGTCAGACACGACCGAGTGACTTAGCATGCATGCAGCTTATATTAAAACTGTTCAACATTCACCAGCATTTATTCAAAACCTGGGTCTCATCTCCTGATATTCTCAGAACTTTCCAGGCTGTGGGTGCAGAAGTGGAAAGTAGCCGTGACACTCAAATTCGAATTCCCTGAGCTCCTTCTGCTTTTTCTCAGGCCCTGAGGAGTGCAGATTTCTCAGAGCCCTCGGGGAGGTTGGAAGAAGCCTGCAGCCCCAGGGCATTCTGGGGCATTTGCCATGTACCAGGCTCAGGAGTACTTGGCATGACATGGCTGACAGGACATGCCAGGGCTCAAGCTTTCTCTAACGTGTGGATAAAAATAATATCACACTTCCCATCGAAGTCACTTGCATCAGTGAAAAATAACCAGTCAAATCATTTTGGAATGTAGTTTTACAAAATGATACTTCTTTTCTCATCTGCTATGCTCCCCGGAGGGGTGACATTGCCTCCGGTTAGAATCACCCCCGCTGTCAGCCGGCAAATGATATCACTAAAATGTGGAATCTAAAAAGATGATACGAATGATCTTATTCACAAAACAGAAACAGACTTCGAAAACTAATTTTGGTTACCAAAGGGAAAGAGGTTGGACAGGGGATAAACTAGAACTTTGGGATTAACATACACACACTGTCGTATACAAAATAACAAACATCAAGGACCTACTGTGCAGCCCAGGGAGTGAGACTCAATTTTCTGCAATAACCTATATTGGAAAAGAATCTGAAAAAGAAGGGATGTGTGTGTGTGTATAACTGATCCACTTCGCTGTACACTTGAAACCAATACAATACTGTGAATCAACTATGGCGGTGCTGGTTTAGACTCTAAGTCCTGTCCAACTCTTTGTGACCCCATGGACTAGAGCCCACCAGGCTCCTCTGTCCATGGGGTTTCCCAGGCAAGAATACTGGAGAGGGTTGCCCTTTCCTCCTACAGGGGATCTTCCATACCCAGGGATTGAACCCGAGTCTCCTGCATTGCAGACGAATTCTTACCGCTGGGCCATGAGGGAAACAAATCAACTATCAGTTCAGTTCAGTCGCTCAGTCGTGTCCGACTCTGTGACCCCATGAATCGCAGTACGCCAGGCCTCTCTGTCCATTACCAGCTCCTGGAGTTCACTCATGCTCACGTCCATCGAGTTGGTGATGCCATCCAGCCATCTCATCCTTTGTCATCCCCTTCTCCTCCCACCCCTAATCCCTCCCAGCATCAGGGTCTCTTCCAATGAGTCAACTCTTCACGTGAGGTGGCCAAAGTACTGGAGCTTCAGCGTTAGCATCATTCCTTCCAAAGAACACCCAGGACTGATCTTCGGAATGGACTGGTTGGATCTCCTTGCAGTCCAAGGGACTCTCAAGAGTCTTCTCCAACACCACAGTTCAAAAGCATCAATTCTTCGGCACTCAGCTTTCTTCACAGTCCAACTCTCACATCCATACATGACCACTGGATAAACCATAGCCTTGACTAGACGGACCTTAGTCGGCAAGGTAATGTCTCTGGTTTTGAATATGCTATCTAGGTTGGTCATAACTTTCCTTTCAAGGGGTAAGGATCTTTTAATTTCATGGCTGCAATCACCATCTGCAGTGATCTTGGAGCCCCCCAAAATAGTCTGACACTGTTTCCACTCTTTCCCCATCTATTTCCCATGATGTGATGGGACCAGATGCCATGATCTTCGTTTTCTGAATGTTGAGCTTTAAACCAACTTTTTCACTCTCCTCTTTCACTTTCATCAAGAGGCTTTTTAGTTCCTCTTCACTTTCTGCCACAAGGGTGGTGTCATCTGCATATCTGAGCTTATTGATATTTCTCCTGGCAATCTTGATTCCAGCTTGTGCTTCTTCCAGCCCAGTGTTTCTCATGATGTACTCTGCATAGAAGTTAAATAAGCAGGGTGACAATATACAGCCTTGACGTACCCCTTTTCCTATTTGGAACCCGTCTGTTGTTCCATGTCCAGTTCTAACTGTTGCTTCCTGACCTGCATATAGGTTTCTCAAGAGGCATTTCCAGCCCAGTGTTTCTCATGATGTACTCTGCATAGAAGTTAAATAAGCAGGGTGACAATATACAGCCTTGACGTACCCCTTTTCCTATTTGGAACCCGTCTGTTGTTCCATGTCCAGTTCTAACTGTTGCTTCCTGACCTGCATATAGGTTTCTCAAGAGGCAGGTCAGGTGATCTGGTATTCCCATCGCTTTCAGAATTTTCCATAGTTTCTTGTGATCCACACAGTCAAAGGCTTTGGCATAGTCAATAAAGCAGAAATAGATGTTTCTTTGGAACTCTCTTGCTTTTTCCATGATCCAGCGGATGTTGGCAATTTGATCTCTGGTTCCTCTGCCTTTTCTAAAACCAGCTTGAACATCTGGAAGTTCATGGTTCACGTATTGCTGACCTGGCTTGGAGAATTTTGAGGATTACTTTATTAGTGTGTGAGATGAGTGCAATATGAAATAAAAAATAAACTAAAAACAACAACAAAGCAATCAGCCTGTCTGTTCTGTGGCAGGAGAGGAGGATGTGCTTGTTCTGTGGTATGCTGACTCACTGGAAAAGACCCTGATGCTGGGAAAGATTGAAGGTGGGAGGAGAAGGGGACGACAGAGGATGAGATGGTTGGATGGCATCACCAATTGATGGACATGAGTTTGAGTAAACTCAGGGAAGCCTAGCATGCTGCTGTCCATGGGGTTGCAAAGAGTCGGACAAGACTGAGCAACTGAACTGAACTGAACTGATGACATGCTGTTAGACAGCGCCTCATATAGTGCTGCTTGGATTACAGAGCTTCTCAGAAAACAGCCAACCTCACACAAGGCTCTGACATAGATCCGTGGTCCCTGGTGCTGCAAGGCCATTACACAGATGTGTGAGTTAATGCTGTCCTAGGGATGCCATTCACACGCCAACCCACCCACCTCTACCCGATGCTCCTGCCCAGGCCCGATGGAGAGCAAGCTGCTCTCTCCTTTCCAGTGTCTGCCCCCTGGTACTGGCACACACACCACCTTTAGAATGGCCTCTTCTGAGTGGAAACCAGTCCATGCAAAGAGATGCTCCAGGTCGTCTGTCATTCTCAGTGCATCAACAGACACAGAGATGTCCCCACCCCCCACTGCTAGTAAGGGCCGTGCCACAAATGCCCTCCCTTGCCTCCCGAAGAGAGGCATCAGCTGCTGACCCACCACAGAGTGTGGCTCGTGGATGTGCCTTGTTTTGTCGACATAATGTGTTCAGAATTTGGAAACCGGATTTCTTTTTTTGGTTTTCTTTTTTTTTATTAATTTTTATTTTTTAGTTTGTTTTGCTTTACAATACTGTATTTGTTTTGCTATACATTGACATGAATCAGCCACGAGTGTACATGAACTCCCAATCCCGACCCCCACCTCCCCCCTCCCACCCCACACCTTCTCTCTGGATTATCCCCATGCATCAGTCCCAAGCATCCTGCATCCTGCATCAAACCTAGACTGGCGATTCGTTTCACTTATGATATCATACATGTTACACTGCCACTCTGCCAACTCATCCCACCCTCTCCCTCTCCCACAGAGTCCAAAAGGCCGTTCTATACATCTGTGTCTCTTTTGCTGTCTTGCGCACAGGTTTATCATTACCATCATTCTAAATTCCATATATATGTGTAAGTATACTGTATTGGTGTTTTTCTTTCTGGCTTACTTCACTCTGTATAATCGGCTCCAGCGTCATCCACCTCATTAGAACTGATTCAAATGTATTCTTTTTAATAGCTGAGTAATACTCCATTGTGTATATGTACCACAGCTTTCTTATCCATTCATCTGCTGAAGGACATCTAGGTTGCTTCCATGTCCTGGCTATTATAAACAGTGCCGCAATGAACATTGGGGTACACGTGTCTCTTTCAATTCTGGGGAAACCGGATTTCTTAAAGCAGGGTTTAATTTTTACATTTTCACCTGTGCCCACAACTCACTGTTTTCTTATTCCATGTGCATTTATGGTGCTTGCCTGGTCTTTGAAAGCCTTCTCTCTCTCCTCTCTCTCTCTCTCTCACACACACACACACACACACACACACCACCCTCCCCCCACCCCCAGCAATTGTGAGAAGAGGACTAGGCCTATGTGGTCTTTGGTTGCATTATAACATTCTATAAAATAAGAATGTTCATATAACATTTTGAACAAGGTTCTAGTTATAAAAGTCTATGTTTTTTATCAAATTGTCCTTTGGAAATTTTATTTTCATGCTTAGCACTAGATTTATACTCAAAAATTCTCCCTGCAAAGAGGTTTAGAATTTATAAGGATTTTCCAATCCCCTATAGCATCAGAGTATAGAATAATCATAATGAATTTTTTATGAAGCTACTCTTTACTCTGTACTTTTAGGGAAGAAAAATAATACTATGTATTGAGTACATACTTCATGTCAGATCTTTTATTATCATATTTAATCTATGAAATAATCCTATAAATACAATCATGTCTCCATTCTATGTGAAAAGAATCTAGTGAACAGAGAATTTATGAGTTTACCTAAGTTCACACATTAAATGAAGGTTCAAAGACTAATTAGCTTAATTCTAGAATCCATATTCTTAATAAGCACCCTATTTTTATATTATCCCATTATCTTCAGGATAATTCTGTAAGGTTCATATTATTGGACTCATGTGAGGAAACTAAAGCTTTGGGAAATTAATGTATCCAATGTGTGTGTGTGTGTATATATATATGTATACGTCTATATATAGACATACATATACAGTGCCTAAGGGAAAGGCAACCCACTCCAGTATTCTTGCCTAGAGAATTCCATGGACAGAGGAGCTTGGCAGGCTGTAGTCCATGGGGTTACAAAGAGTTGGGCATGACTGAGCAACTAACACACACACAGTGCTGAATATGTGTTGAAGCCTAAGTCTGTCTGATTCCAAAGTTGATGCTCTTGATCACAATGATAGATCCCTTGCTTAATCTCTAGCCCTCTGCAGTTTCTATTTCAAGTCTTCCATTAACTTGAAAGGCATTAACAAGACAGGAGGGAAATGCACCTGTCTCATTTAGAATCTGCTCTAACACATAGAACCATAAGAGAAAAATATATTTCTTTGCGCTGTCTCCACAAAACCGTTCAACTGGCTGGGCTACGGATGGGTGCCTGTAAAGGGCAGTGAGAGAGTAAGTGCATAAACAGGATTTTCTCTTGTTCACACCCTGCTGAGCTGTACAGCAGGGAAAGCCAGCTACTGAGAGTGTAACAGACCGGGGTGTGAATTTCACTGTAAGCACTTATCTGTTGTGTCATGCTGGGAAAATTTTTTTTAACCTCTGTAAGCTTCAGGTTCTGTATCTACAATAAAGCCTTGTAACCAAACTCAGTTACAACAACGGGCATTTATTCTTGTGCTCATGGTTTGTAGGTCCACCACAGGTTGGCTGATTTGGAGAGGCTCCGTTTCAAGTGGTTGGTGAGCTGAGATCACCTCCTCATTGTGGGTTTAACTCAGAATTTCTCTACATGGGTCACTTCTGGGGTTTAGAATGAAGGCACTCAGTCAACTTGGGGAAGCTCTTCACATTAGAATAGGCACAAGAAGACATGTGCAACATCACAAACAAGGTCCATGCCTTTGGTTGCATCACAGACACTGAGCATTCCATTGGCCAAAGTAAGTCACATGACTGACCCCAACATCAATAGAGATGGGCAACATACAAGGGGGATTGAAATATTTGACTATCATGATTTCCTTTTACAAAAAATGGGAATAAGCATTAATTTTAAGAAATGTAGCTCCTTCCCAGCTGGAACCATGAAGAGCACAGAAAAGAAGAAAAAAGAAGGTCCTTGCTATGCCAGAAACCATTAAGAAAAAGCAAAAGAATTTCACAGAGCTTAAGCTCCAGCACCTGAGAAAGAAGTTCGCCCAAAAGATGCTTCAAAAGGCAAAGAGAAAGCTTATCTATGAAAAAGCTAAGCACTTTCATAAGGAATACAGGCAGATATACAGAACCGAAATTCATGACTAGGATGACACAAAAAGCCAGCAACTCCTACGTACCTGCAGAACCCAATTTGGCCTTTGTCATTAGGATCATAGGTATCAGCTATGTGAGCCCAAAGATTTGAAATGTGTTTCAACTTCTTTGCCTATGTCAGATCTTCAATGGCACCTTTGTGAACTGCCAACAAGGCAGCTTCGTGAAGCTCAACAAGGGTTCAATTAACACACTGAGAATTGTGGAACCATACATTGCATTTGTTGTTGTTATTCAGTCACTCAGTGTGTCTGACTCTTGGCAATCTCATGGATTGCAGCATGCCAAGCTTCCCTGTCCTTCGCTATCTCCCAGAGTTTGCTCAAACTCACATCCATTGAATCAACGTTGCCATCCAACCATCTCATCCTCTGTCGTCCACTTCTTCTCCTGCCTTCAATCTTTCCCAGCATCAGGGGCTTTTCTAATGAGTCAACATTTCACATCAGGTGGCCAAAGTATTGGAGTTTCAGCTTCAGAATATGTCCTTCCAATGAATATTCAGCATTGATTTCCTTTAGGATTGACTGGTTTGATCTCCTTACTGTCCAAGGGACTCTCAAGAGTCTTCTCCAGCGCCACAGTTTGAAGGCATCAACTCTTTGATGCTCAGCCCTCATGATGGTCCAAATGTCACATCTGTACATGACTACTGGAAAAACCATAGCTTTCACTATACAGACGTTTGTCAGAAAAGTAGCATCTCTGCTTTTTAATATGCTGTCTAGGTTTGTCATAGCTTTTCTTCCAAGGAGTAAGCGTCTTTTAATTTCATGGCTGCAGTCACCACCTGCAGTGATTTTGGAGCCCAGGAAAATAAAGTCTGTCACTATTTCCACTTTTTCCCCATCTATTTGTCACAAAAGTGATGGTACTGGATGCCATAATCTTAGTTTTTTGAATGTTGAGCTTTAAACCAGCTTTTTCACTCTCTTCTTTCACCTTTATCAAAAGACACTTTAGTTCCTCTTTGCTTTCTGCAATTAAGGGTACCCAAATCTGAAGTCTGTAAATGAGTTGATATACAAGCATGGTTATGGCAAAGCTAAAATAAGTAATTTTTCTGACAGATAACGTGTTGATTGTTCAACTCATGGGAAAGATGGCATTATCTGCATGGAGGATCTGATTCATGAGATCTGTGTTGCTGGAAAGCAGTTCAAAGCAGCAAACAACTTCCTGTGGCCCCTTAAATTGTCTTCTCCATGAAGTAGAATGAAGAAAAAGACCACCCATTTTGTAGAAGGTGGAGATGCTGGAAATAGGGAAGAGCAGATCAACAGGCTTATCTGAAGGATGAACTGAGGTATCTACCGAGATTATTTTTGCAATCTGATCAGTTAATAAACAGTGATTGCTTTAAAAAATATATGATAATAGAATGGTTTGTAAGGTATTAAGAACCATCTAAGAGTAAAGTACTGTAATTACTTTTTCAAAGAGAAGCACTAATAGTCAGCAGAATGTGTTTCTATTTCGAGAGAAGTTGATATTTTGCAAAACAATATGCCAGTTCTTGCCCAGGGGATGATAGCTGCTCAGCCCTTTAAAGTAACTGCTGAAAATGTCATTTGCAGACAATAGGCTGTGTCTGCCAAGCTTGTCATTTTGATGGTTATTTTAATGTCTTGGGCAATTAATTGCTGGCAGTAAATATTCACACATTTCAGTGAAATGGCTAGGTGGCATGAGATTTTAAATTCAGTTTAGGAAGTAGGCAGTCAAATCTGACAATACACATATGACTACAAAGGGTGCCACAGAAATAGCTGGAAGGTGAAGACTTAGAATCAAATGAACTGAATCAAGTCTTAGAGAAGACAGAGGAAGTGAGGATAATTCACTCCTTTCCTCATCAATCACGTGGCCAGGGCTCTTTTCTGTGCTCCTATTCTAACTGTTCTCCTGCTGGATTATGATGTATGTCAGCTGAGGGGGAAAAAAAACAAAAACAAAACACAGCTCATCAGATAAGGATTCTGTTGATAGGCCATCAATGCACTAATTGTTTTAGGAGGCTTTGTTGATAATCTGAAGTTCTCTGGATTTTGAGTATAAATCCAGTGCTGAACATGACATTCTCTGGGTTGCCTGTTTTACTAGTCCATTATGATCCAGGAAATGTTCCACTTGCTGCTTTTCCCCATAAATAGAGTTGTACTATACAATTATCTACATATATATGTATAAATCAGTTCAGTTCAGTTCAGTCGCTCAGTTGTGTCTGACTCTTGGCATCCTCATGGGTTGCAGCATGCCAGGCTTCCCTGTCCTTTGCTATCTCCCAGGGTTTGCTTAAACTCATGTCCATCGAATCGGTGATGCCATCCAACCATCCTCTGTCGTCCCCTTCTCCTCCTGCCTTCAATCTTCCCCAGCATCAGGGTCTTCTCTAAAGAGTCAGTTCTTCCCATCAGGTAGCCAAAATATTAGAGTTTCATCTGATCTATGTATAGATATATATACATACGTATATATATACACACACACACACATACGTAGATATATACATAGAGATATATATGGATGTATATATATCTATCTGTATATATACATCTATGGGCTTCTCTTGTGGCTCAGCTGATAAAGAATCTGCCTGCAATATGGGAGACCTGAGGCTGATCCCTGGGTTGGGAAGATCCCCTGGAGAAGTGAAAGGCTACCCACTCCAGTATTCTGGCCTGGAGAATTCCATGGACTGTGGGGTTGCAGAGTTGGACACGACTGAGTGACTTTCACTTCACTTTACTTCATATATATGTATATATGATCAATTGCCTCAAGGCGTTTAACCATCACTAATTTTATAGGAGGCCTGGTTACCCATCAGGTAGTGTAAGAGACAGCTATCTCATGAAATAGCTTGTAAGTAATACAGCTGGTAACATTAATAAAGCTTTCAGGGGGATTTAAGCTATGAGCTTCTGGAACCAAATCGACTCCCAAAATGATCACCAAGACTAGAAAGTGAAACACTTAAGGCAGAAATCTAATTTTTCATGTGTCATTAAATGTGTAATATTATGGGGATGCTAAGAGTCGGGCACGACTGAGCGACTTCACTTTCACTTTTCACTTTCATGCATTGGAGAAGGAAATGCAACCCACTCCAGTATTCTTGCCTGGAGAATCCCAGGGACAGAGGAGCCTGGTGGGCTGCCGTCTATGGGGTCGCACAGAGTCGGACACGACTGAAGCGACTTAGCAGCAGCAGCAGAGGATTCTTCTGGTGTGAAAATACATTCAGTTTGATTTTTAATTCAAATTCAAGTGCCTCCTTGAGATGAGGTAAGATGATGGAGGGCAATGTGACTTTGTAATGCAACTTCATCAAAGAGACATCAGAATTCAGTAGGCTAATATCCTGGTTACTATCATTTAAGGGTTTGTTTCTGTTAAGGCTTCAATGTGGGCAATTACATCTTCTAATTCTACTGAAGGCACAAAAATAGCTGCTAAATGGTCATACCAGTGGAACACAGATCTCTGAGTCCACCAGGCTTGTGTTAATGGCAAATTTGCTAGATTCTCACCTAACTTAGCACTCAAGTGGCCTTGAGAACAAGGGAATCCTAAAGTACACATTCCTATCCATCCTGGAGGAAGCCAGGGCTGTAGATATTCAGAGCTATTGAGGTTCATTAGGTGTGACCCTGTGTATTTCTGGTTGTCTGACCCAATTTGTTCCATACCAATCACTATCTTTAAGGGAAATCAGATTTTGGCATTTTTCAGAAGGCACCCAGACCGATTTTCTAGTGTTATTCAGTTCAGTTCAGTCGCTTAGTCGTGTCTGACTCTTTGCGACCCCATGAATCACAGCACACCAGGCCTCCCTGTCCATCACCAACTCCCGGAGTTCACTCAGACTCACGTCCATTGAGTCCGTGATGCCATCCAGCCATCTCATCCTCGGTCGTCCCCTTCTCCTCCTGCCCCCAATCCCTCCCAGCATCAGGGTCTTTTCCTCTTTTCCCAAGAGTCAGCTCTTCACATGAGGTAGCCAAAGTACTGGAGCTTCAGCTTTAGCATCATTCCTTCCAAAGAAATCCCAGGGTTGATCTTCAGAATGGACTGGTTGGATCTCTTTGCACTCCAGGGGACTCTCAAGAGTCTTTTCCACACCACAGTTCAAAAGCATCAATTCTTAGGTGCTCAGCTTTCTTCACAGTCCAACTCTCATATCCATACATGACCACAAGAAAAACCATAGCCTTGACTAGATGGAGACTCATTATTTTTTCTGGGTGCTGTTCTCAGTCATGTCTGACTCTTGGCAACCTCATGTGCTATAGCCCGCCAGGCTCCTCTTTCCATGGGATTCTCCAGGCAAGAATACTGAAGTGAGTTGCCATTTCATCCTCCAAGGGATCTTCCTGACCCAGGGATTGAACCTGTGTCTCTTGTATCTCCTGCATTTGTAGGCCAATTCTCTACCAACTAGCTCTACCTGGGATAGTGCAATTTAATTGTTCCCAACATAGCGGGGTCTTTAAACTTAAACACACCCTGGTGTTAGTGATATAAATCCATCCCATAACTCAGGAAGGGTCCCATGTAACAATTGGAAAGTTACAACTTTCTATTGAAATATAGCTTATTGTTCTGACTGAGATTGAATAATTTTAAAGAAAAGCTCATATTCATGGCCAGAATCAGAGTGAGTACGCTTGATTGTCTGAGCAAGGATGTCCTTTCTATCAGTAGCATTAGAGGCTTGGATAGAACTTTTTGTTCAATAGTTGAAAAGCAAATTTCAGGTATCCATGCCAGAGGAAATTTTGAAATAACTTTCTAATTTCTCAAGAGATAAATTACAAGATCTTTGTCATATGAGAGGGCAATAGAAATGTATATAGTTAAAAACATTAAAAATGTATTAAAGGACATTGGTAAGAAGAATAATATAATTTTTTTTCTGGGTTTCTATTTCTCAGCTTAATCCTTTGATTAATATTTGAAACACTTTCAGAAAAAATAAACTTATTGAGCCTCAAAACAACCCTTCTTTCCCACAAAGGGGAACTCTTTTGGTAAATCACTTGGAAAACTTTTGCTCCCCTTTTCATACAGCTTTTCTAAACAGGATAGACTTTCTCCTTCTGCTCTTCTGCCTTGGCCCCCTTCTCTTTATCAGCTTTTAACTGGACATTTTTTCTCGCTCTTCTCACTGCTCTGACCACACGGTATAGTCAGTATGCTGCTGTTAAGTCACTTCAGTCGTGTCCGATTCTGTGTGACCTCATAGATGGCAGCCCACCGGGCTTTCTCGTCCCTGGGATTCTCCAGGCAAGAACACTGGAGTGGGTTGCCATTTAGACGGTAGTTATATAGAGAGGGAAGCAGGAAATACCATTACCTTTATGTACCAGGAGCTACTGTATACATTGAATGTGAATATAAATCACTCCTAGGCAGCCTGATCCTGCCTGCCCAGTGAGGCTGAAGACCAGGCAGACATAAAAAGGGCTGTCAAAGACAAGCAGTAGCTGCAGCGGTCTCTGCTGAAGGCTTCCAGTGGGGAGCCATTCTGGGGAAGAAAATGCCCCCCCCCCCCTTCTATGCAGTTCAACCCTGAGCATCACAGAATTGCATCCAGTTTCCTTTGGGTCAAAAGCAAGAGCTGAGTTAATCACCCAGTGTAGTCACTCAAAAGCAAAATTTAGCTTCTCCTCCAGGGCAATCCCAATGGAAACCATGTGCCCTCCAACACTGCTGTGGGGGGTCTGGAGGGGAAGGCAGAAGGCAAGGGAGCTGTTCACACCTGCATGGGTTTTTGTTTTTTGGTGTAGAAACTTCCCCATGTTTAAAATTCCAAGGGAGAAGGGAGACAGTGTGGAGGCTCGGGTGGGAGGCTAACTTGCAGGCTGTGCTTCCTTCATCCTCAAAGTCGGCAGCATAGCATCTCCAACCTCTGTTGCTCCCTCTGATCTCAGCTCCTGGCATCACACCACCTTCTCTTACTCTGAACCTACTGCTTTTATCACATAAGGACCTTTGTGATTACATTTGCTGGCGCAGATAATGTAAGATAATCTTCCTTTCTCAAGATAATCCCATCTGGAGATTTCCTTTCTTTTTCTATGCAAGCTTACATATCTTCACAATCAAGATAATCACAATGGTGTGATCACTCACCTAGAGCCAGACATCCTGGAATGTGAAGCAAGTGGGCCTTAGAAAGCATCACTATGAACAAAGCTAGTGGAGGTGATGGAATTATAGTTGAGCTATTTCAAATCTTGAAAGATGATGCTGTGAAAGTGCTGCACTCAATATGCCAGCAAATTTGGAAAACTCGGCAGTGGCCACAGGACTGGAAAAGGTCAGTTTTCATTCCAATCCCTAAGAAAGGCAATGCCAAAGAATGCTCAAGCTACTGCACAATTGCACTCATCTCACATGCTAGTAAAGTAATGCTCAAAATTCTCCAAGCCAGGCTTTAGCAATATGTGAACCGTGAAATTCCAGATGTTCAAGCTGGTTTTAGAAAAGGCAGAGGAACCAAGGATCAAATTGCCAACATCCACTGGATCATGGAAAATGCAAGACATTTCCAGAAAAACATCTATTTCTGCTTTATTGACTATGCCAAAGCCTTTGACTGTGTGGATCACAATAAACTGTGGAAAATTCTTCGAGAGACGGGAATACCAGACCACCTGACCTACCTCTTGAGAAACCTATATGCAGGTCAGGAAGCAACAGTTAGAACTGGACATGGAACAACAGACGGGTTCCAAATAGGAAAAGGAGTACGTCAAGGCTGTATATTGTCACCCGCTTATTTAACTTCTATGCAGAGTACATCATGAGAAATGCTGGACTGGAAGAAGCACAAGCTGGAATCAAGATTGCTGGGAGAAATATCAATAACCTCAGATATGCAGATGATACCACCCTTATGGCAGAAAGTGAAGAGGAACTAAAAAGCCTCTTGATGAAAGTGAAAGAGGAGAGTGAAAAAGTTGGCTTAAACATTGGCAGAAACATTCAAAAAACGAAGATCATGGCATCTGGTCCCATCACTTCATGGCAAATAGATGGGGAAAGAGTGGAAACAGTGTCAGACTATTTTGGGGGGCTCCAAAATCACTGCAGATGGTGATTGCAGCCATGAAATTAAAAGACCTTATCCCTTGGAAGGAAAGTTATGACCAACCTAGATAGCATATTCCAAAGCAGAGAATTACTTTGTTGACTAAGGTCCAACTAGTCAAGGCTATGGTTTTTCCTGTGGTCATGTATAGATGTGAGAGTTGGACTGTGAAGAAGGCTGAGCACCGAAGAATTGATGCTTTTGAACTGTGGTGTTGGAGAAGACTCTTGAGAGTCCCTTGGACTGCAAGGAGATCCAACCAGTCCATTCTGAAGGAGATCAGTCCTAGGTGTTCATCGGAAGGACGGATGCTAAAGCTGAAACTCCAATACTTTGGTCACCTCATGTGAAGAGTTGACTCATTGGAAGAGACTCTGATGCTGGGAGGGATTAGGGGCAGGAGGAGAAGGGACGACAGAGGATGAGATGGCTGGATGGCATAACCGACTTGATGGACGTGAGTTTGAGTGAACTCCGAGAGTTGGTGATGGACAGAAAGGCCTGATGTGCTGTGATTCATGGGGTCACAAAGAATCGAACACGACTGAATGACTGAACTGAACTGAACTCACATATTCACACATTCTAGGAATTAAGATATAGACATCTTGGGTGTCTTTAGGGGGCTTATTCTTTCAATCACAAATGGAAAACAGTTTATGGTGAATATATGGAAGATGAATTAATTAATTAACTATGAGAAGAGGACACAAGTTACACGGTGTAGAAAGGGAGACCATCTTTGACTTTCTTCAGCAGAGTATTTGACAGAGTACAGCTCCCCAGCAAAGTGATTAAAGGTTTAAACAACTTTAATCTGGAGAATTCAACAGTCTGGAGAATTCAAACAAAAATAAAATAAGTTTCCAATTTAGAAGAAACGGGACAAATGCCCAGCTCCTAAAAGTAGAAGGTAATATGAAATTTTCTTTCTTTTATTCCTTCTTCATTTTTTTTGCAAGAATAAGGCAGTAGCCAGTTGCTAGAATAACCTTTGCTTGACTGTCTTGTCTAAAATAATTTATATCTAGAGCCTCAAGATCCTAGACTGAAAAGCTAAAAGTCTTCCAGCAGAAGGTCCCCAGAAGGGTAAAATATGGTTAATATTGTGTGATTTCATAAATCATAATTTTAAAATATTTGTGTTTGCAAATTAGGAAACTTTCCAAACATTAATTAAAATATTTTTATTAACTTTTGGCATGAAACTGCTATTCTTAACTTGAAAGCCCATTTAGAAGAAAAGTTTGGAAGTATTAAACAAAAATGGACTTTATCAAAAACAACAACAGACTTTATGACTGTAAAAATGTCACATACATTGCACAAAATTGATTACAATCACAGAAAAAAGAGCTCTAGTTCTCACTCAACTTCATAATATTAGAGATATTACATAAAACTAATTTTAAAAAATATAACCTCTTTTTCACCTTTTCCAAAAATGTTTTTTTTTCGAATCTGAATTCCATGGTTCTTTTTCATTCTCATTAGGGTGTTATGATGGAGTAGTCTTGGTTGAGGTTGTTCATCTCTGACAACAGAATTCACCATAGCTATTAATCAGACAAAGATGTGATTTGGTACAAGAAGTTCATGGGGATTCAGTCCTAGATGCCACTCAGTGAAGAACAATGCAGCCAGATGGCATGAAGCTCTCCCCCAGAAACATCACTGCTGACACTGCCTACCAGATGCCAGGGCAGAGCTACCCTTTTGTATATGCCATATGCCTAGACTTTGAACATTCCCTGTGGTCCAGAATAACCATACCCGTGATTGCCCAAAACCGGATCTTCTCAGTGTTGGGCTCTGCTTCAATGTGTTCCGTTGCCCACTAAGACATGCAGGATTGTGTCTGTGTGTGCAACTCCGTTTCCTTGTAGATTTCTACCTTTGTGAGCGTTCTGTTTTGTTTTTGGCAGCACCAAGAGATGTGCAGGATCTTAGTCCCCTGACTAGGGAGCAAATGCAGGACCCCAGTGAAAGTGCAGAGACCTAACCAGTGGACCAGCAGGGAACTCCTCAATAATTTCAAAGTATAAGTTTTAGTGTGACAGTATCTATAGCTCTGGAAGACAAGGTAGGATCTGTGGAGTCAAGCAGCTATAGTGTCTACCATAAGCATTAGACTTTCTTTTAATTTATTAAAATTTTTTTTAATTTTTATTTTATTTTATTTTTTTACTTTACAATACTGTATCAGTTTTGCCCTACATTGACATGAATCCACCACAGGTGTATATGAATTCCCAACCCTGAGTCCCCCTCCCACCACCGTCCCCATACCATCTCTCTGGGTCATCCCAGTGCACCCAAACATCCCAAACATCCTGTATCCTGTATCAAACCTAGACTAGCTCTTCATTCTTACATGATAGTATATATATTTCAATGCCATTTTCCCCAAATCATCCCACCCTCTCCCTCTCCCACAGAGTCCAAAAGTCTGTTCTTTACTTTTGTGTCTCTTTTGCTGTCTCGCATACAGGGTTATCATTACCATCTTTCTAAATTCCGTATATATGTGTTAGCATACTGTATTAGCGTTTTTCTTTCTGGCTTACTTCACTCTGTATAATCGGCTCCAGTTTCATCCACCTCATTAGAACTGATTCAAATGTATTCTTTTTCATGGCTGAGTAATACTCCATTGTGTATATGTACCACAGCTTTCTTATCCATTTGTCTGCTAGACTTTCTTCTTTGGAGTTTGTTTCCCTGACAAAGAAATGTAGGGGCATGTATGCAGCACCAGCATTGTGCACTTTTGTTAAGACAGAAGGTCAATATTAAAAGTTACATGGACCCTGGGTGCCCTTGACCTCTGCCAGACTCAGTGACCCAAGGTTGTGAAACTTAGAGGCTTACTGCTGCTCCAGGCTGGGTGATTCTACTTTCAATTCAGTGCAGTATTATGCTGATCTCAGGCCCGAGTTTCAGAAATTAGGAGAAGAGGAGTTTTGACCCCAAATGTTACAGAATCTATGTGTCATAGGAGGGACTTCCAAGGTGGCACTAGTGGCAAAGAATCTGCCTGCCAATGCAGGAGATGCAAAAGACGTGGGTTCAATCCCTGGGTCAGGAAGATCCCCTGCAGGAAGGCATGGCCACCCACTCCAGCATTCCGGCCTGGAGAAGCCTGTGGGCAGAGGGCCTGGTGGGCTGCAGTCCATCAGGTCACACAGAGTTGGACCCGGCTAAAGCGACTTAGCACATGTGCGTGTGTCATATGGTGCTTGATTGCAGTGGCCCGTGGCAGTGTGCACTTGGAGTCTGGGTGTGATCTTTTCCCCTCTGGTCTCTTGTGGCCAATGAGGGCATGAATCAAGCATGAAGCCTGCCAGGAGGAATGGAGGTCAAATATTGTACTCATCCGTATTCACTGAACACTCATACCTTCACAAAGCACTTCTTCACGCAGTCTTACAAGTCTTGGAAGTCAAGTAATTGCAAGGCAGGAGGCATGATTATCTTCATTTTAAAGGCAGAGGAAGTTCAACTTAAATTGAGTTGTCTAACTTCATAAAACTAACAAAAAGCTAACCTAAAACTCAAATCCATAGCTTCTCATTACAAGTGAACCACTCTTCGGACCACTCATATTTGTATTGTATTGAAGAGAAGGGTTGGCCCCTGAACTACTCTTTCTGTTTAGTGCGATGGACCCTGTCTCACACTCTTTCGTTTGTTACCCAACATTTCTTCCTAACAGTCCCCTAGGGGAGGTGTTATTATGAGTGAGGACACAGGTTCAGAACCGCACCAAGCAGGTGATAATTCTGGAGACTGTGGAGGTGGACTAGGGGTGGACGAGTGGGAATGTGATGTGTATCAGACTCGGACCCAGTCCCTCGAAGAGGACTCGCAGATGACTCCTGCCTCTGCTGAAATCTCCTGCCCTGCTGGCATCATTATCTCAAGGTGAGTGGGGACCAGTTATGGCGAGGCTTCCCCTTCATTCTACATCATTCTACTCAAAGCTCAGGCCCAAGGCTCCCCTCAGGGTCCTGCTACCAATCAAGTGTGTCAGTAAGCTGCTTGGTTGTAAGAGTGGAGGGATAAGCCAGGACTTATCATTTGGGAGCAGCATCATTAAAATATGGCTAATAGTCCCCCAGTATCTCAGTTTTGGAGAGTCGCTCACTAAGTTAAAAATTAACCATCTGACCCAATTCACCCCCCCCCAACTACACAAAACCTAAAGATGTTCACAACAGCAATTTGGCTATTCAAAATCGCCAAAAAGTGGAAGCAACTGAAATGCCCATCAGCTGACAGACAAAACAAAATGTCCATCCACATAAAGGAATGTCATTCAGTTGGAAAAAGCAATGAAGTGCTGATCCATGGCACAGATGGATGGAGCCTCAAGACATGTGAAAGAAGCCAGACACAAAAGGTCACATTGTGTGTGACGCTATTACCAGGAAACGTCCAAAGCAGGCAACCCACAGAGACAGAGGCAGCTAAGGAGCTGCCGAGGTTAGGGAGGGGCATGGTGCAGACTAACTGCAAGTGGATATGGAGCTTATTTGGGGGTGATGTTGGGCTTCCCTGGTGGCTCAGAGGTTAAAGCGTCTGCCTGCAATGCAGGAGAGGGTTCGATCCCTGGGTTGGGAAGATTCCCTGGCAACCCACTCCAGTATTCTTGCCTGGAGAATCCCATGGACAGAGGGGTCTGGTGGGCTACAGTCCACGAGTCGCAAAGAGTCGGACACGACTGAGCGACTCTGGGCTACAAATGCTCCAGAATTAGAGAGTGATGATAAATATACAATTCTGTGAGTATATTAAAAGCCACTGCATTCTACCTTCTAAAAGGATAAACTTTATGGTATGTGATTATATCTCAATAAAGCTGTTATTTAAAAAATTAAAAATAAATGCTACATGCAAAAACATCCAGTCTCAGTAACTTAATCATACAGAGTTCATCAAGCATGTGCGTATAACCTTCTGGTAGCATTTAAGAGCTTTTCATCATCACACTGGATATACAGAATTCTTTCTAGAGAAACCTACATTTAGGTCTTAGAGACTGAAGTAAAAATAAACTCTTGAAAAAATTCACTGTGGAAAAACAAATTTGTGTATTTCTTTCAATGTATGTTGATTTCATTTAAATGACTGTCTTCAGAACTTTTGAAAATTTAAGTCTTTTTTAAATGGTTAAAAGTCATACAATACAGAACATACGTTTCATCTATGTTTAACTGTGCAGACCAGTGACACCTTTATTCATTCAAAATACGTTAATAGAGTAGCTCCTCCGTGTGGGATACAGAGCAAAAGCCTGCAGGAGGGCCCTTGTCAGAGAAGAGCCCTTATCAGAGAAGAGCCCTTTCAGAGAAAAACAAGGCAAAGAATTGTCAGCACTCACAGGAAAGATGACCCATGCCCAGATACTCCCGAAGTTTAGTCCTGGGTCTAGTGCTCAGATGCGATTCCTACTCTGGCCACAGCAAATGTTGCAAACTAGTCTTTTCCACTAATCCCAGGGACTGTATTAAAAATCTGTACAGAACCCTGCTCCAGGTGGATCTTATCAATCACTAAGCACAAAGGTTGAAACTTCTTTGGGGGCAAGGTTCATCTAATTTCCCTCATTAGAGTCAGTGAAGTAAAGACACTTATTCATAATTTCAGAGCTGGATAGTACTGGCTTAGGACAGGAATCTGAGTCTCCTGCTCTCTGTGCATTTCCTTATGAAGTGTTTAAATATTAATAAACAAACCCTGGATGGTAGCACTATATGTCTTTAGGAGAGGAAAGATGAATACAGGCCTGGAGATTGAGAAGCTTTCGGGGATGGTACAGGGCTTGGGAAAAAGAGAGACAGAGAGAAACAGACCCAGAAAATGCATGAGAAACAAAAAGAACTGAGAATAAAGGAAGAATCTTTATACATAGGGTGTATAGGCGCCCTTGAAGGATATGAGCCTTCAAGGGTATCGGTAGACTTTCCTATTTTTCAGAAAAGTGCCTGCTAGTTACTGGTATTTGGAAATTTTACAGCAACTTTAGCCTTTGTGCATCTCCACTTGATAAACAACCTTGGGAAAAGCAACATATTGAATTCTCTGATTTTATAAGTATTTATTGAGCACTTAAAAGTGCCAAGCTCTGGGCTAGCTTGGGTACCCAGTGAAGGGGAAAAAAGGCTTACTTCCCACGAGGGACTTGGGGTGGGGTCAACAGATGTCACAGGATTTGTGAACTGTGATGACCACACACATCTTTCCCCTTTCTTGAAAAAAAAAAAGCTGTTTTGGAGTATATCATCATAAAATGTACAAACAATAAATGCTGGAGAGGGTATGGAGAAAAGGAAACCTCCCCGCCCCGTACTGTTGGTGGGAATGTAAATTGGAACAGCCGCTAGCAAGAACAGTTTGGAGGTTCATTTTTTAAATTAACAATAGAACCTCCACAAGGTCCGGCAGTCCCACTCATGGGCATATATGCAGAGACAACCGCAGTTCTCTGCTCCTTTAGAATGGGTGGTGCGCTGGGTGTGCGTGGAGGAAGGAGCTTGAGTCCACGTTGGGGCCAGGTGGCTGCGCGGCGTATAAAGCCAAGCTGATACACCTGAGCTCTGCTTCACAAACCGCAGAAAGGAGATGGGACTTGTGAATGAAGTCTCCGCGGCCTCTGCTGAGGAGGAGGCCCCAGAATGACTTTGCCCGCGTCTTTGTTTCATGGAGGAGCCACTTGGCAGACAAGCCAATGGTCTGTCTGAGGCCACCCAGCTAGTGAGAAGGACCCAGGGCGTCCGGTTCCTGGGCTTCCTTGTCCTGTACCCTTCACATCTCTTCCCAAGGGCCCGACGGGCTGGAGCTGGAATTACGACGAAGGGCGGTGTGTCCTAGACAAAGCCAGACCTTGGCTCCTCGCTGCCAGTGTCTGTTTACTTTATCGGCTTTCTGTGCTCTATCAAAACAAAGAAGGCCTACGGCCAGCATGTGGACTAACACGTGAGTGAGTCAGGAAGGGGCTGTGGCCACACGTGGGGCCACCGGAACCTCGCCCCGTCCCTCCGCCTCCGAGGACTGTCTGCGGGGCAGTGGGCTGGCCTGGGCTGGAGGTGGTGCCGTTCATCGTGAATACCAGCACACTGTTCTGTGGTAGAGGAGGATGCTGCGTAGAAAACAGATGCTGTGTTTTCGGTGAAAGAGTAGTTCTTTTTCATTTTATTTATTCTCAGAAGAGAAGGTCATGACTTGAGGAGAGTGAAATGGGTCTCTTTTTCTCCTTGATCCTATGAAACTCTGATAAGCATAAGTGGGATTTCTTGAGAAGCGGTCAGGATAGGCAGAGGGTATAGAGTTTAACAACAAAGTTAGAAGTAAGCAGAGTCTAAACGGAATATCTAAAATACACAGCAGTTTTCGCAAAATAAGCGCTTCCCTGGTGGCTCAGGCGGTAGAGAGTCTGCCTGCAGGAGACCCGGGTTTGACCCCTGGGTCGGGAAGATTCCCTGGAGAAGGAAATGGCAACCCACTCCAGTACTTTTGCCTGGAATATCCCACGGATGGAGGAACCTGACTGGCTACAGTCCATAGGGTCACAAAGAGTCGGACAGGACTGAGTGACTTCACTGACAAGGCTTTAAGCAGACTGACTTTTATCTGGCCACTGTGCATTTTGTTAAACTTTTAAAAATGATTTATCATGATTTTCCCAAAACTTAGCAGCAATTATAGTCTATGATGCATAATAGCTTCAATACCTGGCAACTTTTAAAACTACACATGTTATTCCTGTGTGTGTGTGTGTGTGTTTTGCCACACCTCACAGCTCCTTCACCAGGGGTCAAACCCACACCCCCTGCAGCAGAAGTGCAGAGTCCTAACCACTGGACTGCCAGGGAATTCCCAAGGCGGTTCTGGAAGCAGGTTTGGAGGGAGATTTCTGTGCCTGTAGAATGTTAGGTACTTCCATTGCCTTCAGGGCTCTGGCCCCACAGATCATCCCATCTAGAGGTGTATCTCCTTCAAGAAGAGTGAATTAAAAATAGAACTTAGTGAAATCCCACCCTGAGACCTTCTGGGCAAAATTGAGAAACAGCCATGAGACAGAAGCATCTAGTTAACACAATGTAACACAGTTAAATTTTTCCTCCCTTGCATGAGAAGAGTCAGTTACTTTTTAAAGCAGTAGCAGAACTCTGCTGTATACATTGGGCCTTAAGTAGGTCTTAGCTTCAGTGAATCCAGTGTAGGAAGACCCTGAATGAAGTCCAGAGGGGAAGAATCACACCGCATCTTTCAGAAGACCTATCAGCGGCCCAAAGATGCAGGGATGATAGAATGAATGGGGCCGTGATGACGTGGAAGAAGGCAAGCAGAAGGTGGCTTGCTATTGCCCCTGCAGCCACATGGAACCCGTCATCTGAGCCCTTACTTCATCAGGGATTTTGAAAAATGTGACTCTCCGGCGATCTCTGAAGACTTCCAGGCAACACACTCCACGCTGACCCTGTGTTTTTGATGTTCAATTTAGACCCTACTTACTTCTCGCTTTGCTGCTGAACTCTGCCTTCTGCCCATCCTGACAGCTTCTTAAGAATGCCAGCTTACATTTGTTCGAGTTTTGCAGGACCACAGGAGGAAGAGGACCCATTCCACACTCACCATCTCGTGACCTCCTCTTCTGATCCCGTGGCCCTTGCCTCCTCCACTCATTCCATCTACCGTCTTGTTTCCAAAGAGCTGCCCTCCCTAGGAGACAAGGGAACCCACAGAGAGGAGGAAGGGAAGTCAAAGAAATTTCCTTTTCAGGAAAGGAGGCACATTCCTTTTATTTGATGTACAGCGTTTACACTGTTTCTCCTACCTCTTTTCAGGAAAGACCTCCATTTGGTGACTGTTAGTAACCTCACTCAGTTACTTCTGTCCAATAATATATCCCAACAGTAAATCAGCAAACACTAGATAATATATTGTTATATAGTATACATTATATATCTATTATAAAACATTACCTTTGGTATTGTTTGGATGTTTTCAAGCTTCCTTTAAAATCATTTAGGAAATGACAGATATTATAAATGAATAAAAGGATGAATGAAAGACATAAAGCCAGAAAAATTACCACTTCATCCTTCCACCCTTATCTACCACATGGATTTGTAATTAAATATTCAATGTATTATTTAAGAAATCTTTTAAAAGTGAGGTCACTTTTGTTTCAGGAATTTTCTTGATTATTTGTGTTGAAGTAGAGATGCTTTAAATATTATATTAGTTTCAAGTGTCCACCATAGTGATGGTTCCGTATTTTTTAAATTATACTCCATTTAAACCCGTCACCCTCCAGGGTACGATCTGAGCGGATCACGTTCTTCCTTTCCCTCTGACTCCGTGTGGATCTTTCTTTCTAGTCTCAGTTGTACAGGAGACTTTCTGCCAGTCTCCAAACTGTTTTCAAAGAGGATTGTTCCATGTGTACAGTATTTTCGATGAGTTCATGGGCAGAGGTGAGCTCAGCATCCTTATGTTTCACCATCTTGGTCTGGTCACATATATTTGTTTTTTTCTACCGTCCTTTTCCTCCCCATTTCCAAAAGCACCATGACATGAACCATAAGTATGCTCGATATAAAGATGTCAATCTCAACAAGTATCCTATTTAATATTTTTGTCTCTCTGGGGCCATTGTATATTTTATCTCTATGTGGTTTGAGAGCTTTAACCCTTTCAGTATTGGCACTTTGTCCCCACTTCTGGATACACACACACACACATACACACACACACACACACACACAAAGGTTTTTTCCTTGCTATTTAAAACTCTTCAGGTGCTTTATATAATTCAAATTTTAAATAACTTACTGCTTTAAAACACATATAGGGCTTCCCTGGTGGCTTAGTACAGAGGACACTGGTCTAATCTCTGGTCCGGGAAGATCCCAGCTGCCCCAGAGCAACTAATGGGACATTGGTCTGTGCGCCACAGCTACTGAAGCCCACGCTTCCCAGGACCATGCTCCGCAGCTGGAGAAGCCGCCGCGGTGAGAAGCCTGCACACCACGTCGAAGAACAGCCCACTGCAATGAAGAAAAAGCTTCCAGAAATGAAGACAGTGCAGCCAAGAATGAATAAAGAAAATCAAAGCAAAAAACACATGCATATAGAGAGAATCTAGAAAAAATAGTGCCGATGAACTTATTTGCAGGGCAGAAATAGGTGCAGACACGAACAGACGTGCAGACACGGGGAAGGGAGAGAGAGGTGAGCTGAGAGCATAGCAGTGACACGTGTACACTGCCGCGTGTAAAGCAGACAGCTAGTGGGGAGGCGCGTCGGAGGGAGCCTAGCCCGGAGCCCTGCGGGACCAAGAAGGGTGGGATTGGGGTGGGAGGGAGACTCCAAAGGGAGGGTGTGTACGTATGCATATAGTGAATTCCCTTTGTTTTACAGCAGAAACCAACACAGCATTGTAAAGCTATTATATTCCAATAAAAAAAGAAAAAGAAAGAAAGAGCCATCAGAAAGTGACTGCTCAGTCACTGAAGGTGACCGTGGAAATCTGTGTCAGTGGCAGGTTCTCCGGGGTCCAGGGCTGCCACTTTACAAGGCTTTGGGTGTCTTCAGAGAGTTGCTTGTGAGGTGGACCAAAGACCATCATCGGTGGCGTCGCTGCCATGGGGAACCACTCACGTTTGGATTTATATGAATGGTTTTCCCTTTATTCCTTCTCAATAAAAAGAGTCCCAGTAAGCCTTCCCTCAAAAAAGTGTTTGTTACTTAAAAAAAAAACACAAATATTTATTCAGAGTCTAGACTGAGCCAGGCTCTAAGTTCAGCACTGGAGAAATAAGAATAAAAGTAGAGTTTGTAGAATTAGCAGGAATTCACTCATACTGGCTGTATCTCGACCCTGAATTGAGCCACAGCCCTTGGCTAAACTGAGGACAAATGCCACGTTCCAACATGATGAATCTTTCTAGAGCTGATCACTTATCTTTCCTGGTGGATGAACTCTCGTCAAGTTATAACAATCTCCATCCTATGGACATCTGCTCATTTTTCCAGAAAATGCTGTAGAATTCCAGAAACCTTTCAAATAAAATCAGTTTGTCCTTGAGAGATCATTATTTCTACAAGATTATCACAATTGTTGGAGATTTTTTTCTTTAGAAAAGAGGTGGATCAGTCTTTGTCCTCCTTAAACTTTTACAGTGATTTTAAAAAGTCATCCACAAGCAGAGCTGTCAAGTGGAAGTTTCACAGATAAAAATAGAGAACTTTTCTCTCTCTTCATCTGCAGTTCCAAAGAGGCTGAGGAGTCTAGAGGTGTTCCATAACCCCAATGCACATCCCTTGCAAACGAGGTATGACTGTGGAAAAAGAATCTGCTTCTTTGAAAATTCATGAAAAATCTATTTCTCTAGAAATTTCACACAGAATATATGCTAGTGTGGCTCTACCCTGGGAAACAAAAGGGGTGAAGGGACAGGCTGATGAGACAGAGAGCAAAGAATAAGAACTAAAAGACTAAAAAGATAATGATGAGCATAAAGAAGGGAAGTAATGGGGTGAATTGATAATTGGGATCAGACAATTTTTCAAATTGTATTATAAGTACCTGTTATTACCATGACACCTACTATTTCTTGACCTTATTTTTTTAATGAGCCAATGTCTTAAACAGGTTTAAAAGTGCTTTAAATCATGTAGTGTGTTAGGCATCTTCACAGAAGGTATCTTTTTTTTGAGAATAAGGTGGTGAAACATTGTGGCAGAGAAAAGCTTTCATGAAAGGTCCCCTTTGTGTTGATTGAGGTTTTGCAAATCTGCTCCTAACAGAAGGCTTTGCAATCGGATTATCCAGATCAACTTGGTGAGCCAAGGAATGGCTTCTTATTTCATCCTGATTGTTTTTTTTTTGTTGTTGTTGTTAAACCTAATGTTTAAGCCCCAGTCCTAGAATGTTCGAATGAAGTTTGTTGACTAGTGATTTAAAGAGAAGGATTCAACAAGTGGGACTCAAAACTGGGCTCCAGTAAGAATTTTTAAAAAGACTGCTACTCTCAATCCCTCTGTGTGAGAGGGTAGCATTGATTTATATACACTTCCATGCATAAAAATGATAGCTATGGGAAGCTGCTTGGAGTGCAAGGAGCTCGGCTCAGTGCTCTATGACACCTAGAAGGGAGGGATGGGGGTGCCAAGTAGAAGGGAGGGAATCGCAAGAGGGAGCAGCCATTTGCATACTTATGGCTGATTCACACTGTTGCATTGCAGAAACCAACACATGTTGTAAAGCACTTATCCTCCAATTTACAAAAAAGATACACATATGTATATATACACATATATAAAAAAGAAAAAGAAAACATTTTAAGGGCTTGATGAGTTGGGTGAGGGGGTTTGTTATTAATTCCAGTGAAAATAGTACTATTTCCAGAATAGCTTTACAGTAATTTCAAGGGCTGTTTGCAGATTGCCTATAGCCTCCCCAGAGACCCACAAGTAATAATAATGAGAACAGAAGTGGAATGTCCTGAGCACCCTTCTGGGGGACACCCAAGGGGCCGACCCCCACCAGCCCCAGTTCTTTGTGAGTAGGTTGGATGAGAGAACCCACACACCGCCTGATGGGGCCCGAGGCCTGCCTGGCACAGATGCCGCTTGACCCTTCTCAATACCCCAGAGGAGTCCTGATTCACCCTTGATGTGGCAGGTGAAACTGAATTTCCTGTAGACCCTGGAGCTGCCTGCTCTGCTCTGACTCGCCAGCCGGTCCCCTCTCCATCTGTGGACAACACTGGGAGGGGGGTTGGTGGAGAGTCCAAGGGAGGGCGGTCTACATCTCTCCTTGGCTTCCCAGGTGGCACAGTGGCAGAGAGTCCGCCTGCAAAGCAGGAGACGTGGGTTTGATCCCTGGGTTGGGAAGATCCCCTGGAGAAGGGAAAGGCTACCCACGCCAGGGTTCTGGCCTGGAGAGTTCCACGGACTGTATAGTCCATGGGGTGGCAAAGAGTCAGACACCACTGAGCAACTTTCACTTTCACTTTTGGCTTCCTGGGTGGCACAGTGGTAAAGAATCTGCCCGCAATGCAGGAGACACAGGAGACTCAGGTTCAATCCCTGGGTTGGGAAGATCCCCTGGAGAAGGAAATGGCACCCCACTCCAGTATTCTTGCCTGGAAAATCCCATGGATGGAGGAGCCTGGCGGGCTACAGTCCATGGGGTTGCAAATAGGCAGCCATGGCTGAGCACATCAGCACAAAGTGGAACAGGATATTGTTAAGAAATTCAGCCTGAGCTTCACTCGCACAGAATGAGTGAGATGTGAAAATAACACAAAGGATGTTAAAGTGTAGAATCCGTCCAAAGATGCTATTTTTTAGAAATGAGAAACTTGACTCTTCTTTCCCAACCAGGCCAGCGCCAACTACTGTCCACATTGGAGCTCAGCACGGGGCTGGGTGCTCTACTTATCAGCCCTGGCTCTCTGGCTGAAAGTCACCAAGTCTGTGAGTTACTAAAGGAGGGAATTGCTGCCACCGGTCACAGCCCATGGCCTGGAAGGGGTACAGGGAAACCGGTTCGCCCTGGTCACCTCCTCATGGACACAAGGCCTGGCTGGTGGTCCCAGGGTCCGGGCTATGGCAGCGTGTCTGGTTTTCCAGAGCCAGGGGGCAGCTTTAGTCACATGGCTGGCTGCAAGGAGAGAGGCCCAGTCGGCTCCAAAGTCATTTACCCGAATCCATCTTCCACACATTCGCCTCTTCCAGTCTCCTGACCTGGGGAGGGGTTGCTGATCAGGTTTCCCAGGCTGCATTTTTGCCTCTTGCACTTTATTTTTCAGCTCCCGCTTCTTTCTGCAGCCTTGTTTTTCGTTCCTCACTCCTGACTGCAATCCTTTCCCTCTCTGAATGTCCCTTTGGGACATTTTGCCTCCAAGGCTCTGAGTGGCTCCTGTCAGTCATACCCGCCTTTAGTTGGACACCTTAGGAACCCTGCCTCCTTTTACTGATTTATTTTAAATTAAATTTTATTGGAGTTGCTTTACAATGTTGTCTTAGTTTCTGCTGTGTAGCAAAGTGAATCAGCTCTTCGGATACATACATCCCCTCTTTGGATTTCCTTCCCATTTAGGTCCCCACAGAACGTGGAGCAGAGTTCCCCATGCTGTACAGCTGGTTTGCACTAGTTATCTATTTTATGCATGATTAGTGTGTCTATGTCAACCCCAATTTCCCAATTCATCCCACCTTGACCCCTGCCTCGTTTTAGATGTCTGGCTTTATAACTAAAAGAGGGTCTTGGAAATTTGGAGGCATTTTAAAGTTGTTCTTTTAATCACGGATAATACAATGACCATGTAGCCTTTAATGCGGTCATGAGTGTTCAGATTTGGAAGTTCTCTCGAGTCTGTCTCCTGTGCTTCTACCCACAGCCACGACACTTCCCAGCTGCCCCTGTCGACCTACACGTTACCACAGGGGTTCTCAAAACTCCTAAGCTGCTAAGGGACTGAATCTGTGCTTCCTGCTATGAAAATGTACCAGTGCCCTGATTCATGATCTTGGCTGCACATTGGAATCACCCGAGGATCTTAAAACATCCTGATGCCTGGTCTCACCCGTGAAGATATTGACATACTTGCTCCAGACATGAGCACCAGGACTTTCAACATCCTCCCAAGTGATTCTGAGGTGCAGCAAAGACTGTGACTCCCTGAAGGCCACAGGGTTCACATCACTTGCCCTAGACACTCTTCCCTGCCTCCCTCTTACCCAACTCGGTGTGTGGGTGTGCTTAGTTGCTCAGTCAAGTCCCACTCTGCATAACCCCATGGAGTGTAGCCCATCAGGCTCCTCTATCCAAGGGGTTTTTCAGGCAAGAATACTGGAGTGGGTTGCCATTTCCTCCTTCAGAGGATCTTCTTGACCCAGGGATCGAACCCGCATCTCCTGCGTCTTCTGCATTGCCGGTGGTTCTTTACCCGCTGAGCCGTTGGGAAAGCCCCTGTCTCCATCCCCTGCTAAATTTTCACAGGGGCTGACAGGACAGATATGAATGAGGAAACTGCTCCAGAGGCCGTGTCTCCATCTGGAGTGAGCTGGCACTCAGTTCATGGGGCTGATGTCAGACCCTGGCGGCCAGCTGTGGTGCCCCCTGGCTATTTGACTTAGCCGTCATCCCACCCATCATGCCCAGATTGCTTTTTCTTTATTTACTCTCTTCTGTGTGCATGCTTCTGTAACGACAGAAAACGACTGAAATAGTAACCGAAGACGAAGCCCCTCCCTGCTCCCGTTCTTCTGCTCTCAGTTGCCTTTCTGCGGGAGAAGTGGTGGGTTGTAGGGACTCAACCTTCCAGGGTTTTCACCAGGTACTTGGTCTCAGATAGAAGCTCCTTCCTTTCCTGTGTTGTGTCTACATCTGCCCAGCAGTGCCAGGGAGGAAAGAAGTGTCTTCTGCACCGGGTGGATCCCAAAGAGGGCTTAGAAGTCCTTTACAGAAGGAGTCTGGGGGATCACCCCAAGGGAGGAGGGTGGAGAGGATGGCCGCCCATCCTGCACCCACTTTGGGAAATGCAGATGGAACAGTTCATGCTCTGCAAGCCTCCAAACAGAGGGTCAGCCATGACCTCCCTTTTACTTCTTTGCTTTTTAGTTCCCACTTCATAAAAATAAAAATGTTCACACTTTTTCATTTGTGTCCCCGTTATCTAGCTTCTCTTTGGGGAACCACAAGATTTACCAAGAACACAAGCAGATCTTGGTCTCCAACTCTCTCTTCACTTTTAAGAAATTTTGTTGGAGTATAGTTGAGCAACAGTGTTGTTCAGTTTCAGGTGTAAAGCCAAGTGAATCAATATACATGCATTCATTCTGTTTCAGATTCCTCTCCTATATAGCTTACTGCAGAATATTGAGTGGAGTTCCCTGTGCTCTTCAGTAGGTCCTTGTTCTTGATCTGTTTTATATATAGTAGTGGGTGTATGTTAATCCCAAGCTCCTAATTTATCCCTTCCCCTCATATCTCTCTTCTAATGGCCTAGAAGTTTTGTGATCCTGGACACTGGTTGGCAGCCCTTTTCCTCCTCTGTTAGTTGCAGATCTGGTCTTGTGTCCAAGACTCACAGAGCAAAGAGACTGATCTTGGCTCCCATGCATTCATGTAGCGAGGTGGGGAGGGAAAGAAGAAGGATGTTCTGCTCCAGGAAATGGGTGGCTCTCTCTAGGAATATCTAAATTCAAGCACATCACACTACTGCAAAGTTTAATGACCTTCCTGGACTCTCAAATCTGAACAGCTTAAAAACGAAAACCCTGGTCCTTGTATTAATTTGACTTTCTTTCTTATGAGCTAATAGCTTAGCCTTATATGACTAAGAAACTATTCACCGCTTTCCCTGAGTTCTATTGAAAAGCATCCCACATTACCATGACAATGAAACTCTTTAAACCCAAACACAAACGCATAAGTCCTGGAAAATGCTCAATCAACACCTCAAAATGTTAGTCCTCCAGAGTTTCTAACTAAAGGAAGGAATTAGGTTATTTGGAAATTGTGAGATATCGAATCATAAATGCATCAGACATGAACAGAAAACATGGTCTCTTTGGCTTAAAAATGAGATCTCTGTTCCAAAATAATAACTGAGAAACTCTCTGTGTGTACATATATGTGTGTTGATACTCAGAAGCTATTTACATCAGCCAAAAAACATTCTAAAAATATCAGTAAATGGCCTATATCTTTCCTATTTACAATGGATTTGGGATAATGTTGCAAAATGTAACTATTTTCTTTTGAAGTTTAGTAGCTCTTTTCAGGTTGGTAATACGATTTTGTCCATTAATCCAGGCTTTTAAGACTGTATCTCAATTTCTAATTCTAATATTTTAACATAGAACCACACCCTCTAGAGAAGGAGAGAAAGAAATTGGCTTGACATCTTTTCCTAAAAGCATAGCTCCTGGCTTCCTATTTCTATAATGAGATTTTGGGGGGTGGAATTTGAAAGGTAGCATTATTTCCCTTTAGTGGTCATATTTTATGTCACATATATTTGTTTCAGATGTTTGTCTGAGCAACATTGTTTTGCCAAGTCTTTGTTACACAGTAGCTCCTATTTTATTCTGTACACAATGAAAAAAAAATCAAAGGAAAACTGACACTTTCCATGGGTTTATCCTGTGGTTGGAATTCATTTACATCATGTGTATTCGGCATTAGTAGCATGCCGAATACAGTAAATTTCACAGATGAGAACAATCAAAATTGAGAATGTTGCTGTTCAAAAGAAAGCAAAATGGGGCAAAATTGCTGTCTCTTTGTCACTAGAAATTCTTTGATTTAATCTGCATATGTGGAGAGTGATGATTTGTTTTAAAGGTGCACGAGCATTTCCTACCCAACAGCGTAGGCCCATTCAGCCTCATTTTTGCTTCCTTCTGGAAATAGGAGGCAAGAAGCAAGGAGGTCAGCCTCAATGACAGCACAGGCATCGGCTCACCCTGCCTGCTTCCGGCTGACTCCTCGCTTTCCTCCTCTTCTCCTTTCAGGCTCAGTCAAATCCCCCACCCTCTTTAAGGAGCCATCACCAACTCTTCCTTTCCAGTTACTGTCTCTTCAGAACAGACTGCAGTCTCCTGAAGTTTAGGGATCTTGGCTCATGATTCTTACAACACTTACAAGTTCAGCTGACTTTTGAATTGAATGATTGATCATCAATCAATAACTCATTCAACACAGGTCTGTGGAGAGTCCTCTGAATACGAGGCATTCCTCCAAGTACAGTGAAGGCAACAGGAGATGGCAGGGTCACTGTACCTTACTAAGTAGCATGACTGAAGCTCCAGGAGGAAGTTCCCCTTAGGGAGCAGCAGCGGTCAGTGACAGCGGATGTGCCATCTCTGCTTCTGTCCTGCCAAGAACCCTTCACACCCAAGCTTCGCTGGGGGTGTAAGTCCAGGCTCAGGGACCAGGAAATGCCTGGGATGCAGATACAGCAAGGCATGTGCCTGGGGCGGCCATATCAGACCTCGGTGGGGCAGGACACCCTGGGAATATTGAGATAGTTGCAGTGGCTATGGACTCTGGCTTTCACGCCGACTCCCTTCACACTCTGGGTCACTTGCAGGGAGGAATCGATTGCACAGGCCCCTTGGTTCCTCCCCAGCTGTGTCCTTGCTCCCCGCCCTTGGTCCCAGGATTCAAATGTCAGCTCTGAGTAACAGAAGATGGGGGACAAGCCTCTCCATGCCTTAGCGTGAGACAACTTTCTTAAAGGGGTTTCTAAGAGGCTGAGAGCAGTTGGGCATTTCTTTTTCTTGAAAATTATGACATCGTTTACCACTGATTATTTCCAATGTGCCAGGTATTTGCTTTTGCTGTCTCCTCTTTCCCACATTGTGCAGGGACATTCCTACCTCGAATGGATGGCCCAGCAGAAGACAGCCATCAGCCAGCGGATCGGGTGGATGGACATTACTATTAGTCACGTGTACTCCAGCCCAGGGGAGGAGGCTCCTGCAGAGTTACACAGGGGTTGTGCTGAAGAGCAGAGTGAACGGGAAGTGGGGCCAGGCTTTGCAGTACCAGTGAGACAGGCTGGGACCTGGAGCCCTCTATGCAGTGCTTGCACCTGAACAACCGTCTCCTCCAGCAACAAAATACAAAGAATCTATAAGGGACTAAAAGTAACTGTGTGCATGTGCAGTTGGGGCAAATTCTGGACAACAAGATACACAAAGACCGGAAACCCAGCCGCCGCCTCTGAAGAGCCAGGAGCAAGACTAGGCGGTCAGAAGCAAAAACGGGACATTGTGCATACCCCCTGGAGAAGGCAATGGCACCCCACTCCAGTACTCTTGCCTGGAAAATCCCATGGACGGAGGAGCCTGGTGGGCTGCAGTCCATGGGGTTGCCAAGAGTTGGACACGACTGAGCGACTTCACTTTCACTTTTCACTTTCATGCATTGGAGAAGGAAATGGCAACTCACTCCAGTGTTCTTGCCTGGAGAATCCCAGGGATGGGGGAGCCTGGTGGGCTGCCGTCTATGGGGTCGCACAGAGTCGGACACAACTGAAGCGACAGCAGCAGCAGCAGCAGTGCATGACCCCGGCGTTCAATACCACCAAAGGGGTGGGCGCCCCTCCAGCCCAGTCCCTGGACTCGCCCAGACCCTCATTTTATGTAAGGAACCAGCTCGCCCCCACCTTGGGGAGCAGATGAGCAAGGGAAACTGTTCCTTGTTCTTGCTCCCCTCTGGGGCAGTAAGAGCCCCAATAAGGCCTTGTCTGAATTTCTTGTCTGGCCTCTGATCAATTTCTATTGATTGGGGAAGGCCAAAAATCCTGACTGGTAACACCAAGAAGGTGAGGTACCCTCACTTCCCACAGGAGAAAGTGATGGGCTTGTTGGAATAATTCTGTGGACTGGCAGGGAACTGAAGCCTTCTATTCAGGGGTAAGCAAGGGCTGTGACTGGCTTCCGTGATAAAGAGGCTTGTTTGGTCCAGGGAACTTGTCTTGAGAGCAGAGAGGTAGAGAGGGGAAAAGTAGATAAGCCACTCATGCCCTTCCAATTTCACGAGCCATCAAAGCAGCACCCAGCATTGAGCCTTGCTTGTACTTAGGTCTTATATCTAAGTATTATAGCGTGTACTTGACACACAGTATCTTATTTAACATTCATAATAACCCATGCAGTCATTATTATTTGTTAATTCACAGTAAAGAACTGAAGTTCACAGTCATCTCGGGTGACTTCTTAGGAGAAATGGGAAAATCCAAGATTCAAAGCTGGATATCATACCATTGCTGTGATCTGTGCAGGGACACAGCTTTAAGAGATTCTCTGCAAATAATTCCAGGCCATGCTTCCAACTAGCAAACAGTGCACTTTGACACCATGATGTGAATGAGAAGGTGAAAGGGAGATTCCTGATACTTCCGCCACCCACATTGGGAACCGTGGCCCCAGTGATGGGAAGCCTTTGGGTACAGGGTGTACCTTGGTCCCGAAGAGAGTGCGAGCGAGTGGAGGTTGCTCACTTTCACCCTTTGTGTCCGACTCTTTGCGACCCTGTGCACCGTAGCCCACCAGGCTCCTCTGTCCCGGGATTCTCCAGGCAAGAACACTGGAGTGGGTAGCTGTTCCCTTCTCCAGGGGATCTTCCCAAACCAGGGACTGAACCCAGCTCTCCTGTTTTATCTTCTTTTAGGTTTGCTTCCTTTTGGTCTTTATCCTGGTGGGGTCCTTGGGATCTGTGTGTGTGTGTGTAACAGCACCTACCATACCTTTTCATTTTAGCTTAGGCTGGATTTTAAAGAGCCGAAACAGGAAAACACTTAAGGAGCCCTGAGACTCTCACAGAGAAATAAATCAGAGCTGCTGTTTCTTTTAGCTTTGCTTTCCTGTTCTTTATTTCTTTTTTTTAAATGTAATCTCTCCTTTTATCAGCCTTCATCATTTCCTACTGTAAGAAAGTGAAATCACTAAAGGCAATTAACCTTAAATCTGCTGAGTGTGAAGAGAAAAGGCCATGGTTATATAGATGAATGGATTAGGAGAGAGACACTTAACTCTAGGGGTTTCCAGTTAGTAAAAACTCAGGCTTTGTTGGACAGTAAGTATCGTTACGTATTAAACAATGACTGGGGACCGGTTGCTTGCAGTGACACAAACATAAGCAATCCTTCAAAATCGAGCATAAATATAACAAGAAAAAAAGCAATATGGAAAAATTCAGAAATGTCCAACTATTGCTACTTCTTGGGTGAAACTCTACTGATCAGTAAGTTGGGTTCCCCAACAAAATGTGAGACCAAGACACTTTTAGAAAGTAGCAATTTTAAAGAAATGAAAGCTATGCAAAATGCATTTTAGTCCTTCATTTTATAGTTCATAAGCATGAAAAAAAGAATTCTAGGCTGGTAATTAATTCATAATTCTGGGAAATATTTTTCCATGCGGTGAATCTATAACAATAACTGTCACACCGCCTCTTGCCCTCCCTCTCCTTATGAGAGACGCTTACCGCCGAGTCCTCCCTGGAGAGGCTCTGGACCAACATTTGCTTCCAGATGCTTCACAAGCCACTCTCAACCCACCCCTTGGAAACTATGCAGAAAATCATTTAACGTGTGCTAATGGCAGCACTTAACACCTCTACCCAATACATATTGACCCAAGATAATCCTTTAAGCCATGAGCATATGAGAAAGTGACATTACATCAATACTACAGACAACTATTTTTCCCGTGAACTATGGAATATTTTTTCCCCTGACAAATTCATCTCTTCCCAGAGATATGCAAAGTTCAGTGCAAAACAGTAATGGTACAAGGTGCTAATTTTCTTGTATAAACCTCCCTTCCATTCCCCTGGGTTCGGTGTCCTTTGAGTTTTAAGACATTTTCAGGCCAATCTTAGGAAGATGCTTCAGACTAAAATGCAAACACATGGCTTGGCATGGTTCTAATCAACCTCATCTACGGAGAGTTTTGGAAACGAGCTAAACATTTACTGCCATCTTATCTGCAGCTATAGTTATTTGCCTTTCCAGGAGATCAGGTTGAATACAGGAGAGTGGCATTTTGGTACTGATGAAAGATTTGCTTACAGAATCTTACCAGGTAGAGGTGTGACTTGTCTCTACACACAACACACACGTAAATTATTTCCCCTTGAAATAGAGTGTGCCCTTCGGGCTGGGAGTGCAGCGGCACTGACCTCGTTCTCCCATTAATCTCGGGGAGCCACTCACTAATGGCAACAGGCAGTCCTTGAGGGCGCCTCTTTGCTCATTCCCATCCGTACACTTCTAGTATTTCTCATGGATTGTAGTAGTCAGCTGTTGTGCCATAATACCACATAACAAATACCTAACAATCTCAGTGCCATAGAGGAGGGTTATGGACTGAACTGTGTACCCTTAAAATCCATAGCTGGAAACTCTAACCCCCAATGTGATGGCGTTAGGAGGAAGGGTCTTTGGGACATAATTAAGATCAGATGAGGTCACAAGGGCCCAGCCCTCATGAACCAGCAGAGCGCTGTTGTGAGAAGCCTGAAAGACTCTGCTGCCCTCTGCTCTGTGACCACAAGAGGATGTTTGTCTATAGTCCAAGACATGCTGCTGCTGCTAAGTCACTTCAGTCGTGTCCGACTCTGTACAACCCCATAGACAGCAGCCCACCAGGCTCCCCCATCCCTGGGATTCTCCAGGCAAGAACACTGGAGTGAGTTGCCATTTCCTTCTCCAATGCATGAAAGTGAAAAGTGAAAGGGAAGTCGCTCAGTTGTGTCTGACTCTTAGCGACCCCATGGACTAAGACAAGGGCTCCCACCAAACACTGACTGCCAACACCTTGATCTTGGACTTCCCAGACTCCAGAATGGTAGAAACAACAAACTCTGTTTGTTGTTTAAAGCAATCTATACAGGGTGCTCTGTTATAGGAGCCTGGACCAAGTAAGACAAGGAGGGAGCATTTATTTCTCTTGCTCCTAGTTCCAACAGTCAGCAGACTCTGCCTCCAGCTAGCGGCTGATCTGTTTCAGGGAGTTGAAGACGTCCGCTTCATGGTCTGCATCTTCCTTGGACCAGTGGCTACCTGAGGTCTGTGTTCTCATGATGAATAGCAGGAGCACAGCAGCGTGAGTGCAAACACCTGATGCCTTTTCAGGCCTAGACCCTAAATCAGCACCTTGTTACTTATTTCCAGAAAGAGGCAGTGCTGATCACATGGCCCTGGGTAAGACGTGATGGTAGCATGGTCTGATGTGCCACAGGAGTGTTTATTTTCCCCTGATTGACTTTTTAAAATTCTGCTTTCATGAGACTTCCCAGGTGGCGCTATTGGTAAAGAACATGCCCGCCAATGCAGGAGACATAAGAGACACAGGTTCGATCCCTGGGTCGAGAGGATTACCTGGAGGAGGGCTTGACAACCCACTCCAGTATTCCTGCCTGGAGAATCCCATGGACAGAGGAGCCTGGAGGGCTACAGTCCATAGGATCACAAAGAGTCAGACACGACTGAAGCAACTTAGCACCCAATAATATATATATATGAAAGACCATTTCAGAATGGCATTTGGTTTAGGCAAGGCTAAAACCGTAGATGTGGTTCATGTACACAATGGAATGTCACTCAGCCATAAGAAAAAGAACAAAATAATGCTGTTTGCAGCACCATGGATGGACCTAGAAACTGTCATCCTGAGTGAAGTCAGACAGAGGAACAAAAATACCACATGACATCACTTCCAAGTGAAATCTAAAAAATGATACAGATGTACTTATTTACAAAACAGAAATAGACTCATGAGTGTAGAAAGCAAACTTATAGTTACTGGGGGATAAGGTGGGGAAAGGGATAAATTGGGAGATTAGGATGGACATATACATACTACTATACACAATCACTGCAGATGGTGACTGCAGCCATGAAATAAAAAGTCACTTGCTACTTGGAAGAAAAGCTATGACAAACCTAGACAGCATATTAAAAAGCAGAGACATTACCGACAAAAGTCCATATAGTTAAAGCTATGGTCTTTCCAGTAGTCATGTACAGATGTGAGAGTTGGACCATAAAGAAAGCTGAGGCCGAAGAACTGATGATTTTGAACTGTGGTGCTGGAGAAGACTCTGGAGAGTCCCTTGGACAGCAAGGAGATCAAACCAGTCAATCCTGAAGGAAATCAATCCTGAATATTCATTGGAAGGACTGATGCTGAAGCTGAGCTCCAATACTTTGGCCACCTGATGCCAAGAACTGACTCATTGGAAAGACCTTGATGCTGGCAAAGATTGAAGGCGGGAGGAGAAGGGGGCGGCAAAGGATGAGATGGTTGGATGGCACCACTGACTTGATGCACATGAGTGTGAGCAAGCTCTAGGAGTTGGTGATAGACAGGGAAGCCTGGCGTGCTGCAGTCCATGGGGTCACAAACAGTCAGATACGACTGAGTGACTGAACTGAACTGATAGACAAAACGGATAACTAATAAGAACATGCTGTATAGCACAGGGAATACTACTCAGTACTCTGTAGTGGCCTCTATGGGAAAAGAATGTAAAGAACAAAAGAGTGGGTCCATGTATAACTGATTCACTTGCTGTACACCTGATACTAACAAAACATTGTAAATCAACTATATGCCAATAAAATGTTTTTTAAAAGAATAAAACTCTAGAAAAAGGAAGACTGAAATCATACAGGGAGTACTTCCTCTCCCAAACTGCTTGTTTTTCTTACTTTAGATTTTTTTCTAGATGAATCACAAAGTTATGTTTTGATGATCTTTCTCTTGTTCACAAAAAATCAGAAACGAAGTTTGCCGCATACATTCCCAAGGAAAAGAGTGTGTGTTATGGCTATTAGCACCCAACTTGTCATGGAGAAGAGCAATGGGAACATTAATAAATTGGGATTCAGCATGCACCCATAATGTAATACATTTATTTCATTATTAATTTATTGTCTTAAGACCTCTTACCTTAACTATAGCTGTCAGCTCAAAATGGTTGGTACTTTCTCAGCAATGGCAATATACTGTAATGTGAGTGACTGTGAGTCACTCAGTCATGTCCGACTCTTGCAACCGCACAGACTATAGCTCACCAGCCCCTCTGTCCATGGAATTCTGCAGGCAAGAATCTTGGAGTGGGTTGCCATTCCCTTCTCCAGGGGATCTTCCCAACCCAGGGATTGAACATGGGTCTCCTGCATTGCAGGCAGATTCTTTACTGTTTGAGCCACCAGGGAACCCATACTGTAACCTGGTGAAAATCAAATATTCCTGTAGTTATTAAATTGTATAGTCCGTTCCTTATGATGAGCAAGAGTTATTAAATCATGGCAGCTCAGTTAAGACATGCAAACTGTTAACTTGGACAAAATCCAAAGTCCCTGAATTCACAAGATGTCCAGTTAGACATCCCCATGACAGGTTGGCTCGGAATGACAGATTGACACAAGAGGAGCCAACCTAGGTGCCCCCCATGTATCAGAAGACTGAGGTTGAGGCCCCCATTTTTCCTACCCAACTTGGGAGACGTGGCAAGCCACTAGAGGTTTTGGGGTATAGACCCTTAGGTAGAGAAAGAGGATAATAAGGATACATAAGGTTCTCAAGTGTAAATGAATTAACCCAAGTGTTAGTTACTATGATGATGACAAATGTGGAGACTTGTGTTCTCCTGACATGGAGCAGCGTCCTGAGGCTGCTGCTGGAGTCAGCTCAGGGAACAGAAGCCCGCTGTACTTGGAGAAGGTGTGACCTCTTCAAGCTGCAATTCCCTCATCTGGAAATGTGAACTGTAAGAGGATATCCTTCTGAAGGTTGTCCTAAAGAGTAACCGAGGAAGGCCAGAAAGTGCATAGCATAATACCTAGCACATGAGTGAAGTGAGTGAAGTCGCTCAGTCATGTCCGACTCTTTGCGATCCCATGGACTGTAGCTTACCAGGCTCCTCCATCCATGGGATTCTCCAGGCAAGAATACTGGAGTGGGTTACCATTTCCTCCTCCAGGGGATCTTCCCGACCCAGGGATCAAACCTGGGTCTCCCGCATTGGAGGCAGACGCTTTAGCCTCTGAGCCACCGGGGAAGCCTAGCACATAGTCACTGCTTAATAAATGCTATCGCTGACATGATTATCTTCATCATTTTATGGTAGATGTTAAATTTCTGCAACACAAAAGGGCCCCAGAGGGCATTTTATTATATTGAATCATAAAAACATTGTACTTACTTTTCGGCAACTATTATTATTTTATAATAGAGTATTTTGGATTGGGCTTTTAGATTCCATGAGATGGCATTCGAGTGGTAAGGGAACACCTCTTTTTGTGAGCTCAAGGCCCAGGCATCTCACACCCTAATCTCCTGAACGAAAATATAGAGGTTGCCCAGGTCTCCCAAGAAGCAGGTCCCCACGTGTGTGGAGATGTGGGAGGAGCTGTAAAGACAGAGATTCCAGCTGATTTCAGCTCTCAGGTCAAGTGTCACATGAGGAATTTAATAAATGGCACCAGCCTGCACGGTGACAAGCAGTTGCAGCTTTTGATTTAAAACCTTCATTAAAAGAGGTCTTCAGATGAAATGAACTTCATCCTTTTATGACAACCAGAAGGGAAAATGTAAGACCATGTAATCGGCGATGCGGTTGAAATCAAACCTATTTTTGGCTACATCAGGTTGAACTTGACAGTGAAATCATGTAGCCTGGCTAGAATAATTAGGCTGGTTTTATGAAGCCTCTTCATCGAGTCCATTCTTTTCATGTATAATCAAATTTTGCTTTGATTTCGTGTACAATCTCCTATCTGAATTATCTTGGAGCACAGTCACAACAGTAACAGCTATGATGACAGCTATGATGCTGGTGACCACAACGATGTGCGATAGGAGCACAGACCACGTATCTGATCGCATCTCCTGAAAATCTCTGCAAGTCACTGAAGCTCCATCTCCACGGCCACGTCTCTGCCCAGCCTTTTCTACCTGACTTTAGTGCAATAAACACCCTAGTTCCACGTCCCCAATCATTCCCTACTCCTGACTGCTTCTGCCAATTATCTTTCAGAAACACAAAGCAGATCACATACTCATCTGGGCTTGGGACTCTCCAAAGATCCCGTGAGAGGCAGCAGGAGTTTCCAGGAATTCAGGATGAGAGAAGCAGAAGCCTACTGGGTTTGGGGGATAGAAGCAAAAGATCATTCTGGAAATCTGGACAGAGTTGGTCAGGAAGGGCTATGTTAGCGTCTTGGCATTGTTGAGGGGAAGAGAGAGACCAAAAGTCCAGAAAAAAAGATGAAAATATCAACCACAGTTCTGAGTGGTGGGACTTGAACTACTTTATACTTTTTTCTTCATGTTCTTTAAAGTACTCTCATTTTCTGCATGATTCTGTCTTCTCAGATGTTTAAACACAAGTTATTTTTACTTTGTAAGCAAAATAAATCCCGTGCTCTTTTTGCCACACTACAAGGCAAATTAAAACACGTGTTTAATTGGGCCTCTCTGCACTTGATGCCTTCACAGTACCTGCATTTGTGGCACAATTAACTGTTTTATAATGGGCTTCCTGCTGTCTCTGGCTTTTGAGTGTCTTGCCTGTAGAAAAGTCTTTGAGCTAACTGGAGCCAGCTGTGTGCACCATCGACCAAACGTAAGTCAACTGGGGTGACAGTGTCTGTATCGCTCTGTGAAAGGTGGGGGTTGTTGTGTATACTGCTGGACGAAGTGATCATTGACGTTGTAAACTGAGACAATTGTTGGAAACTGTGTGAAAATTGCTGGAAAGGAATTGATAGAAAAAACTTTCAATTTTTTATGATTTTTTAAAATGTTAATCAATTTTTAAAATTGAAATACAGTTGACTTACAGCGTTGTGTTAATTACTGCTGGACAGGAAAGTGATTCAGTTAAACACGTATATTTGCTGTTGTTCAGTCGCCACGTCATGTCTGACTCTTTGCGACCCCATGGACTGCAGCGCGCCAGGCTACCCCTTCATGATCGCTGCCTGGTCGTGGTGAAGTGGCCTGAGTAACTCAATGAAGCTGTGAGCCACGCTATGCAGAGCCACCCAAGACGGACGGGTAATAGTGGAGAATTTTGACAAAACGTGGTCCACTGGAGGAATAAATGGCGAACCACTCCAGTATACTTACCATGAGAACCCAAAAACTTCATATAAAAAGGCAAAATGATGCATGCATATCCCCTCTTTTTATTGTTCTTTTTCATTATGGTTTCTCATAGGATATTGACTATAGTTCCCTGTGCTGTGTATATAGTAGGACCTCTTTGTTTATCCAAAGAACTTTCCACTTTTGAACCACTGCTCTTAAGGACAAATATTTTAATAGTTGGGATTTTCAGCTCTGGGGAAACTTTCTACTGAAGCTGGGACAGGAGGTGTAGTAGGAATTCAGATGTGATTAGATATGGGACACACAAATCATTGTATGATTTTTCCAATTAAACTGTGTTACTACCTACGGCCATTTTCTCCTTTAAAAATTGTCTTTGCTTTCTGGAAAGGAAGCCAACACAAGCTGGTCACATAGTCACTCTGTTTCTTGCTCTTCTAATTTTACACGAAAGTCCTCATTTCTTAGAGCTATTATACTTACTTTCCAGCCCTGAGGCACCTCAATAGGACAGAAATAGATTTATTTCACAAACAAAATTCTCCCTGCAAACTAGGAGCCAAACAGGAAAATCCAGATATGCAATGGCATTCAGTGATTGATTGCATTTCCTGAAATTTCTCATTACCGATTCTCTAGAAAATCTCCCAAAATTGTTAACCCTGGAAAGTAAGGGTTAACATGATGTATTAGTTTGTTAGGGCTGCCGTAACAACATACCACAGACTGGATGACTTCACAGAAACGTGTTTCCTCACAGTTATGCATGTCCAAGATGAAGGTGTCGGCGGGTCGGTTTCTCCGGAGGTTTGGCTGCAGACGGCGCCTTCTCCCTGCACCCTCACTGGTCTTTCTCTGCACGAGCGTCCTGGCTCTCTGTGTGTCCTGATCTCTTCTTATAAGGACAACCCTCAGACTGGATGAGGGCCCATCATAAAGACCTCGTTTCAACTTAATTGTCTCTTTAAAGGTCTATCTCCAAATGCAGCTGCATTCAGGGGGTCCCCCGGTGGTCCCGTGGTTAGGCCTCCACTGCTCTCACTGCCGGGCCCCAGCTCAACCCCTGAGCAGAGAACTAAGATCCTGAGAGCCCAGAAGCACTGCCAAAAGAACCAAAAAACAAAACCCCAAAATGTAGCTTCATCTGAGAAACCACAGTCACTATGCTGGCGGTTAGGACTTAAACATATAACATTAGAAAGGGATACCACTCATGATACACATGGTATCAGCTGGAAAGAGCAGAGGGAAAAAGCAGTAAGGTACTAAAATATTACTTGTCCTAAAATATCAGCAACAATGACAGTATGATCCGCCAACTTTGAGCAGAAGTGAACATGGGCTTCTTTTCAAAAACTCCCCAAAGCCAAGTGTTCTCTTGAAACAGATCATTGCCCTTCTTCTTGCAAAGGTGGGGGATGGATGGAATGGGAATTTGGGGTTGGCAGATGCAAGCTATTATGTAGAGAATGGCTAAACAACAAGGTCTTCCTGTAGACACAGGGAGCTATATTCAATATCCCAGGATAAGCCATAACAGAAAAGAAAATTTTAAAAAAGAATGTGTGTGTGCATATATATACATATACACGTGTGTGTATATATATATGACTCACTTTGCAGTACAGCAGTGACTGGCACAACATTATAAATCAACTGCACTTCAACTTTAAAAAAAGGAATGAGTCTCCAACAATCTATACACGTCATCTAAGGGAAATGTGACAGGCACCACATAAACACTAACATCTTCCCTGTTTAATTAACGTCAAGGGTTGGAGGGGTCTTAAGGAGATTATTAAAACAAAAATGTGCAAATAGTAAATGAAACCAGTCAGAATAAACAACCACCTACATGTAATAGCAGGTCAAAAGTAAAGGAAATTAAACTGTAGCTAGATGGATTATAAGATCAGATATAGTCAGTAAATTAGAAGCAAGGATATTTTTCTCCTAATTTCCCAGCACAGGAGGCCAAAGAACTTTATTTTAGGCTGATATGACACTCACTCTGCAGGAGGGGAGAGCGGTTCCCTCTTTGTGGCAGCGAAGTCTTGCTAAGCACAAACTAGGACCCAGGGTGGGTCCCACTTGCTAGTGAGTGAGGGGCCTGGTGTGTCCCCACCAAATTCCCAGGAGTCCTTGTTTACAGGCGACTCGCAGGTGGCAGCTCCCTGGCACCCCCAACCTTCTGTGTAAATGCCAAGTGTGCTGCGGAAGCCAGAGAAACCCCCCTGGTGAACATCTGCAGGAGCTGCCAGGGGAATCCGCCCGGTGTGGATGGCGCTGGTGGGACTCACGGGGACATGACTCCATAATGCAGCGTCTTGAGCCCCACCCTCAGCATCACCCCAGCAGGAACTGGGGAACCAGGCATCATCATCATTCCCAGGACTGAGAGCTACACACACATCTGTCCTGCCAGGAGCAGGGTTTACTTTCTGTGTCCATGGGGTGTCAGGGCTGGGCACAGAGAGATGAGTGCACAAAGGGGTTGAATTGACGTGGTGCCCAGGCGCAGGCTCTGCTAACCGGCTGAATGAAAAAGCTGGCTTCTTTCCCTTTGAACTTCATTTCTCCCTTGTGCCTAAGAAAAAATATCTTGCCCTATTCTACTCCATTTATTCTCATGAGCCTTAAGGTGCAACTTCACAGAATGAAAGGGTACAGGATAAACAAGCATGTGGCTTTGCAAGTGGATAGGCCTGGGCTCTGCTACGGTGCATCAGCTGAGTGAGCCTGGGTCACACTGAGCCTCAGTCTCCTCGTCGGTATCAGAGGAACAATGATGATACCTTCTCGGCAGGGCTGTCAGAGGTGCAAACAGAACAACTTCCTATGCCAAGTACATGATAACTGTAGTGAGGGAAAGGTGAAATTAATTGATGGAAGGGTCTTCTACTTTATATAAGTTTCTTTGTCTGTGACTTGTACACAGGGATTCCTCGGCCTGCCTGTGTTTCAATATGAAGATGAAAGTTCTCATCAATGTCAGTTTCAGTCAGTCCTGTTTGTCCCCCCAAAGCTTCGCTTCTGGGCAGCACTTTCCCGAGATTTTCTTCATGTGTCTCTTCTTGTCACTGCAGCTTGCTCCTAGAGAGCCAGAGAATCAGGATGACTGTCAGTGAGGATGAAAGACTGAGATCAGACTAATGTCTTTCCTGTATCTTTCCTCCAGAAGAAATGGGGACAACCCTAAGGAAGCTGGATTTGTATAAATTAGCACCATTCTCCTCCCTATGCACTACTTTATTTTTTTTATCTTACATGAGCATAGCTGATTTATAGTATACTCGGTTATAGTTGGTTTAATATAGTTGGGCTTCCCCGGTGGCTCAGTGTTAAAGGATCCACCTACGATGCTGGAGACTTGCAGGACATGAAGATTCGATTTCTGGGTGGGGAAGATCCCCTGGAGAAGGAAATGGCAACCCACTCCAGCATTCTTGTCTGGGAGATCCCATGGACAGAGGAGTCTGGTGGGCTTCAGTCCATGAGATCACAAAAGAGTCAGGCATGACTTAGGGACTAAACAGCAACATGGTTGGTTTACAGCTGTTGTGTTAGTTTCAGGTACAGCAAAGTGAATCAGTTACACGTACGCATCCGCCATTAATTTTCAGATTCTTTCCCGTATGGGTTATCACAGACCTCTGAGTAGAGTTCCCTGTGCTATGCAGCGAGTCCTTGTTGGTTATCGAGGAGCCATTTTCCACGGAGGAGGAAATGGCAACCCACTCCAGTACTCTTGCCTGGAAAAAATCCCATGGACAGAGGAGCCTGGCTGGTTACAGTCCATGGGGTTGAAAAGAGTCGGACATGACTGAGCGACGAAGCACAAGCCCCTTTATTTGAACATCTATTCAACAAGCAATGTCATTAGCTCAATAGCTGGCTTGTTCTTCTTTAGACCAACAACCAGACTTTAGATTGCCTTTCGTTTTGTAAACACTCCTCTGAGAGAAAAACAATAAATGAAATGTAAAAAGAAATAGATTTTTGGTCTCAACCCCAGAGAAACCCACGATGTATTCATTTCAGGCTTAGTTTTCAAGGTTATATCTGGAAACTTCTCATCAGTTGAGAGCTCATACGGCCACAGGCAAATAAAGCAATGAGCCGATTCTTTTTTGAAAATAGTGAGCAAAGGGCAGATCTGTCAGCCAAAGAAAGGGCACAGTTCACACACTTGATCGACTCAGTTGCCATCAGTGACAAGTATAAATGCTTTTCAGTGAACTTGGGGACAGTCTTGAAAATACATCTAATCATTTCCCTGGAAAACCCAAAGCTGTGCTCTCTCTAGACCAAATGACTGCCAGATTTTGTGTTCATTATTCCCATGATCTTGCTTCCTGGTGCTTTTGGGACCCCGCTCCCCATGTTACCCCAGTGTGTATGTAGACACACACACACACACACACACACACACTTCTTAAGTGATTCACACTAGCTTCCGGTCCGTTTCAAGCTGGAGAAGTTAGTCATGAGAATAGACTTCCCTTCGCTGTCACTCACCCATGAAACCTATGAAACACAGAGCTGTACGTGGCCCCAGGAGGACCCTGTGCGGTCTTCTGTCTTAAGACCATAATCGCCCTGGGTTGCGAGGAGAAGGTCTTGGAGCTTGAGGAGTGCCCCCTGCTGGGCCTCTGCGACCCACTAATTCATTTCGTGCATTTGGGACCATCTATAGAATGAATTTGGGCCAATGTGAGATATAGAACTCAAGTCTCCCTTTTCCCTGAACTCTGATTCATTTGCTTGAACTCAGCAAAGGGTCAGGGAAGGCCTTGGCAAACGTGCAGGAAATGAGTTTGCCTCTGGGTCACTTGGGGTCTGGCCCAGCCAGCTTGATCCATCAGTGGTGCCGCTTCGGGATGCCAGGCTGACAAGGGCTCTGAAAACAGACCGGTGTGTGTGGGTGTGTGTTAGCTGCTCAGTTGTGTCTGACTCTTTGCGACCCTGTGGACTGGAGCTGGCCAGGCTCCTCTGTCCATGGAAGTCTCCAGGCAAGAACACTGGAGCGGGTTCCCAGGGCAGTGCTCACCTGCCTCTTGCCTGCAGGGTGGTCCTTGACCAGGCCGTTTTTATGCTGCCCCTCAAAGGAACAAGTACCGATCACCTCTCCCGACCAGGAAGGTGCGTTGACATCAGCGTCTCCATCTCTCCACCGGGAAACCAGGTCACACACAGCACAGAGCCCATTCGTGAAAGGGAAATGAGCCCCCTCGTCACATGCTGAGCGGACAAGAAGCTTTTTCGAATCATAGGTATTCTTGATGACAACTCTGCGGCAGTGCAGGAAAGTGCCTTCTGAATCCTGAGAGAAACTTACCGAGAGCCACGGATGCTCTCACGGGGGGTAATGTTTATGTTGCTCTGTTTCTTTGAAAACAGGGGCCAGTTTATCAGGACAGTTTCTATTAGGGACACAGATGGTTATGCAGAAAGGTGAGTGCAAGTCCCCAAGCCTGCAAAGATTTCAACACCTGAGAATCAATAGGTGAGCTCAGCTCTCAGACATTTCCATTCTTGACACTTTGTGAGTTTACATATCTGTAGTAACCTGAACATTTAATTAAGCAGAATTTTCCACTTTCCAGCTGTGCCAGACAAATGAGAGGACTCACTGTGTGAGTCAATAGGAAAACCTACCCCAGACTGCCTTCTGCTAGAGGATGTCAGAGCAAGAATTACTGTGGGCAATCAGAGAAAGACATAAAAAAGAACAAAGTGTCCTAGCACGCTTTGTATATCAGAGCCTTATGATTTGCCGACGTGTGCCCGGAAGTTAAATCTCCCATTACATAACTTTCTATCCCTTTCTTGAAAATGTTCCAGTCTCATTGGCATGTTTTATGATTTGCCTTGCTTCAGAGATAAGCACTTCGCAAACGATTAAAGTCCTCAGGTGTTTTTCTCATTGAAAAGGTTATGGTTAGGGAGGGGTAAATTAGGAGACTGGGGTAACAGTACTAGGTATGAAACAGATAACTAATGAGAACCTACTGTCTACCACCGGGAACTCAACTCGGTGTTCTCGAATGACCCATATGGGTACAGAATTTAAAAAATACTGGAGGCTTACATATGTATAACGGAGTCAGTCTGCTGTACACCCGAAACTGACACAGCATAGTCAATCAGCTACACTCAGTATGAAATAAGAATTAAAAAATTAAATAAATAAAGGCAGGGGTTAGAAGAGTGATGCTAAATGAGGTGCTGAGCAAAGAAGCTGTTTAGGTAGAACATTCAGAAGGGAAGGTGGTATGTGCCTCAGATAACAGTTCGTTTCCCAAACTGTACAGCCCTAAAATAGGTCGCTCTCCATACACGTAAACGTGTGTGAGGGTTCAGAAATTATGGAGCTTGTTGGGCTCAACTCTGAGTGTGCACTGGGGGCCTTTTCCTGTACAGCCAGCTGTGGGCTTCAGGCAGCTCTTTCCACTCCCTGGCATCACGCCCTGTTGGGCCAGTGGGTCAAACATCCCTATAAGCTGATGGGAAGGGTATTTCTTTTCCATTCTGGCCCCAAAGGAGCCCAGTAGCCTGTTATTGTTTGAAAAAAAAAGAATTAATTTTCTCCTCCAATGGCTTATATCCTCCAATCCATGACAATTTTAAAAGGTGATTTTTTTTTAAGCACTTGCACTTACAATGTTTACTAGAAATGTACAGGCAGGGAACAGGATTAACCTAGGATGCTCTCTTATTTCCATATACATGGAGAATTACACACTAAAATGTGGGGATCAAACTTGGCCACATCTGGACGAGACTAGGACTGCACGTCAAGAATCTGCAGACATTTTGCCTGGACAGGTGCTTTCACTAGACTAATGCAATTGATCCAAAGGAAAATAGGCTCCTATTTGTAAGAACCTAATGATTAAATTATATCAATTCTTTACACCACTTATGTTAATTCTTTATTCCTTTATAATTGATGCTTTCAAACTGTGGTGCTGGAGGAGACTCTTGAGAGTCCCTTGGACTTCAAGGAGATCAAACTAATCCATCCTAAAGGAAATCAACCCTGAATATTTATTGGAAGGACTGATGCTAAGGTGAAGAGCCAACTCATTGGAAAAGACCCTGGTGCTGGAAAGATTGAAGGCAAAAGGAGAAGGGGATGACAAAGGATGAGATTGTCAGATGGCATCATTGGCTCAATGACCTGAATCTGAGTAAACCCTGAGAGACACTGGAGGACAGAGGAGGCTGGCGTGCTGCATTTTGTGGGGTTGCAAAGAGTCGGACACGACTTAGCGACTGAACATCGTCAACAGGAACAATGACAGGAACAAAAGATTATCTGGAAAAAGCAACCTGAAATGGATTACGTGACTTGTGAAAGCTTCTCTAAAATGAATGTAACTCACACACACAAATAAATACAATGAATTAATCGACCATTTTAAAAGGTGATCTTAGCAATGATCTTATTCTTCAGGGGAAGAAAGTTATTCAGTTAGGCATCTTTCTATGGTAATACTTACAGAGATATATTATCAGGTTGTCCTCCAGGGGGTGTTAAGTCTTCAGCAATGCTCCAGGGCTGCTGAAAGGCATTTGAATCCAGTTAGCACAAACAGGCAATCAGGCTTCCTTCTCTCTAGGATGCAGGCGTTCTAAGGCCCATACCCTGAATTTCACATCTCAGGAACTGTACAGACAGGATAGGCCCCATAGGGCTTTCCATGGGCAGAGATGTGATTCTTGAAGACCCCCAAATGCTCTCATATGAATTGGAGGAGGCCATGTAAGTCAAAACGGCAAAGGATCCCTCCTTTCTAGTTAAACCCACAAAGGGCTATTTTTGCTGTTCTTTCTTAATTAAACCATCGCCTGGGAGTTTGCAAACCTCTAGGCCTCAAGAGCCAGCAACTTGAAGTAGTCAAGTCCACGACTGCAAAGCATACAGCAGGACAGCTGTGAGGTCCATAGGTGACCGGGTGTCAACATCTGCAATACTGACAAGCTCTAGGATCTTGAGTAAGCTCCCACATCTCTGATTCCTCATTCCCAAAGACTGCATCACAAGGCTATGGGAGGATTAACCAAGACAACCCAGAGGAAGTGGCTGGTGTGCAGGAAGTGTTCCATAAACACTATTAGGTGCTTTTATTCCAGAGTCTGGGTCCAGTCCTCAGCCGGTCTCTCTCCTCCCCCTACGCAGACCTCTTCATCCCACCC
>SJXQ01011092.1:139290-224186 GCA_006408695.1 Aepyceros melampus | reverse complement strand
GGAGAGGGAGAGGGTGGGATGGGTTGGCAGAGTGGCAGTGTAACATGTGTGATATCATAAGTGAAACGAATCGCCAGTCCAGGTTTGATGCAGGATGCAGGATGCTTGGGACTGATGCACGGGGATGATCCAGAGAGAGGGTGTGGGCCGGGAGGGGGGAGGTGGGGGTCGGGATTGGGAGTTCATGTACACTCGTGGCTGATTCATGTCGATGTGTAGCAAAACGAATACAGTATTGTAAAGCAAAACAAACTAAAAAATAAAAATTAATTAAAGAAAAAAAAAGACTATGTCTTCCCTAACATCTGTATTATTATTCATCATGCTGCAAGGTTATAGGAAGGCTGAGTGGGAACCCATCTGTCTCAGTTTCTTTCTACTTCTCTGTTAATATTATTTCCCACTAAGTGCCTAAGGTATTTGCAACAGTGAGAGCTTTGCAAACCCTTAACACACAATCTACATAAATGTAAGCTCCCAAAGATACTTCAAGGTCCAGAGGCAACTTGAAAACTGCTTTTAGAAAGCATTATCCTTGCTGAATTCAGTTGCATTTCTAACTGGGATGGATGACTCTTACTATACACACACACACACACACACACACACACACAAAAGAAAAAAACCAACTTATCATAATCAATGACTTGGTGGGGAATGTACAGGATTCAGATCTAAAATCAAGGAAATGAAAACACTAATTTAAATAGACACATGTACCTCAATGTTCACAGCCACGTTATTTACAATAGTCAAATATGGAAACAGCCTAAATGTCCGTTAACACTTGGATAAAGAATGGAGAAATAAATGTGGGATATGCATAGACAATGAAATACTATCAGCCATTTAAATAAAAATGAAATCTTGCCTTTTTCAACAACGTAGATGGACCTGGAAGATATTATGCTTAGTGAAGTAAGTCAGAGAAAGACAAATACTGTATATTTTCACCTATATGTGGAATCCGAAATATGTAGAATCAAGCAAATAGGTACAATAAAACAGAAACAGTGTCAAGATACAGAAGACAAACAGGTGGTTAACAGTGGGGAGAGGGCTGGGAAAAGAGGAAAATAAGGAAAGAGGATTAAGGGGTAACAAACTGCCAAGTATTAAAAAAACAAGATACAAGGATGAGATGTACAGCACAAGGAATGCAGCCAATGTTTTATAACCTTAAATGGAATATAATCTATAAAAGTATAGAAGTATTACAATGTATAACTGAAACTAATATAATACTGCAAATCAACTAAATGTAACTATGAGCAATGATGGAAGTTAACTAGACTTATTGTAGTAAAATTTTTTGCAATATATACAAATACTGAATCAATGTTGTGTACTTGAAATTAATATTCCATTATATATAATTATATTTAATAAATGATGTCACATAATTATTAAGTGAAGATGTACATATATGATCCCCTCAGTGATCAATGCAAAGAAATAGAGGAAAACAATAGAATGGGAAAGACTAGAGATCTTTTCAAGAAAATTAGACATACCGAGGGAACATTTCATGCAAAGATGGGCTCAATAAAGGACAGAAATGGTAAGGACCTAACAGAAGCAGAAGATATTAAGAAGAGGTGGCAAGAATACACAGAAGAACTGTACAAAAGAGAGCTTCACAACCCAGATAATCATGAGGGTGTGATCGCTCAGACTCACCTAGACCCGGACATCCTGGAACGTGAAGTCAGGTGGGCCTTAGGAAGCATCACTACAAACAAAGCTACTGAAAGCAATGGAATTCCAGTTGAGCTATTCAAATCCTGAAAGATGATGTTGTGAAAGTGCTGCACTCAATATGCCAGCAGATTTGGAAAACTCAGCAGTGGCCACAGGACTGGAAAAGGTCAGTTTTCATTCCAGTCCCAGAGAAAGGTAATGCCAAAGAATGCTCAGACTACCTCACAATTGCACTCATCTCACACGCTAATAAAATAATGCTCAAAATTCTCCAACCAAGCTTCAGCAATATGTGAACCATGAACTTTCAGATGTTCAAGCTGGTTTTAGAAAAGGCAGAGGAACTAGAGATCAAACTGTCAACATCCGCTGGATCATCAAGAAAGCAAGAGGGTTCCAGAAAAACATCTATTTCTGCTTTATTGACTATGCCAAAGCCTTTGACTGTGTGGATCACAAATATACTGTGGAAAATTCTGAAAGAGATGGGAACACTAGACCATCTGACCTGCCTCTTGAGAAACCTGTATGCAGGTCAGGAAGCAACAGTTAGAACTGGACATGGAACAACAGACTGGTTCCAAATAGGAAAAGGAGTACGTCAAGGCTGTATATTGTCATCCTGCTTATTTAACTTCTATGCAGAGTACATAATGAGAAATGCTGGGCTGGATGAAGCACAAGCTGGAATGGAGACTGCCGGGAGAAATATCAATAAGCTCAGATATGCAGATGACACCACCCTTATGGCAGAAAGAGAAGAGGAACTAAAAAGCCTCTTGATGAAAGTCAAAGAGGAGAGTGAAAAAGTTGGCTTAAAGCTCAACATTCAGAAAACGAAGATCATGGCATCTGGTCCCATCACTTCATGGCAAAAAGATGGGGAAACAGTGGAAACAGTGGCTGACTTTATCTTTCTGGGCTCCAAAATCACTGCAGATGGTGATTGCAGCCATGAAATTAAAAGATGCTTGCTCCTTGGAAGGAAAGTTATGACCAACCTGGATAGCATATTCAAAAGCAGAGACATTAGTCTGCCAACAAATGTCTGTCTAGTCAAGGCTATGGTTTTTCCAGTAGTCATGCATGGATGTGAGAGTGGACTATAAAGAAAGCTGAGTGCAGAAGAATTTATGCTTTTGAACTGTGTTGTTGGAGAAGACTCCTGAGAGTCCCTTGGACTGCAAGGAGATCCAACTAGTCCATCCTAAAGGAGATTAGTCCTGGGTGTTCATTGAAGGGACTGATATTGAGGCTGAGACCCCAATACTTTGGCCACCTGATGCAGAGAGCTGACTCACTTGAAAAGACCTTGATGCTGGGAAAGATTGAGGGCAGGAGCAGAAGGGGATGACAGAGGATGAGATGGTTGGATGGTATCACCGACTTGATGGACATGGTTTGGGTGAACTCTGGGAGTTGGTGATGGACAGGGAGGCCTGGAGTGCTGTGATTCATGGAGTTGCAAAGAGTCAGACATGACCGAGTGACTGAACTGAACTGATGTAAAACAAAAGAGAACAATCTACACAAGAACATATACACACGTGTGTAATTAAAACATTATGGAAGAACATACAAAAAATGGATAATAGTCTTATCTTCAGAGTATGGTTTTAGAGCAGATAGTGTGTAGAATTTTGACTTTTTATCTTATAATCTTCTCTACTATTACAATCTTTGCCATGAGCACAATCACAGTATTAACTAGGTAAGAAAAAAGGGGTTGGTCTGAAGGTACTGACTGGTAAGCTATTTTCTGTTAGGAGTTATAGAAAGTACAAAAGTATGCAAGACATGATGTTTCTTCTGACCAGCTGAGTCACCCTAAAAAGTTGCTTAAACTTTCTGAGTCTGAGATAAGGGTATAGCACACCATAAGCCTGAGGTTAGATAAAACCAGGGTCAACTCTCAGTTTGGGTACCAGCTGGGGGAGCTTGGGAAAACAAAGTGACTGTTTGGAGTCCAAGGTTTCTCAGCTATAAATAAGATTAACATTGAATTCACAGGTTTCATGTATGGTTGTAACTGTGCCACTCTCATAGCAGATGCCTGACAAAATATTACAGACTCTGAACCTTCAAAGGCATCATAGTCAAGTTCAGATTTCCCAAGGGTTCGTGTGGAATACTGTCTGCAAGTTCCAGTCATGTAAGTCTGAGAAACACCCTCTTTGAGAGTTACAATGGTCATCAGCCTATTTAAGGTTCTGAGAAATTACAGCAAAGGAATCTATTAACTCAGAACTATCCAAACATACTTGGTACCTCTGCCAAAGGCCAGTGGTGCCCTGTAGTTTTTATCGCGGAATATGACAATTTACTAACCCTAACCCTAACCCTAATTCAGATCCAACTAAAGAACAGTTAATATTATCTCTACTATTTCTCCTCTTACTTCATCCAAATATTCTGAAGTAATATGAGGTGACATGTTTTGCAAATGAGAATTCAATTTGCCACTTGATCCTTCTCAGGCCAAATAATATTACCATACAGAAATAAGTACCACCAACTATTAATAACATTCATTGCAGGTAGAGATGAAAAAAATGACTAATCAATAGCTAGCACAAAGGATCATTTTGTTTAATGAAAGAAATATCTCAATTAAAACTAACATGTCCATAAACAAATTGCAACAAATGGGATATTACTATGTTTCCGTTTCAGGCTCTCCGATTTCCTCATCCTGCCTCAGGCACCACTTTTATTTTTGAAAAAATCATTAATAACATGATCCTTAAGGCCTTTGAAACCTTGCACACGTGTGCTCAGTTGCGTCCAACTCTGTGTGACCTCATGGACCATAGCCTGTCTGGCTCCTCTGTCCATGAGATTTAAGAGGTAAGAATACTGGAGTGGGTTGACCTTTCCTTCTCCAGGAGAGCTTCCCAACGCAAGGATGGAACCTGCGTCTCCTGCGTCGGCAGGCAGGTTATTTACCACTACTGTCAGCTGGGAAGCCCCTTGAAAACCTTAGAGAGTGGCAACTCAAAGAGAAGGCTTTGGAGTTAGCCATATCTAAGCCTCTAACTTTGACACTCAATCACTCGCGTGCGTGCCAAGTCACTTTAGTCGTGTCAGACTCTGTGTAACCCTGTTGGCTGTAGCTTGCCAGGCTCCTCTGTCCATGGGATTCTCAGGTGAGGATACTGGAGTGGCAAATAGTTATTAAACATATACAGTTACAACCCTTATTAACCCATATCTCAACAGGATTAGATTTTAAGAAATGTGAATATGAGAAATAGAATATTTAGACTACGGTTTTAAAAAAAGTTGTTATAAATGGCACATTACATTTTCCTTCTCAAAATGTATATCCTCTTTCTCATGCAACTTATAGACACAAATTGACAACTTTATGCATATTTCCACTGGAAGCTGTAATTAAATTGGAACTTTTAAATTAGAAACAGAATTTTCAGAGTAATTTCTTATAATTGCATCAAATTTTTGGAAAGTTGTATTTTTATTATTTAAAATGAATAAATCTGAACTCCTGGAAAAAAAAAAAAAAGAAGTGGTCTTAGGATTTGCTTTGATCACAGATGAAGCAGAGGTCGTATTTTGCCTGTTCTAAGCCTTAGCCTTTTCAAGAGTCAGCACGTTCCCTTGCCTTTGCTCTTGGAATCTCCCCAGCTACCATGGCCAGCATGCTGGGTAGTGAGCGATCCCGTGAAGGGAAGGCCCACTGTCCCAGCCTAGACCCAGCCACACTCCTGACATGTGGGAAACCCAAACCAGAGCATCAGAGTTAGCTATTAGATCTGCAGGTTTTGGACTCATGGACTCATGAGTGAGCCCACCTTAGACCAGAGGACCATTCAGGTACTGATGCACTTGCATGCAGATGCCACCAGGTTTGGGCACACTATTATCTCAGAAAAGCTAGCTGATACATCAACATTTAACAGTTTAAAAAGTTAATATATTTATGTTAATTATCACAAGGCCCGATTGACATTTAACAGATTCATACTAACAGCTATTAGAAAAAAATGCTTCTTAAAGTTTAATAGAAACCTCATTTAAGAAGTTTGTAATGGCTCAATGCTGAGGGGCATTAGCAGTTACTTTATCAGTGGAACTCTATCTACTGACCATGAGCATCAACAATGTGCCAAACTGCTATGACATCCCCCAAGTAGCTCAGGAAAGCAATACATAGATGAAAGACATTCATTCAAGACCCAGATCAAATCTGGATAATACATGTTAAATACTGGTTGTTCCCATATCCCTGGTGCCTACGGCTCAGTGCCCAGACTCGGGTCAGAGCTCCGTCTGTGTAGCCAGGACCAGGGCCTCGGGAGTCAGACTGTGTCTGACACTGAGTCCCAGCTCCATCCATGACCTTGCCTTGCCTCAGTCTCCTCCTGCATAAACCAAGATCACAGCAGTAGTTGTACTTCTCCTATTTGTGGGTGCGTGCTAAGTTGCTTCAGTTATGTCCGCCTCTTTGTGACCCCATGGACTATAGTCCACCAGGATCCTCTGTCCATGGGTTCTTCAGGCAAGAATACTGGAGAGGGTTATCAGGCCCTTCTCCAGAGCATCTTCCCAATCCAGGGCTCAAACTCGGGTGTCCTGCACTGGCAGGCAGATGTTTTATTTTTTTACCACCAAGCCACCTGGGAAACCCTCTTCTATTTGTAGTGAGGATTAAAGGAGATCATTTAGGTGACGCACTTGAAACAGTTACGTGGCACTAAGTCAGTAAATGTTAGTTATTCCTGTTTGTTGAGCGATTTCTGCTTGACACATACTCTTGGAGACAGGGCTTCAGAAGCCATCATGCAAACACGGACAAGTATCAAAGAGACATCTAAACCACAGGGAAAACCAAGTTTCTCGAGATTCACTGAAGAATGTTTTTTTTGAGTGTTCCTTGTACTACTTTTATTTTTGCAACTTTTTAAAAGTTTGAAATTATTTCCAAATAAATTTTGAAAACCTTAAAATATATATGTATTAAGAGTGTCACATACAGATATGAAACTCATACCGTACGCATACCATTGGCTGAATTTTCCATTTTATCAATAGTTTCCCATGTTATCACATAATCTTTTAATCTATCATGTTTATTTTTTAATATTTTTATTCTGGTAAAAGTCACATAATATAAAACATACTATTTTAACTATATTTAACCGTACTGTTCAGTGGCAGTAGGTACGTCACATGTTCACATTGCAATTCTCACCATTATCTGTCTCCTGAATTTTTCACCTTCTTAAACTGAAACTCTGTCCTCATTACCTCATTAAACAGCAACTCCCCACTCAGTCCCTGGAATCAACCAATGTACTTTCTGACTCTGAATGTGACTGTTCTAGCCACCTCGTATAAGTGGAATCAAACAGTATTTGTCTGTACCTAATGTGCAGAGTACATGATGAGAAATGCTGGACTGGAAGAAACACAAGCTGGAATCAAGATTGCTGGGAGAAATATCAATAACCTCAGATATGCAGATGACACCACCCTTACGGCAGAAAGTGAAGAGGAACTAAAAAGCCTCTTGATGAAAGTCAAAGAGGAGAGTGAAAAAGTTGGCTTAAAGCTCAACATTCAGAAAACGAAGATCATGGCATCCGGTCCCATCACTTCATGGGAAATAGATGGGGCAACAGTGGAAACAGTGACAGACTTTGTATTTTTGGGCTCCAAAATCACTGCAGATGGTGACTATAGCCATGAAATTAAAAGACGCTTGCTCCTTGGAAGAAAAGTTATGACCAACCTAGATAGCATATTCAAAAGCTGAGACGTTACTGTGCCGACTAAGGTCCGTCTAGTCAAGGCTAGGTTTTTCCTGTGGTCATGTATGGATGTGAGAGCTGGACTGTGAAGAAGGCTGAGCGCTGAAGAATTGATGCTTTTGAACTGTGGTGTTGGAGAAGACTCTTGAGAGTCCCTTGGACTGCAAGGAGATCCAACCAATCCATTCTGAAGGAGATCAGCCCTGGGATTTCTTTGGAAGGAATGATGCTGAAGCTGAAGCTCCAGTACTTTGGCCACCTTATGCGAAGAGTTGACTCATTGGAAAAGACCCTGATGCTGGGAGGGATTGGGGGCAGGAGAAGAAGGGGACGACAGAGGATGAGATGGCTGGATGGCATCACTGACTCAATGGATGAGATTCTGAGTGAACTTCGGGAGTTGGTGATGGACAGGGAGGCCTGGCGTGCCACAATTCAGGGGTCGCAAAGAGTCAGACATGACTGAGCGACTGAACTGAACTGAACTGAGTGTACATTGGAATGCATTTCTAAGTTAATGTAATCTATGTCCTACAAACAGACTGTGCCTTCTTTTTTCCCCCAGTGTCATGCAGTAGGTTCTCATTGGTTATCTATTTTATACACAGGAGTGTATATATGTCAATCCTAATCTCAGTGAAGAATTTAAAGGTCATGCCTTAGCAACTGTGATGAAACGGAACTGAAATAAACAATATTTTGTTAACTCAGGTGCTATGGCCAGCATGCAGTTACTCTGAGGTGCTCACCTGTCGTTTGGTCTGCAAAAGGTGTCCATCAAATGTAACCTGCTCTCCATTGCAGACACCTAAAGGCAGACCCCCGAGGGAAGGCTTTCTCCCACTTCATTTTGGCCACTCACCCACCAGCACGCCTGCCCAGACCTGTGACGTCACACAGTGTCACCAAGTAATCCAGGCTGATAACCGGAGGCTGACATCTGGACCCTGATTTCACTTGTATTCAAATGATCCTTCCTTCTAGAATCTGACAATTTTTCCTTTCCAGAATGCCTGTGTGACGAACCGAGTAGAACTGCCACCCCTCCAACCTGCGAGGAGCAAACAAGCAGTGGATAAATTACCCTGAACCCTCACGTGATTTGCCTTCAATTTCAGGCCCATTCTTCATCCCACTAAGGACCCTAATGTACACTGTCAAATCCCATCTTCTCAGTGACCACATGGGGGATCAGGTAAGATCAAACGTTTCCTCACTGATTGTATCATGTGATACATGCTTTCCAAAAAGCTATGTCCCCTACTGTATAGCACAGGGAACACTGCTCAATACTCTGTAATAACCTATATGGGACAGGTACCTGAAAAAGATGGATATATGTGTATGAATCACTGAATCACTTTGCTGTGCGTCCAAAACTGACACAGCATTGTAAGTGACACTACACTCCCATTAAAAAAAATAAATATGCTAGCATGCTAATATGCACTAATTAAGTAGCTAATAAACAAACATGCTAATATACATTAAAAAACAAACCAGACTTAAGTCTTCCTTAGAGAAGAAGATAAGGTGGAAAAGCAGTATCTGCAGAATTATAGAGTCACACAGAAAGCTTGCTTGGATACTATTGATGACAATTTAATTCAAGTCAAAGGATCCTCAGACAGGCAGTCTCCTGTTCATGAAATTATGCACTTGGGTGAACGAGGCCGTGCTTTTAGATTAATGGTTTGGGTCTAGCCTAGAGCTGTTCTCACCTCTTCCTGTTCTCCTCCTGAGTCCTTTATCTTCTCAGTGAAACATAGGCTTCTTCCCCCCAAAACTTCCTTTTACGTAAGGAAACTCAACAAAACAAAAAAAGGAAACCAGAATTGAGTTTCCATACCACTGAGTTCGCTGCAGGTCCATGGGGAACTGTGGGGCCCCGTGTTGGCTTGACTTACCTCTGGGAATCACCCGGAAAAATTAAAAGCTCTCCAGGGACTTAGCTTTTGTCAACAACCAACCAAATAAAACTTTCCAAATTCACTTAATTGTCTGCAGGATGCAGTAAGACTTCCTCTACATCTCGCTCAGACGTAAAACGCCAATTGAAATAAAACCAAATGTGTATTCTCCATCCCAGCATGTACTCTATCTTGGGGAAGAAACCAGCCAGGTAAGATAAGTAAGAAAGGTAAGAATCGGTCCAGGTGAAGATAAGAAAGTCAGGCAGAGGAGAGAGCCACTCCCAGAAAAAGATAACAAATTCCCATTTCTGTCTCCTCTGAAGGCTTGCACCATTTTTAAAACGTAAATTATCAGAATATTAAGAAGCAGTCACCGGCTTGATCGCCCACTGGACAGTTTCAGAAGCTATGACCAAACTGTTGCTCTTGTTCAGTCACTCAGTCGTGCGCGACTCTTTGTGACCCCATGGACTGCAGCACACCAGACCCCTCTGTCCTTCACCATCTCCCAGAGTTTGCTCAAACTCATGTCCACTGAGCCAATGACGCTATCTAACCATCTCATCCTCGCCGCCCCTTGCACCTGTGACCAAGTTGCCTATATATTAAAGCAAGTCTCATACACAGTCAGCTCCAATAATGACTGGTCAGGGGAAGGGATGTCGTTTTTATGACACCTTGGCGTTTTGCTTTGTCTGAGGATGTGAGAACGGGAGAAACGTTGGTTCTGGGCTAGCCTCCTGACTCTCTGACATAGTGACACTTGACTTAAGCATGAGGACATCATTCTCCCCACTGCCCCCCCATGACCCCGCACCCCACACACTTCTTTGCACCTCAGCAGTTCCTAAAGTAACAGGTAGGAGGGGTGGACAGGGTGGTCATGAGCAGCCCCAGGGCTGACTCAGGGTCAGGGACCCAGGAAGTGCTCAGGACCTGCTTGCTCAATGAAGGACTGAATAGCTGAAAACAAAGCAGATGTTTCTCAAGAACCAAAGAGCCTGACAGGGTGCAGATGTGCCCCCTCTCTTTCATCCAGATGGTAGCTGAGAAACCAAGGAAAAGAGAGCACCACTTATGGCGACCTGCTTCTCATGCAGCCAGGACCCAGGTCAGTGCGGGCAGCCTTCCACACTGAGAAGGTGAAGAAGGCAGCATCCAGTTGAAGAACACCAGCATCGAGCAGGATCAGTAGGCTGACGCCCCGCATGCCAGGTGGGCTCACGTGTTTAACATGCCAAGATGGGTCCCAGTCTCTCAGATGCTGTGTCATCAAGACAGTGACGTTAGCCTGGCCTATAACTTTCAGAATTATAGTCAAAACATGAAGGTAAAATATTTATGGGGAACCCACTCCAGTATCCTCTCCTGGAAAATTCCATGGATGGAGGCTAGAGTCCATGGGGTCGAAGAGTCGGACAGGACTGAGAAACTTCACTTTTAGAGGCAGAGAGGGGCCTCTCTGGTGGCTTGGTGGTAAAGAATCCGCCTGCCAATGCAGGAGATTTGGGTTTGACCCCTGGGTCAGGCAGATCCCTTGGAGAAGGAAATGGCAACCCACTCTAGTACATTCTTGCCTCAAAAATCCCACGGCAGAGGAGCCTGGCAGGCTACCGTCCAAGAGGTCCCAAAAGAATCAGACATGACTTAGGGACTGAACAACACAACAGGCGGCAGAGACAGACGGAATCTGTACCAAGTGGGCTTTTCACTCTAATTGTGCAGCATTTCTCTCTTTGCCTGTCCTCTGTCTCAGCTCATCATCAACCCTTAGGGAGAGGGAGCATCTATGAGTCTATAAGGCCTCCTGGCGCTTAGCTGCAGGGAGCTCTCCGGAGGCGAGGCTGTCCTGGCAGGACTCCAACACCGAGCTCTCGTCACTGGAGGAAACAGATGGCACTCATCTCATGATGGGGAAGCTGACTCTTCTATTATCCAGGTAGTAGACTTTTGTCTCTTTGGGCATCCAGGGAGGTCTGTTCCAATTGATTAACAACTATCTATGATTGGGACCGTGCTTGCCTTTCTGTAGGCAGAACTAGGAGAGAGTGGTTGAAAAGTCTGCACTAAGCAGGGATGATGAGGGTGGTTTGGAAAAGGTCATTATTCTCTTTTGGTACAGGCAAATAAGCCCTGATGAGGCTGGACTTTCCATCTCAACAAAGAACCAGCAAGCACTCTTACCTCTGTGGCCCTTTATTTGCAAGATGTGTCTGTGGAAACGACCTAAATGTCCATTGGCAGAAGAATGGATATAGGATATGTGGTATGTGTATACAGTGGAATACTAATCAGCCATCAAAAAGAACGAAATAAGAAGAAAAGAGTGAAATAATGCCATTTGCAGCAACATAGATGAACCTAGAGATGACCATATTAAGTGAAATAAGTCAGACAGAGAAAGACAACATCGTATCCTATCACTTACATGTAGACTCTAAAATAGGACACAAAGGAACCTGTCTGTGGAGCAGAAACAGAATCATGGACACAGAACAGATTAGTGGTTGCTAAGGGGGAAGGGAGTTGGAGGAGGCATGGAGGGGGAGGGTGGGGTTAGCACATGTTAGCTATTATATAGAGAGAATGGATAAACAACAAGGTCCTACTATAAGCACAGAGAACTACATGCAGTATCTTATGATAAACCATAATGGAAAAGAATAATTGAATCTCTTTGCTGTACAGCAGAAATTAATGCATTGTAAATCTACTATGCTTCAATTAAAAAAAAATACATGAAATGTATGTCTGTTATCCTCCACAGGGGAGCACATCTGTTATCTGCTGACCTGAGAAGGGTAGGGTGTCTGGCTGTGGACATATTCATAAAGGTCTCTTTTCTCTTAATTTATCATAAAACTTCCATGTTAAGTCTTCCCAGGTGCACGTGAGGTTCCTGAGCCTTTTTTCTGAGATGACCAAGGTGGAAGCTTCAGAAAGGGGTGTTTATAATGTCAACAAAGGAAGCGCTCACAGGCAGTGTTCCCCGAGGCCACCGTGGGGACGTCTCCTTGTTTGGAGGCTCTGCCCTGTGGCCACTGGCAACGCTGCAGCTGCTGCTGCTGCGGGAGGTGGAGGAGCCTTGGGCTAATGTCTGATGAGTCAGACTCTGGATTCTTCCAACCCCTGGGTTCTCTCTCTCTCTTTCATCTGCCTCCTGGGTCCTGGGTCATTTTCACCGCCCATTATCGCCAGCACCAGAAGGAAGGTGGAGGAAATGAAAGGAGATGAAATTCAAATGAATCAATCCTGCCACTTGTTTGCAGCTCAGCTCGCCAGCGTACAGCGGGGGGGAGGCGGCGGCTGCTCTTCTGTGGGTTCTGATTCTCTGAGCTATTCCTGTGCCCCTTGCTGCCAGGCAATATTGAGGGGGCTAGATGCAAATGAGCTGTTGGGATAGAAGCAGAGAGGTGGAGGGAAGCTCACTTCGGCAGCAACTTCTTCAAAGGAAAGGGAAAGGATGTCACACAGAGTGGCCCAAGTTTTATTAAACAAGCTCATGTTTGGACTCATCTTATTCCCTTAGAAGTCGAGGGAAAGGGATGCAAAGACCACACTAAGAGCAGTTATAATGCGAAAGATACACTGATTGTCATAGCAACAAAAAGAAAGTATTCTGCAAAGAGTATGCTAGGACAACAAAAACAGACACAAGGAAGGACTGTATGAAAACCCGAGAGAAGAACGAAAGGAAAACAAAACACAGGAGTATCTTTAACGCACCGTCATGCACACAGGTAGGCTGCAGGAGAGGGCAGGAAGCTGGAATGGCCGGGCGTGTCCTCTTCACTCTGAGCTCACGTGATGGGAAGGGACTGGACCCTGGTTCCCAGTGTCCTGTCCTGCTCTGGAGCCGACCCTGTGATGTGCCACCCACATGGCCCTGCAAGGAAAAGCTTATGTAATAGGAAGGGCTTGTTCCAGATCCTGGGATGCTGAAGGGGAGAACCCCTTGTAGGGACTATCTCCAAAGCAGAATCACTTTGCCTTCCAGGAAGAACCTATACCCAATGGCTGACCAGGGAAAGGGAGAAAGTCCTGGCCACATTGGACCATTCTGGGACAGCTCTGAGCTGCCTCGGGGTGGGCTGAGGTCATCTCAAGGCTCTGTATCATAGAGTAACTTCTTCCTCTCATCCCATCCCATCCACAAATGCTGATCCCAAGTGTACTACTTTTTAATAAACCTCTTGTTTGCAGAGTCCCATTCCCAGTCTTCTCCCCTGAAAGCTTGACAAGCAATCATCCTGCCTGGGATGTACAGTTGATTTTTTTTTTTTTTTCTGAGCTAAAGATTCACTCTTGGTTGTGATATTGGTATGTACGAGAGTAGCTATGGAACACATCCAAGCTGAGGAGGTGGGAGATGCAAGAGACAGGCTGTGCGTGAGCCGAGTGGGACCAGGATAATGAGACTGAGCTTCAAATTGAAGCAGCAGAAGGGACCCTAAGGAATAGGGAACACCAAGAAGTCACAGGCGCGTCGCTCAGCAAATGTTACAGCACCCAGATCAGGTTCGTCACTCAGCAAACATTACGGCAGCCAGATCAGGTCCCAGCTTGCAGGAGATGGGCAGCCAGGGGGCCCAGAGTGGCGCTCAGCTGGTGAGATAAGGGTGGAGTTCGGAGGACTCCTGCACCGCAGCTGAGTCCACAGTGAGCAAGTGACCATTTGGGGCTAAATCTAAGAACAGGATGCTTTCTACTTGGGGGAACTTTTGGCAATACAATCTGAAGAGAATGTTTGCCACCAGATAAAGGTGTCATAACATAGAGACTGGACTAAATTATCATTGCCACTGAATGGCACCAGACAGCCTTTAGACCCTATGTCTGTGGGGAATAAAGCAGGAAACAGCTCAGTGAATGGGGATTCATGAAACCAAGGTCTCCCTGAATTCTACTATAGCAACTGAACTTCAATTAAAATATGGCAAAAAATAGGATAGTATGTAGCTGTTTTAAGAAACAAGAATATACACACAAATAAGCACCAATATGCACACAGAAATATAATATATATATGTATGCATGCAGAGATACACACACACACACACACACACACACACACACATACACATGGGCTTCCCTTGTGACTCAGCTGGTAAAGAATCCACCTGCAATGCGGGAGATGGGTTAGATCCCTGGGTTGGGAAGATCCCCTGGAGAAGGGAAACGCTACCCACTCCAGTATTCTGGCCTGGAGAATTCCATGGACTATACAGTCCATGGGGTCACAAAAAGTCGACATGACTGAGTGACTTTCACAAACAAACAATACACACACACACACACACACACACACATATATATATAATATAAAGTCTACCACATCTTAATATCAGAAGAAAAAAGCCGGTTGTCTAATTCATGCAATAAGCAAATACATCTGTGGCACCATTTACTACATCTGATAATCTTATAATCACTCACGTTTAAAATGCATAAATACCTCTGGAGGAATTTACAATTGCCAATGGCACCCCCATTTTCCAGGTGAAGAAATCGAGACCCAGAGATGTTGATTAATCTGCCCAAGGTCACAGAGTTAGTAACTGGCCAAGGTGGGATTTTAACTGGTGTAAAGTCCCTGCAGGTCACTCCTTTCTCTCCCTCCTTCCCTCTCTCTTAACATGTGGGGGTGTATGTGCATGCGTGTGTGCATGTGGGCACGTGGTGTGCGTGTGTTCTGCCTCCCTCACTACCACGCTGAAGCTGGCCCTGCAAAGAGGAAGTGTAGTGACCCCACCTATGTCTGTATGAGACCCTCAGGTTTACCGGGTGCCTTGACAGAGGTGTGGTTGTCACTACGGTGCTTCAGAAAATCTTCAGTGCCCCTTGGCGGAGCGGGAGGGCTGTACTTCCCCACCCCCTTTGAAGTTAACTGTCTCTGTGTGATCCTTTTGGCTGATGAATTCTGAGCAGAACTTAGGTGAGTTTTAAGGACCCTTTTAATCTCCTCCTCTGTCTTCCTGAGTCTGTAAGTAACTCAGAAAAAGCAGATCCCGTCACTAACACACTGGACACACAGCAGGAATAAGAATCAACCAGAGGTTGAACCCACACTCTGGGCAGTGAAAGCTTGGAGTCCTAACTAACTGGACTGCTAGGCAACTGCCCAGCTTTTGTACTTTGAAGCCACTGAGATCAGGGGACCATTCATTACTGCAGCATTGCCAAACCCGTCTTCACCATCCTGAAGTGCTTATCCTCCTTCTGCAGTAAAGAAACTAAGGTTCAGAGAGGTTTAACCATTTGTCTGTGGACACACAGTAGTCAGATGGGAAACCCTTTGACAAGCAGAGATTGAGGAGAGAGATCGTTTTAGGAAGCAAACACACACACAAGAAACCCCAGCAAAGTCAAGAAGGCCGGAGAGAATGCTGGAGCCACTGCAAATATTCCAGTATGTGGCGGGGGAATGGATTGATGCTGACAGGCAAAATCTGGGTTCTGAATTCCACAGGAATATCAAGTTCACTCTGAGCTATTAAATATGTTTATAGAAGGTCCGTAAGAAAGCTGGAGCAAAGGACTGGAAATTGTCAGAAAAGACACACAGAAGTGTAAACAGAGACAGAGCTCATGTCATGCTCAAGGCCAAGACGGCATCAAGATTTTCCACCACCAAGGCCCAATTTCTGACCTTGGCTGGTCCTTTAAATGCTGTGTAGATTGACTGTCTGACTTGATGCCATGCAACCAGCTCTACTGACCAGTTCCATGCAATCTGCTTTCACCTCTGGCTCCTTGGCTGCTATCACAAAATGCAAAGCTTCACAGACAGGGCTGGAACTTTACTTTTTATTTTTCAACTGAAGGATAACTGCTTTACAGAAATTTGTTGTTTTCTGTTAAACCTCAGCATGAATCAACCTTAGGTATACATGTATCAAAACTTTATTTTTTAAAGGGTGGGAAGAGAGAGGCTTCCAAAGGAATTGTTCATCCATAATCCTACTGAATTACTTAGGCAAACCGTCTAAACTGGCTGATTCACCAGCAGAAATGGGATGAGATGCGCCAGCTAGAAGAAGCCTGAGAAAAACGCTGAGAGGTTGAAGCCATGCAGTCGGAGGATCAGCCTCCGTCAGACTTCACCATGACTGAGGGCCCAAAGAGTCAGCGCCGAGATGCGTCTGGCAAGCTGTCCTGAAGGTAAGAACAGAGGTTTATTGCTCAGGAATTCTGTTTGCATGTATTTCAGGAAAAGTGAGCATCCCAGCTCTGTAAAATAAGCAAAAAAGTGGAAAAGACTGCCTTCCAAACAGGAGATGTGAATTCAATCCCTGAGTTCGGGAAGATCCCCTGGAGAAGGAAATGGCAACCCACTCCAGTGTTCTTGCCTGGGGAATCCCGGGGACAGAGGAGCCTGGGCTACAGTCCATGGGGTCACAAAAGAGTTGGACACGCCTTAGTGGCTAAACAGCAGCAGAAGCACCAAAGGGATCCTGAATGATTCCTCTCTTGGCCCAGAAGAACTGATGACCACTGGGCTGGACAGGGTAGTAGAAGCAACCAGGAATCTTTCCAATGAGTCCCTTGGACTGCGAGGAGATCTAACCAGTCAATTCTAAAGGAAATCAATCCTGAATATTCATTGGAGGGCCTGATGCTGAAGCTCTAAAACTTTGGCCACCTGATATGAAAAGCCAGTGTTTGCCATGCCTCTATTATAGGGGTGACCTGACCTGCTGTCCCTTTCGTGGATGGGTCAAGGAAGCCTCATAACCTCATGAATTTCCCTCTCCCAGATCTTGACCTCCTCCGATTCTCCAAAGGGGCAGCTGACTCCTCAGCACACCTTGGAACTCAGCATGACTAGAATATAAAAGATCTCAGAATTGCCTGCCCAGGCAGCCGGAATTGTTTTAGCCTGCCATTTTTAATGCATGCGGCAGAATGCTTGTGTAGAGAAACACAGAGTGCCAATTAGGTAACCTGAGATCTTGCATCGTTCGGGGTAAACACAAAGGAAGAGTGAAACAGGAAACAATTGATATAGAAGGAGGGAAAATAGTAATCTTTTGACACTGATGTTCTGTGGGCGGACACCACGTGCAACTGCAATGGAAAGGAGGAGACCCGCCCAGGGGGGACCGCGATGCTTGTATATGAGCACCCTGAGTGGGGGTGTTGCAGGGGCCCAGGGAGCAAAAAGCAGCGTCTGGCTTTCCTCCAGGCTGGGGACGGTCTTTCTGGAGGCACTAGGCCAAGAAGCGTATTTTCCCATTTCAACAACAGGACTTCCTGGGGGAAAGTAAATAGCTCTTCCCACCAGGAACAGAAGCAAAACGAAACGTCGTCACGCAGTAAACCGGGTGACGAGACAGCATCCAGAGACGTCCTCTCCTGCAGGCAACACGCGTGGGTACCCGGGGAGGGGAAGCCAAGGAGAAAGAGAGTCTGCGAGGGAAACGGGGCGATGACCACAGTTAGTGTTCAGAGGGGTCTAAATTCCAGGCAGCACGTGAGAAACAAAACGAGCAAGAGATATATGTGTTGGATAAAGGAGGAGCGACTATAGATCTCTTGCCAACGGGCTTCCCTGGTGGTCCAGGCGCTAGGAACCGCCTGCCAGTGCAGGGGACTCGGGTTCAGTCCCCGGTCGGAGAACTAAGATCCCACGTGGGAGCCTGTGTGTTGCAACTACCGAAGCCTCCGCCCTAGACTGGTGCCCCACAAGAGGAGCCACCGCGATGGGAAAGCCTGGGCAGTGCAACAGGCGTAGCTCCCACTGTCGCAGCGACAAAAAAAGCCCATGCGCAGCCCTGAAGACCCAGCATGGCAAAAAACCAAAAATCCAAATCCCAGCTCTTGCCAAGTCCCGAGTGAGACTCGGTCACCACAGTCTCACCACAGGTTCACGGCGTAACTTGGCTATCGTGTAAAGTGGGTCTGGTTAAACCCTGCTCAGTCTGGTAAACACCTTGCATCGACCGGGTTAGTAAATGAACCATTTTGTTTACATTTTCAATTCAAGAGCCTTGGCCCACTTCAGAAATAACTTTTGTTTGTAGCAGGTTCATCAGCCATCTGGTTGTTGGTCTCGCACCAGGCAGTGACTGACATTCATGATAATCTAGCGATGAGAAGGATGACTGCGATTGTGGTGGCTGAGAGCGCTGCAGCCCTTCCTTTGGACCAGACGCTCTGTTCACATCGCATCATCCTAGCCCACCCTCAGAGCTACCCAGAGAGGTGCGGACCACGGTCTTCCCTTTCACAGATGAAAGTCCGAGCGCTCAGAAAAACTCACTTCAGTCCATGGCACAGACTGACCTAAGTCTGCCAATTCAGAATCTTGGGTCCATCAGCGTTATGGAGTACCACCTCGCGCTGGGTAGATCTGATGGGGCTTAGCTTTATTCTTGCCTATGAGCCTGTGAGGAAGGGGGGTTTCATGTGCTACCTGCATGCTCCTGTCGTGTGTGTGTGCATGCTGAGTACTTCAGTTGTGTCAGACTCTTTGCAACCCCATGGACTGTAGCTCACCAGGCTCCTCTGTCCATGGGATTCTCCAGGCAAGAATACCGGAGTGGGTTGCCATGCCCTCCTCCAGGGGATCTGCCCAACGCGGGGATCAAACCTGCGCCTCCTGCAACTCCCACATTGGCAGGGGGGTTCTTTACCACTAGCACCACCTGGGAAGCCCTGTATGTTCCCATAAATATGTTTAATTCAGCCTTTGTTTTCAAAATGCTTTCCCTGTTACAACTACATATTCAATATTACATTTTTTAACCATAAAATCGACACCTATATTATGTTCATTTACACAATTTGCTGTCATCTCAGGTTACCTGTGGAGAAGAACTTTCATAAACACAAAAGAACAAGTAAACGCCAATGAGAACAGAAACTTTATAATAATATCTCCCTCTCCAATCGTTGCCTGCTTCTTTCTCACTCCCTGAAAAGCTATTTTTTTTTTTTAAGCAGGAGGGGAAGGGGCAACAGAGGATAGGACGGTTGGATGGCATCACTGACTCGATGGACATGAGTTTGAGCAAGCTCCAGGAGATGGTGATGGACAGGGAGGCCCGGCGTGCTGCAGACCATGGGGTCACAGAGTCAGACACGCCGGATCCAGAGCACAGTATTTAAATTATCTGGTGTAGCATGTGAGTGACAAGAACACATTTTGGCGAGAACAAAACAACAGGCTTTCTCTTCTCTGTCTAATGTTACCTTTGGGTTTTAGTTTCCAAAAGAAAATTCTATGATTAATAATGAAATAGGAAAGATAAAGTCCTCTTTTTGGATTAGGATACTGTCTGAAATTTTGGAAATCTGTGCTTTAAGAGATGCCAAAACAGGTTCTCTCTGTGGGCTGGAAGATTGTTTGATTCTTTTGATCACAATGAAATGAAAAGTCTTGGAGACCAAGAGGGAGAAGCTGGCTCTAGTTTCCTCTGCCAGACGCAAAGCCCAAACCGTGTCTGCATACTGCCCACGGGCTTTCGGTAGGATTCTTTTTGAAGGTGTAAAACATCAATTGCTTGAACAGCTCTGGCTTGCAGAGTAGAAACTGCACATTTGTGAGTTGGGGTGACAGAGACGCTTCAGGAAACTACAGAAGTACCCTATGTGTGACATTTCTGGGATAACCTTCCAGCAAGTGGATAAAACATAAAGTCTTAGTTCTCAAGCTCATTGGGAAACTTACAGTCTCTGCCAGTGGCATTAGACCTCGTCCAGAAGAAATACCATCAGAACTTCATTTGTAAAATAAATAAATAGTCAATCCCTAAATAGATTAAGGAGAGGCATATGTCACATGCAATTAGTAAGATTCCTAAACACAGAAACTTTAATAAAAAGAGCATGTGTGCATGCCATTTTTTTCTCCCTCTGTGAACATCTTTACTGAGAACGCTCTTGAAACTCTGGGACAGTAATCACAATTTATTGATGCCTTTGGATATGTATAAGAAGAAAAAGCCTTGACATGGCAAGAACCAGGAGATTCACATTCTTATGCAAATGTCTTGAGGTTCTCCCATAAATTTCAGTTTTCACTAAAGCTCTGTGCATTCCTTTCTTAATTAAAAAGAAATGGGCCATTTAAAATAAAAACCACAATGAGTTATCACTTTACATCAGTCAGAATGGCCATCATAAAAAAATCTACAAATGTTGTGGAGGATGTGGAGAAAAGGGAACCCTCCTCCACTGTTGGTGGGAATCTGAATTGGTGCAGCCACTGTGGAGGACAGTATGGAGGTTTCATGAAAAGCTAACAATAGAACTACCACATGAGCCAGCGATCCCACTCCTGGGTGTATATTCAGAGAAAAACATGGTCTGAAAGGATACGTGGACCCCAATGCTCACAATAGCCAAGACATGGAAGACACATAAATGCCCATCGACAGAGGGACAGGCAAGGAAGATGTGGGACACGCATACAATGGAATACTATTCAGTCATTAAAAAGAATGAAATAATGCCATTTGCAGCAACATGGATGGACCCGGAGGTGATGCTTATTCCAAGTGAAGTAAATAAGACAGAGAAAGATACCACCATATGACATCACTGATGTGCAGAATCTTTAAAAAGGATACAAATGAACTCACTTACAAAACAGAAACAGACAGAGACTTAGAGAGCAAACTCACGGTTACCAGTGGTGAAGACTGGGGAAAGGGAGAGATTAGGAGTTTGGGACTGACATGTACACATTGCTATATTTGTAAATAAAATCCCTTTCCATGAAAAAATAAAAGGGCTATTTAAGCATATTTGACCTTTCTTCCATAAAATAATAAAGCAGAATAAAAGAAGTGTCCTGGGGTGTGATGGGCTTGGTTGGCAGAAGCCTACCCAAGGAGGTATCTTTTGAGCCTAGAAATGATCTATAAAGCTAGTGGGGGGAACAGTGTTCCAGGCAGAAGGAAGAGCACGTGCCAAAACCCTGAGACACCTTCAGCTTCTCTGAGGAGCAGTGAGAAGTCCAGTGTGGCTGAAGACACATGGGCAGGGCGGAATGGTGGAGAAATGTTTAGGGAGGTCCTCCAAGAACATGGTGGGGGCTGGAGTTTATTTAAGCATGATAAGCCATTGGAGGATTGTAAGCAGAGAAGCAAGATGATCTGATTTGTACATTAGAAAAATCCCTCTGGCTGCTGTGATTGCAAGAAGGCCATCCCCTGCTGTCAGCTCTCCTACAAATACCTACAAGATCACAGGATGTCCATCCTTGAGGGCTTTGTGCCTTCATGTTCAAATCTCTGATGGCTGAATGAATAGCTGAATAAATATGTCAATGAAGGGTTCTGGTTGTCCATGTTCTGGCTGCCCAAGGCAAAGAATCCTATGCTATCCCATACTCATTATGGTCCTTTCTCATCAAATCTATCTGGACTTGTTATAAGCCAGCAGACATGTTGTCAGCAGAAAGTCCACCCAAATATTTATGGAAGAGGAATTCTAGTTTTTACTTAGTTTCTAACGGGAGATCAGAAAAATATACATTTTTTTCCTCATAGTTAGAATTTAAGAAATTAAGTACCCTTCCTCCCAGAAAGCTCTTCTTTCCTCTTAACTCTCAGAGGCTTTCATGCTGCGCTTCAGCAGAATGTAATCTGGGTATTAGATGACCTCCAAAGTCACTTTGATCTCTGGCTCTAGGAATCTATAATTTTACGTCCTCCATCGGTGGTGCTTTCCCAACCCTTCTTCCAGAGGAAGAGTCAGGAACCAGCTCACCCTTGTCATTATTCGCACGAGGGTCCCCAGGGTCCCAGGGGCAAAGTCTGATTCCTCAGCTGCCAGCACTAGCCAGCAACCCCACTGCTTCTCAGGATGGTCTGAATTTCATCAGGGGGCCTCTCTGGAGCTTTCATATGTACCTAAAACAAGTTTAAAATGCTAACTGGCAGCTCAGTGTTGCCAACAATGAGAATGTGTTTCATGGGTACAGTATGTTTCTCTGAAGTTATAGAACGATGGTCTTGATAACACCCTGAATAGCCATCCAGGATCCATGGTGTTCCCCCCGTGCGTTCTCCCAGGGTCCCTCAACCAGCTGGTCAATCTACTTTGACTCACACAAGCTACCCCTCTGCACACACAAGACTGCCAGTCCCTCCAGAGGAAGTGGAGGGACTTTCCCTGGGCAGGGCGACCTCCAAGACAGCCGGTGCCCGCTGGCCTGGCAGGGCCTCCCTCAGCTTCGCGCCCGTGTGGACGACTAGGGGAACGCAGTCTCTGACGCACGTGGCCCGGGTGGGTAAATATTTTCCCTAACAACCCACACACGTTCCCACGTCCCCGGAGGAAAACATGGCCTCCTTGTATGATTAATGCTTTATTTTTGTACAGCCCCATGTGGCTTTCAAAGTGCTTCCCGCACGTTACTTTCTTGGATTGTTCAACAGCCCTGTGAGTAGGGGATGTGGTCCATGTTGCAGGCGAGGAGACTGATGACTCAGCTCTCTGCCTAATCAGTGATGGGATGAGGGTGAGCAGCCCTGCTTTCTGACTCCCAACCTGGTGGCATTCCTAGTCCAGCTCTGACACCTCACCAGGCTTGACTTTATTCTGTGATTTTGAATGGCAACCATGTCTATCGAGGGCAGCGCCTGCCATGAAGTCTAGAACCCCACCCTCCAAAATCGGGCTTCCAGCCCCATGTTCATGGCCGTGCACAGTTTCAAAATGAAACAGACGGAGAAGTGAAGACAGGGTTGTCACATCTGGTTCTGCCAGATACATCAGAATAGAAGTGACGTGTTCACCACACAAATCGGGTGGGAAACACCTGTGATTAAGAGTTAAGTCTTCTCTAGGAAACAACTGTGAAAGCATTTTACATCACTCTTTTAAATTATATTTTTGAATTTACTACAGAAAAATTAAAATAACTTTTCTGCACGCTTTGCACATTTTTATTCATTGACACAAGTTTATCAATCTTGGTACATGTATTTGGGTACAAATATATATATATACACACACACACACACGAACATAGATACATATTTATTCGACAGTGTAAGAAAAACACAGTCATTCCAATTAACCTCACTTTTATACACATCGTTATTAAACCTCCAGTTTTATTTCTGCTTGGCAAATATGGAAGCAACACTCACTTCTTCACCTGGCTTGGAATGTTCTGGGTAAACAGAAGAGTGGAGGATTAATTGCTTCCATGCCCCTAGCTGTCTCTCTCTGGAGTGCCGGGGAGGTGGTGGGTAGTTCAGCTGCAAGTTCTGGACCACAGCTTCACACTGCGGACCTGACAGTGAACATCACTGGCTTTGCTCCCACACTATATCTGCAAGTCTCCATTTATTAAAAAAAAAAAAATTACCCAAACGGTACCTACCAACCTATACAGATATCTACTTATCTGCAATAAAAGTCAGGGAAGAGCCCTGGAGAGAAGACATTCTCCTACAGTGCATGGAAAATACCCATGAAACGCCATTAAAGAGAAGGATTCCTGTCCTTTCTGCTTATGGTAGGTACCCGAGGGTATTTCCAGCTATTTCTAGTCAAGTCATGGAACATCAACAAAACAGTTGATATAAACTACTTTGAATACATTCAATATTATATTTAAGTACATGCTATTGGAGAAACAGTCAGGAGGCCAATGAAGAGGCCTTAGTCCATGCTGACACTCAGGTCAAACCTGATGACTCTTTGGTGAGAAAGAAAATATGGAAGGAGCAGACAAGAAAGGGGCAGATTTGAGCCCATATTTATAAATGCTCAGTTTGAAGTACTCGTGGGACTTGCAGGTTGTGAGGTCTGGTATGTATTTATAAATCCACTTACTTATCTAAAAATATTTATTTACATACATCATCTGAATGTCGAACTCTGTGGGAGGTGTTATGGGTAAGAAAGAAAATGGCATGCTTCCACAGTGAACCTAGACTTTCACAGCAGTAATTTCTGAGGTCACTGATAGAGCGCCTTTATTCTCTGAGAAAGCTTGTTTCAAAATATATGATTCATCTGGAAATTTTAAAGAGCGTCCTTCATTCTTTCTTATGAGAAAACAGAAACAGAAGCCAAGTGCTGTAATTTGCATAACCCCATATTTTACTTTTCCTCTGTTCATCTGGCGACATTAGTCAAGAGCTTACACTTTATTTTAGTCCATTTAGTTTCATCTTAATAGTTTTCATTCATCTGTTAGTTTGTTTGCTCTTGTCCTGTGACAGCATGATAAAATATATTGGCCAAATGTGGGTAATGAACCTGCTGAATTGGAGACAGTTTTCCCACAGATTCAGAGAAATCTCTGTTAACCTTGGGAGATGGTAAACCTCACAGTCACGTTTCTAATGCCATTGCACCATTAATCCAAAGTCTAACTCAACATACCTTCTATAAAATGCAGAGTATGCTCACTCTAAAAAATTCAAGTGGGTTAAATGACTCTCTTTCAAATCACGGAGTAAACTTCGTTCAAAACCTTCTCATCAGCAGATCTTTTGGTTTGTTATTTATTATTACTTGTTATGGACAGAGGAGCCTGGCGGGCTACATTCATAGGGTCACAAAGAGGTGGATACGACTGAAGTGACTGAGCGTGCGCGCACACACACACACACACACACACACACCATCTACACTAGGCCAGGAGATGAGACAGTGTCTCCTGCAGCCTGTCTAGCTTTCTGATGCAGTGTACAACCCACAAACAAGGAATTCAAAACAGCAGAGTGGAGAAGGGTAAGAGTCACTCACCAAGTCAAGCGGCTGCATTTAGAAAACGCACTTAGAGCTAGCGGATCTCATCTAGACTTCACGTCTGAAATCAGGTGGGTAAGCAGTCCATAAGGAAGGCATCCCATGCAAGACACAGAAAACACACATCCAAACCAGAGGAAGATGAGAGGAGGATTCTTGTTCTTCCTGCTGGGAAATCCAGGGTGTTTCCAAGGATCTCAAGGCAGGTCATGGGACGTCAACACTGGAGCCAATATGAGCTACTCTGAATCCATCTTGGATTGTAACCCTCTCTAATAAGTAGTCAGAAGGGACCGTGGGTAGGACCAGGCCGGGTGACTCTTCACTGGGAAGGCTGAGAAGGACGTTGTCCCAGGACTGAAGCAGGGACGGGGACATTCTCAGGGAGACGGTGACCGGGACATCACAGGCCTGCGACCCCACAGAAGGAAGAGCAGCCAGAGGGACACAGGCCAGGAAGGAGAGAGAGGGCACTGCTTCCAGCGCCTCCCCATCACCAGGGCGCTGGGACCCCTGGGCTATTCTCTGCTGAGTTACATCCAGCCCGGCAGTGGGTACCAAACAGGCACACGCTCACGAGTAGGTCTGGGCATCCACCCCACCTCATGGGGCAGCCCCGCTTCCTAAGCCTGCCCCTCAAAATCACCCTGGAAGCTGAGAAAACCTTAAGAGAAGGGCATTTTCATTGCCTTGTGGCTCAACTCCAGGGCCAGGTTTTTCTCCCCAACTATAAATTCCACCAATACCCACTTCCATGTGGGTGGTCTTTCGTCTCGCACAGGGCACAGCTAAAGACACAGCGCTGCGGGTACTGCTTGAAATGAAAACCTTAGCCCAAGAGAAGTGAAAGAAGGTATAGGCTCGGTTTTAGACATTTCTGTTCTTTTTCAAAAGTTATGATTTCTAGGAAGAAATGAAGGCAACCTATGAACACCGATTTTCTTTTTTTTTTTGACTTGACATTTGTACAAAAAGATAGCTCAGCACTACAACAGACCTTTGTCTGGACGATTCAGGAATGGTCGCTAAGGTTTATTTCACATGGCAACATCGACAGATGCTGAGGCTGGAAGTGGGCTCCCAAGTGCTGTGAGTTGGGGTGAGCAGAACTTCCGAGCACCGAGTTACGCTGGCCCACCTCCCGCTCAGCACCCTCACCTCACTTCCCCTCATGGGCGGCTTGCTGCTCTCCCAACACCACCTGAACTCTTTATGGAGACTGTTGCTTTCCGCTCTCCTAATGAAACAGTAACTGAGATAATCTCTGTTTTATGCTTGGAGAAACTGAGATGCAAAGAGGTCAAATAACTTGCCCAAGGTAGCAGAGTTAGCCAGCAGGACCGGGAATCCATACCTGGACTCATGATCTCCTTCTACAATAAAGAAACAAATAAAAAACTAAGAACAGGGCTACCATATGACTCAGCAATCCCACTCCTAGGGGTATATCCAGAGAAAACTACATGCAGCCCAGAGTCCACTGCAGCACTCTTTACTATAGCCAAGACATGGAAGCGACCTAAACGCCCGTGACGAATTGGGTAAAGAAGATGCGGTTCGTGTATACCATGGAGTATTGCTGCTGCTGCTGCTAAGTCGCTTCAGGCGTGTCCGACTCTGGGCGACCCCATAGACGGCAGCCCACCAGGCTCCTCTGTCCCTGGGATTCTCCAGGCAAGAACACTGGAGTGGGTTGCCATTTCCTTCTCCAATGCATGAAAGGGAAAAGTGAAAGGGAAGTCGCTCAGTCATGTCTGACTCTTAGCGACCCCATGGACTGCAGCCTACCAGGCTCCCCCGTCCCTGGGATTCTCCAGGCAAGAGCACTGCAGTATTACTCACCCATAAAAAGGGATGAGAAAATACCATGTGCAGCACAATGGATGGACCTGGAGATGATCACGCTAAGTGAACTGTCAGAGAAAGACAAATGCCATGTGATATGGTGCTTATATCACATGATACAAGCATATGGTATGCTTATACGCGAATCTAAAAAAAAAATACAAATGACCTTATTTACCAAACGGAAACAGACTCACAGCTTTAGAAAGCAATATTATGGTTACCAAAGGGGAAACATGGAGGGGAAGGATAAATTGGAAGTTTGGGATTGACATATACACACTACTGTAGATAACCACCAAGGACCTACTGTATGACACAGAGAACTCTGCTCAGTATTGTATAATAACCTAAGTGGGAAAAGAATTTGAAAATTCATTATACATGCTTATGTATAACTGAACCATGCCTGAAACCAGCACAGCATTGTTAATCAACTATAGTCCAACGTAAAATAAAAACTTCAAAAACCACTCCAAAAATAAAAGAAATAAATGGCTTTTGCCTTCAGCTTGTTCATAAAGTCTTTGATGCAGTGATAATTCCTGATATTTTCACAGCATGTGTGAGGCTCCGGGACCCTAACGACCTGGGAATAGCCTCAGCTCCATCTTGTAGGTTAAGAAGTTGAGAAACAAAAAACAATTGGCCCAAGGATCTAGCGGCAGAGTGAATAAGAATTCGCACCTTCAGAATCATCACCCAAGGAACATTGCCTTCTGCGGCCCACCACGTGCTTCTCGCAAACAGGAAGGAAGGGATGGGCATCAAAACTAAGTCCTGTTAACTAACTTTGGGAAACACGCTCCTGTGTCTCCACATTCTGGGAGACTGCCTCCCTGGGTCTCATCACGGAAAGGGGAAGTGATGGAATGTCTTCTCCTCAGAGTTGGGCATCCTAGTAGGAAACGTCCATCCTTCCCTAAACCACCCTCACTGCTCCTGTGATGAAAATAGTGAACAGCACACAGGATGAAAGTAGATGGGATGGAGAGGAATGATCAGAATGAGGTACTAATCTGTTAGCAAGCTCCATCAGGCACAGGGAGGGATGGGAATAGTAAGTCAAGTCACTTATAAAGAGAAAGCTATTCAGAGTGTGTAGGAGGAAGAGAGAATAATTTTACTAAGCTCAAAAACTGGGCTTTAAATTGGAATTTCCTGGCATGGAAGAGAAGGATTTGATCTTTCACCTGGGAGCCAGTTTCCACCCCAAAGCAACAAACTGAACCAAAGCAAACTAAAACAAGCTAAATAATTGGCTGGGAAGGGCTATCTGTGAACACATCCTGCTGATGGAAAAGCCAAGAAATCATCTTTCATCAGCAACCATATGACTTTAAGTAAGATTCAACTTTGGGGCAAGAAAAGTAATGAAGTGTGAAATAGTTTTTTCTTTAAATGGCAAATAAGAAACCTCTTTTAAATATTTTCTGAGTTACTGGTTTGTTCTCTTCCAATAAGACAGATTTTACTAAGAGACTAAATTTTAAAGAATAAGTTTCAAGCAAGTAGAAAAGGTTGGGGTTCAGCTATAGGATTCTTGGGGTTGCCATGGGGTAAAAAGGTAAAATTCACCCTCTCCATACTTTACAAATACTAGCATATTGACGTAATATTTTTGCTTTGATAATCAAGTCTTTCATTTTCTGGATTTAGCTACGCCTGTTGAAGGTTTTTAATCCAGAGTTGGAAGAAGGACCACCCAACAATGTGATCTGCTCATTTTTTATGAAAGGAGCTAAATTGTAAAACCAAAAGCAAAAGAGGTGTTCTGGACATGTGTGACCGACGTGGGCTGAAGCTTGATGTGGTAGAAACAGCAAGGATTCTGCCAGTCACTCATCTCCTCATCACATTTTTGTTTTCACCTTTATAAGCATGAGAGCCCTCTGGAACATCAGCACATCTGTGGACCTTCCATTAAAAGCTGAACTTATTTAATATTCATTGACTAAAAAAAGTAACTAATGGCAGCAAGCTACTCTCAATTCGGTAGGGCTTTTGAATGCATTTGCATGCATTAATCTCAATGAAGAGCATACTTGTATGTTTACCCAAAGGTTGAATGTGTGTGTGTGTGTGTGTGTGTGTGTGTGTGACATAGTAAGTTGTTCAGTCTACAGACAACATTAGATAAACATGTGGATTTGAAGACCCTTATAAGTAATCCGTGGCTTCCTGGGATTCTTCAGCTGCCAGATGGAACTACTGAACCCTTTCTCTTCTGCTAAAGACTCCATGGTCTAAAAATAGACTTTGGAAGGCATTTCAGCATGTTATCCTGCAAAAGTTTGCAGCCTATATGCATTGATAAAGAAGCAGCATACCTCACACTGAAATGAACAGTATTCACTGCCGACTAGAAGAGCTTAGGGAGGTTTGTTTGCTTTTCTGCATTTTCCAAATTCTCAGCAAAAATATTCATCCCTGTTGCAGTAAAAACAAACTAACAAAACAACCTAACAAAAGGTCTCCATGCCACCTCATCAGGAAGGCCCCAGCATTTGTCTGCAAACTTAAAACAGAAATAGAGACACAGATGTAGAAAACTTAGTTATGGTTAATCGAGGGAAAAGTGGGGAAAGGACGACTGGGAGATTGGGGCTGACATGTACACACTACAACGCGCAGAGCAGATAACAATAAGGACCTCCTGTGCGGCACAGGGAACTCCAGTGAGTGCTCTGCAATGATGTGCAAGGGAAAGGCTCTAAAAAGGATAGGTACTAACGCAGGAATACGTGTAACTGGTGGCTCAGACGGTAAAGAATCCACCCGCAATGCGGGAGACCTGGGTTCCATCCCTGGGTTGGGAAGACCCCCTGGAGAAGGGAAAGGCTACCCACCCCAGTATTCTGGCCTGGAGAATTCCCTGGACAGAGGAGCCTGGCGGGCTACAGTCCATGGGATTGCAAGAGTCAGACATGACTGAGCGACTTCCGCTTCATGCATAACTGATTCACTCTGCTGTACACCTGAAACTAACACAAGATTGTAAGTCAACTACACTCCAGTACATTTTTGTTAAAAAAAAAAAAAAAAAAACCTCAGATTCTTGGAAAATGTCCCTAATATCTGCTCCCAGTCTGTCCTGGGCACCCATTCCTGCAAAGTGTCATAGGAAAGTATGGAAAACTAAACATTCATTCTCCCATGACAACATATTCCACAAAAACAGTTTTGGGCAAGAACAACCACCTTGTCCTTTCCTCTCCACCATAATGATGCTTCTTTTCAGCTGAAATTCCTATCTTTGATGAAAATGTTACAGTCGTTGTATTAAAAAAATTTTTTTTAATTGGCGGTGATTGCTTTACAATGTTGTGTTGGCTTCTGCTGTACGACAAGGGGAATCAGCCATGAATGTACCTGTATCCCCTCTCTCTAGAGCCTCCCACCGCCCATCCCACCCCTCTAGGCCATCACAGAGCTCCATGCTCTCAGCACGGCCCCGCTAGCTGTTTCACACACGGCAGTGTACATATATCAGCGCTACTCTCTCAGTTCGGCTCCCTTCCGGTTCCCCCCACCCACCCACAAGTCTGTTCTCTATGTCTGTGTCTTTATTCCTGCCCTGCAAATAGGTTCATCTGTATTATTTTTCTAGACTCCACATATACGCACTAATATATGATACTTTTCTCCCTCTGGCTTACTTCACTCTGTAGAATTTTCACCCGATGATATAGCTCATCGTATAATCCTCAAAACTGTCAAGGTCATGAAAAGCAAGGAAGGACTGCTGAGATATTGCCCCAGATCGGAGAAGAGGAGGCAGGACGGTGAAAGGTAAGCTGGATCCCGGATCGGACCCGGAAAAAGAAAAGCACAGGAGTGGAAAACAGGCAGCACCCAAATAAAGTCTGGAATGTGGTGGACAGCGACGCGACCGTAGTCGTAACTGTGACAAAGAAACTGACGTCAGATGTGAGCAAGTGGGGTACTGGGCGATGCTACACAGCAACTCTACGTTGTGTATGTCGGAGAAAATTTAAAATTTTTAGATTAAAAAATTTCATTATGTATTGCTAAGCAGTCAGAAGGGTCGGTTGAGATAATCGGTGTAAAAGCTTGCAGAAGGAACCCCGTAAGTGCTCATGTGCTTCTTCTCAAGTAAACCCTTAAAATCCCACCATCACTTTTGTTATAAGTCCTTTTTGGGGTGTTTTTTTTTAAACTGGGTGTGTTTTAGTAAAAGAGCATATGCTCCCAAGACAGCCTCATGCTCCCTCAAACCAAACTTTTTGTGTTAAAATGAGTTAGTTTGAGATGGTATTTCCAAAAAGGAAGTAGTCATCTTTCTCATGTGCCATTCAAGTATATGGTTTACTACGACTAAACGAGGATTCCCAGGGGGCTCAGTGGTAAAGAATCCACCCACCAGTGCAGGAGACAAGGGTTTGATCCCTGGGTCAGGAAGATCCCCTGGAGAAGGAAATGGCAACCCACTCCAGTATTCTTGCCTGGGAAATCCCATGGACAGAGGAGCCAGGTGGGCTATAGTCTATGGGGTTGCAAAGAGTCAGACACACATGCACGAGTGACTAAATGGGATTAATAGTCCATTATCTGTCCAGCAGTACATGGCATTCTGCATACATGCATACCTACGTGAACATTTTTCTTAGCTCCACTCCTGACTCGTGGTAAGACTCAGAACTGGTTAACTTCCTCCCAGCCCAGGGGACGATCACCCAACAACCTCCCTGAGACAGCCAGCTGGTCCTCACCACCCCCTCCCTCCGATCCCACAGCAGGAGCTTCATTTGTTTCCCTCAGGGGGAGAATATTGGGTCAATTGTAAAGTAAATGAGTCTAACTGATGCAAGATGAGCAACTTACTTCATTCCTGAGCTGAACTGATCAGACAGGTTCTGTCACATGTACTTCTTTTTAAATGTTTTTTATTGTGGTAAAAGTCACATAATATAAAACATACTATTTTCATCACACTGAGCTCTACAGGGGCGCTAAAGACACTCACATGGTTGCATATCTCTATCATCCATCACCTGAATTTTTCATCTTCCTCAACGGAAACTCTGTCCCCATTAAATTCTAACTTCCCACTCCACTCCCCACCCCCTGATGCTTGGCCCCAGCATCTACCAATGTACTTTCTGACTCGATGAATTTGACTGTTCTAGGTATCTTGTATGCGTGCTGTGTGCTAAGTTGCTTCAGTCGTGTCCGACTCTTTGTGACCCCAAGGACTGTAGCCCGCCAGGCTCCTCTGTCCGTGGGATTCTCCAGGCAAGCATACTGGAGTGGGTTGCCATTGCCTTCTCCAAGTTACCTCCTATAGGTGGAATCAAAAGGTATTCTTTGACACGTACTTCTGTCTTGGCTGAGTAACTTACCCTCTTGTCCTAAACTTTCGTGAATGAAGATGTCTGTATGTTTTCTTGCCCTTTCCTTCTCCACCATAACTAAGTTATGTGTTGTCAGCTTTTCCTTACACACTTTCTTGAAGGCTTCTCTCTGTAGACTTTCAAATGTCCACATCTACGACTAGATTTAGGAGCCACGTCATAAGAGGTGCATCCCACAGGAACGCTCAGGACAGAGCTCCCCTTTTCTCCATGTGGCTCCGTCCCACTCCTCTGGGTCTCCCTCCTTCTGGACCATGAGGTTGTGGCCACATTCCAGGAATGACAGAATCATTTTCACACAGAGGAGGTTCTCAGCGGTTTTCTGTGAGCATGATTTAAATTACTGAACGTCATGTACAGTGAAAGGACCGTGTCCTGATTTTTGAATGATTAACTTCACAAGCCTTCCAGCCTGATGCCAGGTTTCATTATGACATTAAACTTTTAGCTCTTTCATATGTATTTCAAAGCACCCAGTTAGACAGGCTTTCCAGTACACAGCTCCTCTTGTGAACATTACATGCCTCTGGGAGTTGGATGAACTCCTTCAATCAACTAAGGAAGGAAAAAAGTCTTAGCAAAATAAAAACATACCTTAAGGTTTGACTATAAGTCCCACAGCTGCCAAAAAAGTCTCCCTATTTCCAAAGAATGTCTGGCAAATCAACATTTTTTCCCCCCTAGGTTTTCTTGCTCATCTAGCCATTTTGGTATCCGGTTATTTATCTTTTTCACTGTACATATTTTTATGATTTACTGCCTCAGCTCTCTTTTCTAAACTATTGGGACTGACTTCTACTCTTGACTAATAACAACTTCTTGAAATTTTGGTCGATTATAATAACAGAAGGCACAAAGGGTCATCTGGGAAGAGAAACATGTCAACCAGACAAAGCAACGGTGCTTCCAGGAAATACTTCGAGCAGAACTGAGTGGGAAACAGAAGACAGCCAAAGATGTTAAGAAGAAACAGTTTAGTATGATTTTCAATCACAGCAAAGTGAAGCTTGGTTTGAAGTTGGATACTCAGCTGAGTCAGTCCTGCAAACTGCGACCTGCCTTGGATTAGAAATGGGGCCGGCACGGGACTCAAGTCTTCTTAGACACTAGTCAGGGCCTTGCCTTTATCGTAGGATGACCCCTGGGCTGCTGTAAATGCTTTTGCTTAAATCAGTGCTCCTCAGGGTGTGAGCCAGTAACGACGGACAGTTAGGGTTACGACAGCAGCAGCAACATCTCGTGGAAACTTGGGCGCCCCCCTGACCTGCTGAATCAGAAACTCTAGGAGCGAGATTCCGCCATCCATATTTTAATGAATGTTTAGGCTGTTCTGACACACGCTCAATGCTGACATACTCTCCTCTCCCTGTAGACAGTTGAATGACTCGGAGTTTGTATTTTGGGAAGAGGCAGCCCTGAGCCGATGCTGACACAGTGGGTGTTTCAACATTCCCTGCCTCACTGCAGGTGGGACCCTCACTGTTTCCAGAACCCCCTATAGAATTCAGCCACACTTGCCCTCTGCGGGACCCTTCTGAAAACACAGCCTCACTTAGCCTCCTTCCTTTCACCTCCCTGTCTCACCTTCCCACCCTCCCCCAGTTTTTCCTAGGACCACTTCCTAATCAGTCAGTCTCACCAAATCCTCCGCTCAGAGTCTGCTCCTAGAGAACCAAGCCAAAACTATTTTCTTCTGTGAAAACTTCAGCCTCACTGGTGACAGGCCGGCAGCCTGGCATCACATTGTCAATTGTTTCTAGACTCCAGGTACTAACTAGAGTCTGAGGATAACAAGGTCAGGACTCCCTGTGACCTCGGGGCACTGGGGGCTAGTGGAGTCGTGGTGAGGAGCAGACCTGTGGATGGATCTTGACAATATAACAAAGCTGGAATTCTCAACAGTGCTGGGAAAACATTTTCCCTAAAATTCCCATATGAGGCAATTGGCCAAGCTACTGCTGAAGTGTGGTTGGGGTTTGGTGTGTCAGGATATGGAAAGCAAACAAGATATTCCAGCCAAAGTCATGGACCAAAACGTGGAGGTGAGGAACACGGAAAATGCCACATCACTTGGCATCCCTCGGGTATTAAATTCAGACTGAAGAGGGTGGGTGATGAAGTTGAAAAAATGGAGACCTTCTAAAGCACAGAAAGACTTCTCGGTCCTGCTAAGCAGTGTGGCCTTCATTCTGTGGGTGATGGGCATGGGATGATGGATTTTCAGCATGAGGATTCTCCTGGCTGAATTACATAGGCAATTCTATCAGCAAGGGGACCGAGTCAATGACAACAGTGACAGTCTGGGCAAGATATAATAAAGGCCTGAACTTGAGGATAATGTGGAACCCAGGAAGGATTTAGCAGGTGAAACTGGTAAGATTTCCACTGAACAGATGCAGTTGTGAGTGAGAGGGAGGGTGTGGCGAGGACAAAGCCAGGTTTCTGGCTTGAGTGACGCAATTAATATAGAGCCATAGTCATTTCCATCTTGCCACTTCAGAGTCAGGATGGAAAGAATCATGCTGAGAGTTGCGCCTAATCTTGTGTGTGTTAGTCATTCAGTCATGTCCAACTCTTTGTGACCCCAGGGACTGTAGCCTCCCAGGCTCCTCTGTCTACGGGATTCTCCAGGCAAGAATACTGGAGTGGGTTGCCCTTCCCTTCTCCAGGGGATCTTCCTGACCCAATGACTGAACCTGGGTCTCCTGTATGGCAGGCAGATTTTTTACCATGTGAGGCACCAGGGAAGCCTGCTCCTAACCTTGGGAAAGTTAAATATGACTAACATTTTAAATTAACACAATTTAAAACTTCATCAGTGCTGAAAGACACAAGGCAGCTCTGATTGGCACTGGTACAGAATTGCCTAATCAAGAGAAGCACCAGGCACAATTAATACGCAAGTCCTCTCAGTTCAACACAATTTAGGCATGATTACTTTAAATGGGAAGTTTATGAAAGGCTCCAGTATTTAAGTAATTAATAAAATTCAAAGTTTTGATAAAAGTAGACGGAGAGACATGCAGACGTTTACTAGGAGAAGAAACGGTAAAATGAACAGTAGCGTTCAGAGAGCAAACACATAATCAGTATAATCTGTCAACAGGCAAACTGCAAAATGAGACCCTAGATACTATTTGGACAGAAGCAAAGCACAGCCCCAACCCTAACCCGCCCTGTGGCTCATAAAGACATACCATTAAATGTGTCCCTTTGTCAGAGACGGAACTTGATCAAGCCAGAAGCTGTCTGCTGAAAGGGAGAAGCTTGGGGAAATGGCTTGGAAGAGGTCGTTCACTGGTGTCACTGTGTGTGTGTGTTGGGGGCTACGGTCCAGTCCAGTCCAGCCCCCTCCTCTTGTACCTCACGCACTGGGAGCAAACGGGACAGATGGGCAGAGCTGGCATGAGAACTCAGTTCCCCTCTGCCCAAGGGTCTCGTCTCTCTATTTTAGAAAGGCTCCTTGAGTAACAAGGATCCACACCTTTCCTCCTTTCTGCTCGATCTGACTTCAACTACTTAGGATCCAAAATGAGGGAAATGGCAACAGAAACGACCAGTTTCAGGCTTTCCTAAAAGTAATGGAGATGCCAACTGGCTTCCTCATCCTACCATCAACCTAAGGCTTCCACTACCAGACCCATTAAGAGCATCGGGCAGTGGTAGGAATCAAGCGATGGCTCCACCTCCGAAGTAGGTACATTCTCTCCAAGGACTTTGCAATTAGAGACTCTAATTCCAATGAGAATAAAGCAAAGTGTGGTGTTAACAAACACACACACGCCTGCTTATCTTTAGACACAAACAGAAGCCAGTCAGCCTGGCCAATGCCATAGCCACCACAGAGCTGAAGAACTGGACGGTAGAAAACTTCAGAGCACAGGCTACACGACCAGGGAGAAGTTAAAGGGTCAATGCGGGCCCTTCAAAGGGACTCAGGGGCAGAAACTGTTAATCAGTATGAATGGAGTTCCATATTTGAATAGCTGGTGCCACACCTATCAGATGGCTATCAGTCCTAGAAAACAAGAATATTTTTCTCGTGTTCCCTCCACAAATCCCAGAATATCGAGCATGCGTAGGGCATGGTAGAGAGTCTAAGAGGAATGAATTAAACTGACCCTAATGATGTTTCCAAAAAGTTAGAACGGCTAGCTTTAATAGCTGGAAGAACGGACTTAATTATCTAACTCAAGAGATGGATAAAGGAAGGCTTTCACGAAATGACCTGAGATGTTTCTTTCTTTCACGGTGAGGTGAATGTGACTGGTTTTCTGGGACAGATAAGGATTCTCGGGAGATACGTTAAGGACAATAGCATTTTTCAAAGGAGACTCCAGATCCTCCAGATAATTACGAGAAGTTCCTGAGGGGTCCCGGAGATGCGACGTGTAACCCCATCGAGGATCACAGCGATCAGCAAGATGGGATCCCCTCTCCATTCTCAACCTTTCTGCACTTTCCTGGCCTTCCAGCCTTTCAGAACCAGCAAAACATCAGAGAGCAACTTTGGACTTTGATTTTAAGCCTGAGGAATCTGAGAACCTCAGGAAATGCAGTGTGACTGTGAACCTGATGGCGGCTTATCAACCAAGGGAAACGGAGCAGGACCTGTGGACTCCGGGGCACAAAGGCCTCTCTGAGTCTCCCATGTCTCGATAACAGGAAACAGGCTTCATTCAGCCTCATGACCCTCCCTGAGCTCCAAAGGGCAGGTTCAAACAGTTCCTACTCGAGAAAGGGAGGGCATACAGAGATAAGCGGTCTTCCAAGGTGACGCAGTGGTAAAGACTCTGTCTACCAATACAGGAGACACAAAAGACATGGATTCAATCCCTGGGTCAGGAAGAAATGGCAACCCGCTCCAGAAACTCATGGACAGAGGACCCTGGCGGTTTACAGTCCGTAGCATCGCAAAGAGTCTGATACGACTGAGCGAATGAGCGAATGAGCACACCGAGAAACAATAGTGCAGCCTTGGGGCAGGATCCTGCTTCCCCATCAAGGGATACACACAGCCTTATCTTTGAGCTGTTTTGCAGATACTGAAATCCCTACCAGGTAGGAGAAGTTAACTGTTTGCTGCCCACAAGCATGTAGACTCCAAACTGGTTGAAACAAGAAGGTTGATGATGCTGACTCCCGAATAAAGCACCATCAACCAATCAGAAAATGTCTACGAGCTTATAACATCCTCTTTGAACCATTTCTATAAAATGTCTCATCAAATCCTCCCATACTGGGGACACAGATTTGAGGGCATGAACCTGGTATGGCCTTTTTTGCCTGGTAAACCAATACTCCATCCAAAACTCTGTCTCAGATTTAATTTGATGTTGAGGTGCAGAGACATTACTTTGCCAACAAAGGTCCATCTAGTCAAGGCTATGGGTTTTCCAGTAGTCATGTATGGATGTGACAGTTGGACTATAATGCAAGCTGAGCACCAAAGAACTGATGCTTTTGAACTATGGTGTTGGAAGAGACTCTTGAGAGTTCCTTGAACTGCAAGGAGATCCAACTAGTCCATCCTAAAGGAAATCAGTCCTAAATACTCATTGGAAGGACTGATGCTGGAGCTGAAGCTCCAATACTTTGGTCACCTGATGCGAAGAACTAACTCATTAGAAAAGAACCTGATGCTGGGAAAGATTGAGGAGGGGAAGAGAAGGGGACGACAGAGGATGAGATGGTTGGATGGCATTACAGACTCAATGGACATGAGTTTGAGTAAGCTCCAGGAGTTGATGATGGACAGGGAAGCCTGGCGTTCTGCAGTCCATGGGGTCGCAAAGAGTCAGACACGACTGAGCGACTGAACTGAACTGGGTTCGGCTTCATGAGCGCCAACCCTCCTGACTCTCACAGGTCTGGCGCACGCAGGACTCGGGGGCAGGGTGGGTCGCTGCCGTAAACGCTGCCGCATCCGCATCAAACGAGCAGAGGTTCAAGGCCACAGCATGTGTGGCAGCCAGGAATAAGGAACGCATCAATGTTTACGCTACAAATGTGAGCAAATAGTCAACAATACATCCTTTTTGTGTGATATTACATAGCCATAAAAAATATATATATGTATATATGTAAAAGGGAGGAGATAAGATTACTGGTATAATATGATCACGACTAACAACAAAAACCACCTAAAGTCATAAAAATCATCAAAATATAACAACAGTATTTAGGAGTGAGGTTGGGGTTTTGAGTGTCATTTCTTCCTCTTTTTATCTATTAATATTTTCTCAGTTTACTTTAAATAACCATGCAATAATGAATTGAAAGCAGGAGTCTGCTTTGGACGAAGTGTAGGCACTTCCACTTATTCTGTGATTAGTAAGTGTGGTCTTCAGAGAGGAATTACCCTTTGGCTCCATATTCAAAGCTACAACACTTTACATCTTTCCATGCTCTTTTCACAAGACGTTCCCACAAGCAAAGGCCAATGAACGCATGTGTGTGTGTGTGTGTGTGTGTGTGTGTGTGTGTTGTAGTAGTCAGGGGATTTCAGTTAAAAGATACACAAAGCTCTGGGGTCAGCATTTCTATGGGATAATTTGAAAGACACTCATAAGACACTTGGGCTTCCCTGGTAGCTCAGTCGGTTTCAATCGCTGGGTCAGGAAGATCCCCTGGAGAAGGAAATGGCAACCCACTCCATATTCTTGCCTGGAAAATCCTATGGACAGAGGAGCCTGGCGGGCTACAGTCTATGGGGTCACAAGAGTTGGACATGACTTGACAACTAAATCACCACCACCACCACCATAAGATACTTAATTGTCCTTTCAGGGTGTTTTTGAAATTGTTCAAAGGTCTACAAAGATTTATTGGAGCTGTTAGGATTTCACTTGGATTAATAGTAGGTCAAGGATAAAATTATATCAAAATTAACTTTTTTGTGTGGGAGAACAGGCTCCCTGGGGTAAGAAGCAGTTCTAAAAAGTTGATTTTAGTTGATTTACAACATTGCATTGGTTTCAGGTGTACAGAAAAGTGGTTCAGTTATATACTTATTGTTCAGTCACTCAGTTGTGTCCGGCTCTTTGCAATCCCATGAACTGCAGCACGCCAGGCTTCCCTGTCCTTCACCATCTCCTGGAGTTTGCTCAAACACAGTTGCACATATTCATATATCATTCATTCTTATTTAGATTTTTCCCAAGATTAACTCTTCTTAAGAATTATATTATACGTTTAAGAGACGCCTGTGTATGAATGCCACACAGCACGAAGGCCTAAGGTCAGCGCTAGAATCATCCCAGTTGTACAGATGAAGAAAGAAGTGCTTAGGCAAGACAGTGACTCACTCAGGGTCACACAGCTAAGACACGGAGCTGCAGGTTCTCTGACCTCAGGTGTGCCTCAGAGACTGCTACTCTGTCCTCTCTGCCTATTTTGACACCAGAAATACACACCCAGATATTTTGGAATTAAGTGGTCCTCACAGACCATCCTTCTCTTATCCATGTTTGCTCGAGAACAATACCAGAGAAGGCAAACAATGTTCTGGAAGACATGCACGCAGCAACTACAGGAGGCGCTCATATCAGCCACTCCGGAAACCTAAATGAACCCTATCTGAGAAGCCAGTTAAAAGAAAATGGTGATGCCATTATCTGTGGTTTGCCTTTGATTAAATCAGCTTAAAAATGTCACCGTTTGCATACATAAAATTCACTGCCTCTTTGGTCTGGTTTGAGTTTGCTACTTGACTTAGAAGAGAGCTAGTAACTGTATCCAGCTCTAACATTTACTCTGAAAGACTTGCCATGATCTATTGCTGAAAAGGAAACAGATTCTGATCTGGCTAAATTAAATGAAAAAATTAAGTTCTGGTTTAAAACTGACTTGCTTCCCAGAGGAGGGATAAACTGGGAGTTTGGGACTGACATACACACACTACTATATAAGATAGATAGCCAATGAGGACTTACTATATAGCACAGGGAACTCTGCTTGGTATTCTGTAATAAACTACGTGGGAAAAGAATTTGAAGAAGAATGACTGATGTATATGTACAACTGAATCACTTTACTATACACCCGAAACCAACACAAGGCTGGAAATCAACTCTACTCCAGCATAAAATAAAAATTTTAAATAAATATAACTTCCTTGGTTTACTTCCATGGATTTCTGACAAAAAGAAAAGGAAATTAATCTCTAATCATAATTTTCATAACTAAATAATTAAGAGGCACTTCCATCACCTGCATCCAGGAACCAAAGACACAGAATCGTGGCCCCAGCAACACAAGCTGAACCCCTATAATCCTCCTTTATCCTAATTCCATAATCTCGAGTCCCCTGAATTCTCCGGCTGAGGAAGAATGTAATAATGTAATGATGGGGGTGGGGTAGAAATCTTACATTAACTCCTGCTAAAATTCAGAGGAGGAAAAATGTGTGCAGCTGCAATATTAAAACTCTAAGAAAAGTGAGGGCTTTTAAAGAAGGATAACTATGCCGCAATGAGGCAAGGTAACAAGAAAAATCATGGTTTACATCCGAGCACAAAGTTCTAAGATGAAACTGATTTCATCATAAGACACTTTACCAAATGAATAGCAAAATGCAAGAGGCCTTGGAAAATCATTTCAATTCAGATGGGCTAACACTGCCGAGAAGAACCTCCAGGGCACGATATCACAAAATAGGAACGGATGAAATCAGCAGATTGGCCATCTACTGGTGTTTAGCCTCTACAAAATATCCTATTTTCAGAAAACCTAAGAAAACAAATCCAAAAAGATGTTCTTGTTTTTCATTTCAGGATTTCAGGCAAAACGAGTTCTTCCTGAGGAAGCAGCAGAAATATAGAGACGCAAGAAACAGAATTTGGCTATTTACACAATACCATTCAAAATGCAGCAATAGTAATCAAATGCGTCCATCTAATCTTTGAATCTGTCTGTACAGCGGCATATAATTTATTAAGTTTCACATGCATTATCTTATTTCAATTTCCCAACAGTTTTGAGAGGTTCCCAGGGCATCATGAGGACAGAGACCAGAAGATTTAATCAAGGGCAAGTGCAAATGGCAGAGTCTGACCTTGAACTAGTATGTTCTTGCTGTACATGAGCCCAGGAAAAGCCCAGTAACAGCCAGCCTCATGCGAGCACTAAATTCTGTCCGAATCTTTTGTGACCACGTGGACTGGAGCCCGCCAAGCTCCTCTGTCCGTGGGATTCTCCAGGCAAGAATACTGGAGTGGGTTGCCATGCCCTCCTCCAGGGGATCTTCCCGACCCAGGGATCAAACCTGTGTCTCCTGAGTTGGCAGATGGATTCTTTACAGCTAAGCCACCAGAGAAGCCCAATGGCCAGCCTACCCAGATTCAAAACCTGAATACTGCTGCTTTGGAGAAGGTCACCTTTCTGTAACTCAATTAATCTATAAAAGTAGAGACAATAATAGTACCTACTTCCTAAGATTGCTGTCAGGATAAAATGAGTTGATATTTGTAAAGTGCTCGGCACCCAGTAGGGACCATACACGTGTCTGTTATTAACATAAGTACAGCTAGCTGATTCTACCTCCCCTTTAAAACATACAAATATATTTGTCAAGTCATGTTCCCAATATTTTTATTTGGATATCCCCAAACTCCCAATGTTCTGTGCAAAATCACTAGCAAGTTAGCCTCTGATTACAGCCCAGATCCTCAGTTTCCTGTGACCCTGATACACCCTTGCTTTTAATTAATACAGCAAGGGTAATTAATTGGTGGTAGTGACACCCATGCCATCCCTTGAATGGAATGGGATCTGCCACCCTCCTGCTCATTGTCAATGTAAATGCAAATAGAATCGGAGCTGTTCAACTATGGAAATCCACAACTGAAAAGACATCAAGGATCCCACTTTCCTCCTGGTTACAATTTCTTATCTATTTTGACAAGTGCATCCTGGGTATTTCTCCTTATTCCAGAAAGCCCATCATCTGAAAATGTGTGTGAAGAATGAGACCTCAGTAAGAACGGGCCCACCTCAACAACTCCTCCCCCTCCTCAACATGGTCACTGGATCAGCAGCATCCCTGGGGAGCTTGTTTGAAATGCCAAATCCTGGGTCTCACTTCCAATCGAACGTGTCAGAATATTTGTGGCAAGAAGATCCCAGGTGGTCCCTGTGGAGGTGAAGGTCTGAGAAGCAGAGGGGCCGCTCTGCAAGGGCTTCACTTATAGTATGTCTTTTCCTGGAGGGGCGTTTAAAGAAGGACGTGCTGCTGGCTGTTCAGTGGGTGGATAAAGTCGAGATTAGCCTAAATTGGATAGCTGGTGCTACACTCTGGCAACCATTCTAGAAGGAAAGGCAAGCCAGTCCCTCCCGGATTTTCTCTACTGTCTCTTGTTACTTTTTAAAGTTTGAAAAAGCAGATGCAACCTCACCTGCAACGAGCCAGAAAAATGGAAGTGACTCATCGCACACCGCGATTAGCAGAGCAAGCCCGTCACTTCATAGCTGGCTGAGCCCAGAAATGAATGAAGAGCCAGGGCAGACAGACGATCCCCCTTCTGCACAACTCGGCCCCAAAGGCAACCTGGAAGGGAATCAGCGTCTTGGCTGGAATTAAGAAGTTTCAGGAGACGACAGGAAAAATAGGAGAGAAAGGAAGACAGCCTAATGAATCACTCTAATTGTGGAACTGAATGAAGAAAGAAACGGTGAGTCTGCTTGAGTGACTGCTGCTGCTAAGTCGCTTCATTCGTGTCCGACTCTGTGCCACCCCGTGGACTGCAGCCTACCAGGCTCCTCCGTCCATGGGATTTTCCAGGCAAGAGTACTGGAGTGGGTTGCCATTGCCTTCAATGAATCACTCTAATTGTGGAACTGAATGAAATGGTGAGTCCGTTTGAGTGACTAACACCAACAATTCAGAGAAGTGACTTTGCAAATCAGAAAGTGGGAATGTGATCAGTTAGGATAAACCTTCGGTTCAAAGACAGAACAAACAGTGAGGAGAGCTCCACGCTGTGGGCCCAAGCCATTAACCATTGCTGTGCCAGCCACATGGTTCCCTTGTCTTTAGCCAGAGTCTCTTTGAAAACTCAATGTATCCATCCCAAATTTCCCGTCTTTCCACTCTTCTCCCCCCAACTCTCCCCTTTGGTAATCATAAGTTTGTTTTCTAAGTCTGTGGGTCTGTTTTGTAAATAAATTCATTTGTATCATTTTTTAGATTGGGCTAACAAAAAAGTTCATTCCTATCCCATAAGATGGAAAAAACCAAGTGAACCTTTTTGGCCAACTCAGTATTTTGTTATTTAGATTCTCACTGCTATATATAAAATGGACAACCAATAAGGAACTACTGTGTAGCACAGGGAATTCTACTCAATATTCTAAATAATAACAATAACCTAATAAGTAATAACCTAAATGGGAAAATAATTTGAAAGAGAACAGATATGCATGTATATATAAAGGAATCATTTGGCCGTATACCTGAAACTAACACAACATTACCAATCAACTATGTTCCAAAAAAACACAAACACTATTTCCGTTTGACTTGTTTACATTAAAAAAAAGAAAACAGAAAGAAATTTGAATGTAATTCAGTGAGTATGAATTTCAAACATGGAGATGACTCAGGCTGTTCCCTCAGGAGTTTATAGTCACTCATGATGTGTGCTGAGACATCTATCTCAATTTAAAAAAAAAAAGATTATTTTGTGCATAAATACTCTACTTCATTTAGCCAGGATGAAAAGACAAAGCAGGGAGTTTGGGCTCAGAAAGAAATCTCTAAAACTTCCCTGGGGGCTCAGTGGTAAAGAACCTGCCTGTCAATGCAAGCAACACAGGTTTGATCTCTGGGCCAGGAAAATCCCACATGCCAGGGAGCAGCTCAGCCTACGCACCACACCATTGAGCCCAAGCTCTGGAGCCTGGGAGCCACAGCTGGAGAAAATCCCTCACAGCAACGGAGACCCAGCAGAGCCAAATGATAATAACAACACATAGCAATTAATTAATTAATTGTTTAAAAGAAAGAAGTCTCCGGGTAAAATGGTTCCCAGTGATACCCAAAACAGAAATTTGACATTAATGGCTTTCAGATACTTTCACATAGGTTACCGATTTGTACACGTCCTGGATCCCTATAAAGAAGATAAGGCAAGTGCTTTTCCTCCTAAATTAGCAGAAAAGCTTCCCAGCTCAGAAAGCATGAGGGAGACATGTTTGCACGGCCACAAAGAACTAGAGAAAAGAATTTGAACTCCATGTCTTAATAGAGAGTTTTTCTACTCTCCCATGCTAGTCCTAAATTGCATGCCCAGATATCTTATTTAATCCTAATTTTGATCTTAAATTATCCTATGGAGTAGAAAGGGCTCCCCAGGTGCCACAGTGGTAAAGAATCCACCTGCCAGCGCAGGAAGCATAAGAGACATGGTTCAATCCCTGGGTTGGGAAGCTTTCCTGGAGTAGGAAATTGCAGCTCATTCCAGTAAAATTCCACAGGCAGAGGATCCTGGTGGGCTACAGTCCATGGGGTTGCAAAAAGCCGGACATGACTGAGTGTATATGCACACACAGACACACACACAGCAGAAATCAGCAGGTGGCGGTGATTCTGATTTTCAGACGAGAAACTTGTCAAGTGGCCCTATAATGGGCCATCAGACCAAAATCTCAGTCTCTGGATTTTAAGCCTAGGGACCCTTCCCGTTTTCCTGTATGAATACTCTCTAACATCTATCCCCTCTTCTTCTTGGACACGCAGCTTGACTACCTTCCACAGCGTTCCTTGCAATTAGCCCTAGTCACACTATGAATTCTAGCCAATGAAACAGGAATGCAAGACACGCGTGCCTCTTCTAAGGCTTGGACCGCAAAGTCTCCCAGGCACACACCTCTAAGCCTGCTCTGCTCCTGGCTGGGCTGCAACGGAGATGACAATGACCAATTTGAAAACTACGTATTGATGATAATGGAGCCAGAGTTAGCCTGGGTCCCTGAATGACTGTGTGGAGCAAAGTCTGCTTCCCCCCTCACCACCACTGGCCTCAACCGCCCTCAGATTGGACAATCACATGCTTAAGAAATAAACTTTCGCTGTCCTGAGTCATGTCACATTTGAGCGGGTCAGCTAGTGGATTTCCTCGGCTGTGATACACAAGCTGTCCTGCAGGCCAGCTCGTCTGCGGCAGCCCCTGTCTCTGGCTCTACTTCACACAGACTATCAAATCCATCTCCACAGTGGTTCCCAGGGCACTAGGGGAGCCAGGCCTGCAGGCAGAGCCATCGGAGGCAGGGCAGAGAGGAGATGAGACCAGGCTGTGTGAGCACACCTTAGTCTGAGGTCCCGCTCTATCATTTATGAGCTATGCAAACTCGGGCTGGTCCCTGAGCATCTCTGAGTCTTGGTTTCCCATGTGTAAAATGATGATCAGTTCAGTTCAGTCGCTCAGTCGTGTCTGACTCTTTGCAACCCCATGGACTGCAGCACGCCAGGCCTCCCTGTCCATCACCAACTCCTGGAGTTTACCCAAACTCATGTCCTTTGAATCAGTGATGCCATCCAACCATCTCATCCTCTGTCGTCCCCTTCTCCTCCCACCTTCAATCTTTCCCAGCATCAGGCTCTTTTCCAATGAGTCAGCTCTTCGCATCAGGTGGCCAAAGTATTGGAGTTTCAGCTTCAGCATCAGTCCTTCCAATGAATATTCAGGGCTGATCTCCTTTAGGATGGATTGGTTGGATCTCCCTGTAGTCCAAGGGACTCTCAAGAGTCTTCCCCAACACCACAGTTCAAAAGCATCATTCTTCAGTGCCCAGCTTTGTTTAGAGTCCAACTGTCACATCTACACATGACTACTGGAAAAACCGTAGCTTTGACTAAATGGACCTTTGTTGGCAAAGTAATGTCTCTGCTTTTTAATATGCTATCTAGGTTCGTCATAACTTTTCTTCCAAGGAGCAAGAGTCTTTTAATTTCATAGCTGCAGTCACCATCTGCAGTGATTTTTGAGCCCCCAAAATAAAGACTGTCACTGGTTCCCCATCTATTTGTGATGAAGTGATGGGACTAGATGCCATGCTCTTAGTTTTCTGAATGTTGAGCGTTAAGCCAACTTTTTCACTCTCCTCTTTCACTTTCATCAAGAGGCTCCTTAGTTCTTTGCTTTCTGCCATAAGGGTGGTGTCATCTGCGAATATGAGGTTGTTGATATTTCTCCCGGCAATCTTGATTCCAGCTTGTGCATTTCTCATGACGTGCTCTGCATAATACATGCATGATCATGGTGATAATAAACAGCAATAATGTTATGGTCAGTTTTAAGCTCATCACGACTTAGGTGACATGCTTGGCACAGACCAGGGCGTGAAGGATATTCGGTCACCAGTAGGCATTTTTCATCTTCAGGTGACACACTGCTGAGCTTTCCATCACCACAACACAAACTGTGCTGTAGTTGAGGGTGATATGGGTGCTTAATAATGGAGAAGCAGAGACTGCAGCTCTCCATCTGTTATTCTAAAGAGGACACTGCTAAGAAAGACAGTTAAGACAATTAAAAAGATAAAGGTTTAAGTGCTGTTGACGTAAATGGGCCGATGAGTTAGTGACTAGAGCAGAAGCGTATCTGTCTGCAGTACTTCTGGCTTCACTAATAATCCTAGGTCAACCTGTCAAGTAAGATCTACTCATCAGCAAAATGCCTGAGTCACTCGATCTTGTAGGAGGCTGTGGATTGGATTTCACTAATAGTCTACATAATCAAAGCAGCATGTAACCCAAATACAGACATTATTACGCCTCTCATAGTCCTTAAGAGAACGTCAGAGTGTTAGAGAAAATTGCATTTCTTTATCCGTTGCCCACAGACTTTAAAGATAGGGTCATAATATTTGTTCTATAACTTCGGGCTTGCTTCTTTCATTACTTTCTTTGCCTAGTAATTTCAGAACTTTACTTTGGAAAGTTCCTATTTACCCTAGTACTTCGTGAACATCACACACACACACACACATAAAGTGAAAGTCACTCAGTTGTGTCTGACTCTTTGCGACCCCATGGACTATACAGTCCATGGAATTCTCCAGGCCAGACTACTGGAGTGGGTAGCCTTTCCCTTCTCCAGGGGATCTTCTCATTCCAGGGATGGAACCCAGGGCTCCCACATTGCAGGCAGATTCTTTACTAACTGAGCCACAAGGGAAGCCCCAGAATACTGGAGTGGGTAGCTTATCCGTTCTCCAGTGGATCTTCCCAACCCAGGAATTGAACCGGGGTCTCCTGTATTGCAGGCAGATTCTTTACCAACTGCGCTATAAGGGAAACACACACACACAGGGAAACCACAATTTTCCATTGCTTCAAACCTCATTCAATGATCACCAAAATAAAACGCACCCTATAAAACTATAGCCATGTGGTACATTATTTTCAAATTCCATGACATTTCGAATTCTCCTGTTATTCAATGTTGCATTTTTTAAAATGACATTCTCCAAATCCAGATATGTTTAGTGAAATTATATGTTACCAGTTCAGTTCATTCACAGTGAGAACAAATACATTCTTCCTAGGATTATCAAACCACCAGGAGCTGCCTTTTCTGTAGGCAGAATATAAGGGAGGATCAGATCTAAAAGCACTTGCAGAGATATGCTGGTGTGATGTGAACTATGTTTCTCAGCCAACCCCGTGCAGGTATTTTGGCATGCAAGCTGACACATGGCAGACTCTGCATCCTCTGGGACACCACTGACAAAATCCCCTTCACACTATGCAGAGGCCACAAGGGCCACTGGCCAAAGGCTGCGTGTGTCTGTCTCTGAGCTGTCTCTCCCCAGTCCCTCCCCTCCATCTTCGCCACTCCACTCCGCTCGGCGCTCAGCGCTACTCTATCTGTAACATCCCTTGCAAATCTTCACTTGTGCAAAGGGTTAAAGGTATTGAAGAAAACTCACCGGCAGGGGAGGGCATCTAACAGGAAACACTCTGTTATTTTATGGCACTGGTTCCTAAGGTTAAACTTCTATTTATGAACACTGATACCAGTTTTCCACTAAGCCTGGCAACCAAGCCCCTTCTTTCTAGCACATTCTAACACTCCCTGGCTTTCTCTTCTGCTTTTCCTTTATGCTTCCACGTTTGTTCTAGCCAAAAAGAACTCTGCACTGGGCCACTATCCGCTTTCTTATTTCTGCTTTTTGTCTAGGTATTTCTGTCCACCTAGCACCCTCCATACTCCCTGCCAAAGAAGTCTTTGCTATTTCTCTTTTCTGTGAAGGACTCCGAGAGCAATCTGCACATCTCATGAGCATGATTATACCTCACCTTATTTTGTAGCCATGTATCAGAGCCACCTGGGAGATTTTTCAATTACTGATGCCTTGTGTACGTGCGTGCATGCTCAGTTGTGTCCGACTCTTTTTGTCACCCCATGGACTATGCCTGCTAGGCTCCTTTGTCCATGGGATTTTCCAGGCAAGAACACTGGAGTGGGTTGCATTTCCTACCCCAGAGGATATTCCAGACCCAGGGTTCGAACTCGTGTCTCTTGAGTCTTCTGCATTGGCACGGGGATTCTTTACCACTCTGCCACCTGGGAAGACCAATGCCTTAGCCCCAGCCTTAGAACTCCCGGTTTGCTGTGCACAGGGGATAATCCAGGCCTCAGAGAATCACTGAAGCTGTGCAGCAGACTCCAGTCTGCAGCAAAGTCTGAGAATCACTGCTGTAGAGACTTGGGATCTCCTCCAGGCCCCTGCTACCGAAAGATCAGTCTCTATGTCTGCTCACCTTGGCATAGATGGAATGGCCTAGAAAGCCTCAAGCATCCATTTCAGTGTCTGAAACCATCTAGGCCCAGGCTGGCTAAGACAGCCAAATCTCTGATGGCTTTTCAGTCATGACTCTATTACATAATTGCACAGGTTATTAGAAAAAGACCACCAGGAACGGGAAGGCATGACAACGACTCAGCCAGGCACTGGACTGTTTCCACATCTAGGAAAAGTACCATGCAGGCCATTTTAAGATGCTAATTAAACGTGGAAAGAAATATCTATCTGGTGCCACTGAGTAAGGACACGAAAAACTTTTCCTCCAATATCCACGTGATATAATTCAACTAAATCCTATCAATTCGAGGAGCCATTGTTTTCAGTCTGGTGTCTTTCAGCATGGCTGTGCCTGGCGACACTGTGGCACACACGTGGGAGAGGCTGTGCTCCAGAAGACACAGTTCAGAGTGAGTTTAAATGCCTGCCGTTACTTCCCAGGTGGCTCAAGTATAAAGATCCACCTGCAATGCAGGAGACATGGGTTCGATCCGAGTCAGGAAGATCCCCTAGAAGAGGAATGGCAACCTACTCCAGTATTCTTGCCTGGAGAACCCCAGGACAGAGGAGCCTGGCCGGCTACAGTCCACGGGGTCGCAAACACAACTAAGCTACTGAGCAGGTATGTTATCATTAGGAAAGAAAACAGTGAAAGCGTTAGTCGCTTACTCATGGCCGATTCCCTGCAATCCCATGGACCGCAGCCCGCCAGGCTCCTCTGTCCATGGAATTCTCTAGGCAAGAATACCGGAGTGGGTTGCCATTCCCTTCTCCAGAGGATCTTTCTGACTCAGGGATCGAACCCAGGTCTCCCACATTGCAGGGAGAAAGAAAAATTTAACATTTGTCCATGAGCTGTAATTGGAGGTATGATTTAAGAGCCTAGAACACTCAGCACAAACAAGAGCTCTCAGAATCTCTGCTAGGGTTTAAGGTATCTTGCTGTTCAGTCACTAAGTCATTTCCGACTCTTTTCGACCCCTTGGACTGTAGCCCACCAGGCTCCTCGGTCTATCTCTAGGTTATCTTACCATTGTTTAAATTAAAATAAATAAATTTATATTAAAAAAAAAAGAGAGATTGTGAGCTTTCTACTCTCTGAGTTTTCTGACATGTTTTGTGTTATTCACCATCCCTCTCGGCCTCCCAGGTTCTGAAATCAGTGAGAAATGACATGTCAGCTTCTCCTAAAACATTATTGATGGCAGAGCAGTGTCCGCCACATCTGAACTCACATGTGTATCCAAGCCCATCTCTGAGGATATTTTCCATCAGTCCTTTTGCCATCTTGTTATTCTGCCTGTAGAAAAATGACAGGCGTTCCAGAGTTCCTGGAGAAGCTGTCCAGACAGGGGCTGGCAGCTGAGCTGAATGTCAGGGAGACGCACATCATTTTCCTTTCATTAATTCCCACTAATGTTTTCTCTACCCCTCATTATTCTCTGCCCCCGACTACGGTCTATGCTTTTTATCTCGTGTTTTAGGCATTTTTTGTTCTCTCTTCCTCGGGATCTTCTCTGCTATCTCCTCCATTCCTTCACAAGCTCAGCCTTTGGTTTTGGGGTGACTCCTCCCTAAATGGAACCTACTGGGCATGCAGGCACCCCCTCCCCTCCTCCTTGGCCCTGGCAATGCCTTGCCCGCGCTGGTGGCAATGGAAACAACTCTGTCTGGAAGCACATTAAAGATACAGGTGTACATCATAATAAAAATGGGCACGCATGAGGACCAGGACTGGAAAGGGGAGAACACAGGAAAAACCGAAAATATTTTGTAGGGCCATGAAATTTAGGGAGATGCTTTGTTTTACTTTCGCTAGTCTTGTTACTCCTTTGTTAATCAAATTTTAAACTTTTGAATAAAAAAGCATGATTTTTAAAAAAAACTGTTGTTGTTTAGTCACTAACTCATGTCTGACTCTTTGTGACCCCATGGACGGCAGCACGCCCTGCTCCTCTGTCCTCCACTATCTCCCGGAGTTTGCTCCGATTCATGTCCATTGAGTCAGTGATGCTAACTAACCATCTTGTCCCCTTCTCCTCTTGCCTTCAATCTTCACAGCATCAAGGGCTTTTCCAAGGAGTCAGTTCTTTGCATCAGATGGCCAAAATATTGGAGCTTCAGCTTCAGCAACTATCCTTCCAATAAATATTCAGAACTGATTTCCTTTAGGGTGGACTGGTTGGATCTCCTTGCAGTCCAAGGGACTCTCAAGAGTCTTCTCCAACACCACAGTTTGAAAGCATCTGTTCTTTGGCACTCAGCCTTCTGTATGGTCCAACTCTCACATCCGTACAAGACTATTGGGAAAAAACCATAGATTTGACTATATGGATGGACCTTTGTTGGCAAAGTGATGTCTGTGCTTTTAATATGCTGTCTAGGTTTGTCATAGCTTTCTGTCCAAGGAGAAGCGTCTTTTCATCTTCTGCAGTGATTTTGGAACCCACGATTAAAGTGACTTATCTCTAAAATACCTGCGGGTTGCCTTTTAAAAAGTGGGCTCATAGAGTGAGTAATTCAAAGAGTGAGGCAGACAGTAATGAGTGCCTTGGCGGAGGAGGGCTTAGTGCACGGGTGTTTGAAAGGGCCGGTCCTCCCGGGCAAAGCGCGCTGTTTGGACTGAAGGCTTCCCGCGCGCATCCTTCCCCGAGGCGGTGCTCATTTTCCTGCGGACCTGGAGCTGGCCCGGCTCAACCTCTCTGCAGCCTTGTGTTAGTCTCCCGGGCTCCACCATGCTCTTCCTTTAGCTTCCCTCTTCCGCGCCACCGGCCAGTTTTGCGGCGACACCTAACATGTGGCGGCGACAATGCTGGGCGAGCAGATGGGACCGAGAGGGACGCTGGGGCCGCCAAGGGCCCGCTCTGCCCTGCAGGCCGCCTCTCTTCCCGCCCGGGCCCAGGGACCCAGCCAGTCCAGGGAATCACACTGATGGCGTCCTGTTCTCATCTATTTGATGGCTTTCTGAGAAGCCGTTCAGGAGAGGAGACAAAGTCAAGGGCCTAACTACAGGAAATTCTCAGTATGTGGTCATTTTTGTTACACCAGCACCTTCTGAGTTAGATGCACAGCTTCCATGGACGGGGAGGGCAAGCTGGAGTAATTTTCCATCTATTTTGGGACAACCACATTCTTAACATTGTAAAGCAACTATAAAAATTAATTTTAAAGTTTGTTTGAATTATTTATAGAAAGGGCTTCTCTGATAGCTCAGTTGGTAAAGAATTCGCCTGCAACACAGGAGATCCCAGTTCGATTCCTGGGTCAGGGAGATCTGTTGGAGAAGGGATAGGCTGCCTACTCCAGTATTCTTGAGCTTCCCTGGTGGTTCAGCTGGTAAAGAATCTTCCTGTAATGTGAGAGACTTGAGTTCGATCCCTGGGTGGGGAAGATCCCCTGGAGAAGGGAAAGGCTACCCACTCCAGGATTCTGGCCTGGAGAATTCCATGGACTATACTAGTCCATGGAGTCACAGAGAGTCTGACAGGACTGAGCAACTTTCACTTTCACTTATAGAAAAAAAAAGAAAGCAATATTCTTTAAGATGGGCAAAAGGTACTTTTGTAACTCATTGGAAGGCCTGTTCATTCTCCCCACTTCAGAGGGGCTCCAGAGAGAAGAAAATAATAAAAGGTCTGTGTGGGATTCGTTCTGACAGTTCTCTCATTCATTCATTTATTCATTCAACTCAGCAAATACTTAACTGAGCATCAACCACAGGCTGGACTATCTGATAGGTGCCTGGGATACAGTTTGGATAAAACAAATTTATTGATCCCATGGAACTCAAAGACTAGAAGAAATGACAAATGCTGACTAGTAAGGGAACACACACACACACATGCTCACATATGATGTATCAGCAGGTGATGAGTGTATGGAGGAAACTCACGGCATAAGGATGCTAGAGTGGTGTGTGAGAGGGTACGGAGTGATCACATTTCACAGGGGACAGACAGAACAAGACTGTCTGACATCTGTGTGGAGTCTTCTCTGGACACCTCCTTGGAAACAGTTCTTCAGTAAGACGGACCCAACTGATGCACAGAAATTCTTAATCTACATGACTCGCAGAGTATTTCATTTTCAACATACCCTTCCTCTACCTGAAAAAGTGATTTTCAGCGATAATCATGAAATGTGCCCTCACCATATGAAATCACGCACATGAAGAAGCCAAATGTTAAAAACAAACAAAAGCCACAAATGGTCTCAGGGAGTGACCTAATTCACGCAACTCAAAGTCTATTCCTTCTTACAGTCGCTGTGTTCTTGCGGTTTATTCCAAAGCTACAGCTTCAGTGCGAGAATAGGGACTTCCCTGGTGGTCCAGTGATTGACTCCCCTACTGGGGGCATGGGTTCAGTCCCTGGGCAGAGAACTCAGACCCCTGCGTGCCGTGAGGTGGCCAAAAAATTTAATAAATAAATGCAAGAATATCAGAGACCCGAGCTGTGCGTGAATCAGAAGGATCCCAGAACAACTGTGTCCTTGTTGACTGGATGGCTGAAATCATGTGAGCAGTCTGCATAACTGAGACTTCTCCCTTGGAATCAGCATTCATGTAGAATACAGCCTTTATTACATAATAAGGAGAATGTGTGGGGACTTCCCTGGTGATCCAGTGGTAAAGAATCCGCCTGCCAATCAGGGGACACAGGGACACTTGATCCCAATCCTGGGAAGATTTCACAAGCAGGGGAGCACCTAAGCCTGTACATTACAACCACAGGGCCTGTACCTTAGCACCCAGGAGCTGCAATTACTAAAGCTCATGTGCTCCCGAGCCCGTGCTCCACAATGAGAGACGCCACCACAATGAGAAGACCACACATCACAACTAGAGAGTAGCCTGCAGGTAGCAACGAAGACCCAGCACAGCCCAAAATAAATAATTTTTTTTTTTTAAAAAGAGTCTGCTAATCTGGAGCTCACATGTATTATTAAAGTTGAATGGTGTCCACAGCAATGCATATTTTGGGCAGGAAAGAATATTTTATCACTGACATTATTTAGAAGTGCTAGTGTGGATCATGATGAGAAACAGAAGCATTCTAAGCCCATCCACAACAGTTTTAAACGCTCTCTCTGCCCGCTGCTCCCACTGCCTGCACCCCCCACCCCACAGACATGCCACCAACGGGCGTAAGAAAAGAGGAAGAGGAGGAAAGTGTGGAGTGGGTCAGAGTCAAGCAGTGTGGACAATGGTCCAGCATGAACGCCGAGATGCACCCCGAAATACATCCGGGGGAGCAGTGTGGGGCCATGGGGGGGCCTCACACACCAGGTTCAGGAATCTGACTTTATAGACAACTGCGCTGTGCTTAGTCGCTCAGTTGTGTCTGACTCTTTGCAACCCCGTGGACTGTAGCCTGCCAGTCTCCTCTGTCCATGGGATTCTCCAGGCAAGAATACTGCAGTGGGTGGCCATTCCCTTCTTCAGGGGATCTTCCCAACCTAGGGATCGAACCCAGGTCTCCTGCATTGCAGGTGGATTCTTTACCAGCTGAGCCACCAGGGAAGCCCAAGAATACTGGAGTGGGTTGCCATGCCCTCCTCCAGGGGATCTTCCCGGCCCTTGAGTTAGACAAGCAAGAGTTGTCAACTGTTTTAAGCAAACAAGTAACCAACTCAGAGTGGTGTTTTTGAGAGAAGAATGTGGTGGAATTTAAAGTAAAAACTGAGCTGGAGGAAGAGGCTGAAGTAGGTGCAAATTTGGATGCATAAGGTGAAAAGCGATCAAGGCCTGAACTGAGGTGATTCTCCTCCAAAGTGAATGGAAATGTATGACTTTAGGGGCTTCCCAGGTGGCGTTGGTAGCGCAGGAACCTGCCTGCCAATGCAGGAGATGCTAGAGACAAGGGTTCCATCCTGGATCCAGAAGATTCCCTGGAGGGGGGCATGGCTGCCCACTCCAATATTCTTGCCTGCAGAATCCCATGGATAGAGGAGCTTGGCGGGCTACAGTCCAAAGAGTCGGACACAACTGTAGTGACTTAGCAAGCATGCACATACGTGTGATATTAGACCAGGGATCAAACACCACCAAATTAAAGCTCATAGGATTTGCATTTATTTTTTAATTTGGAGAATATGAAGACAAGGGTGTGGGGGAAACAAACAGTCTCTCAAGCGTCATCTAGGAAATTTCTCTTCAGTTCGTGGATGTCAGATTCTGAACTGAAGATGAAATGTTCTGACATGAATGTTCCCGAAGAAGCAGCACAGAGAGGCCAGAGGAACAAAGGATTCCCTTTCAAAGTTAGAGCTCAAATGTTCAGTTTTTCCACAAAAGCCACTAAAAGTTTTCCATCCTCCAAAAGAAGAAAACCCCCAGAAGAATCACTCACATGATGTTCTAGAACATTCTGTCCGGTGGTTGGCCCCACCCACGACAACCGGCCTTGGCTCAGATGATGTCATAGGAAACCCTGGGCCCCTTAGGAATTTAGCATCTACCTTCTATTTCTTTCCTTGAAAAATGTGTGTGTGCTCAATCCCTCAGTTCTGTCCAACTCTTTGTGACCCCGTGGACTGTAGCCTGCCAGGCTCCTCTGTCCATGGAATTTTCCAGGCAGAAACACTGGAGCAGGCGGCCATTTCCTCTTCCAGGGGATCTTTGCCACCCAAGGATTGAACCCTTGTCTCTTGCATCTCCTGCTCTGGCAGGCAGATTCTTTACCACTGCACCCCTGGGAAGCTTCCCTGAAAACATAAGTAACTTCAATCGAAAAAAGAGGTATGCTTTAATCCTTGAATGAGTGTATTTCAGAGCTGTGATTAATTTGTGATTTATCCCATGCTAATTAATTCACCTCTCCTCTTTTTTTTTTTTTTTTCTTCCTTTTGGTGGAAATGCTGGGGAATGAATCACCTCTCCTCTTTAAAGCTCCCTTCAAGAACCCTTAAAATTCTCCAGAAGAGAAAAGTGCCCTGTTCTTCTTTATGAGTTGACTTAAGGGAGGAATGAAAGTTTAAGAGAATTTTGTTGTTTAGTAGCTGAGTCGTGTCTGACTCTTTTGTGACTCCATGGACTATAGCCAGACAGGATTTCCTAGGCAATACATGAGTGAGTAGCCTATCCCTTCTCCAGGGGATCTTCTTGATCCAAGATTGAACCCTGGTCTCCTCCCTTGCAGGCAGATTCTTTACCACTGAGCCACCAGCAAAGCCCTGAACAGAGTCTGTAGAGTCAATATCTTTATTACAGATAATTTGCTGATTTAAGTCAGAGTCCATGTTAGAAATTTGGTGTTTCCACAGCCATAACCCAGTGGCTGAGAGGTTAAAGCGTCTGCCCACAATGCGGGAGACCCAAGTTCAATAACTGGATCGGGACGATCCCCTGGAGAAGGAAATGGCAACCCACTCCAGTATTCTTGCCTGGAGAATCCCATGGACAGAGAAGCCTGGTAGGCTACAGTCCACGGGGTCGCAAAGAGTCGGACACGACTGAGCGTCTTCACTTTCACGGCCATAAACCTGCAATACCCCTGGATTCTCCTGGCTTCTTTTGAACACCAATGGTCGGTCTAATGGTACAATGTTCATAAGAGAAGATCTGTAAGCTGTGATATCTAAGTCTCCACTCAGTACTGATAATAAATGTAATCACTTCTCCTGTGGTCAGTTATTTAATAGGATAGTTCAGAATCAGGATGCTGTAGTTGAAGCAAAGTTCAATCGTAAGAACTTTATAAGAACAGGTAGGTGGTTCTTCAGGTTTACTCATTGTATGGGGAAAAATTGGTGAATGTATTCAACGGGTACACACGTCCAGTTGTAAGAAGAAAATGTTTTGGGGAGGCAATGTACAGCTGGTGGTGATAGTTAATACTGTATTGTCTATTTAAAAGTCATTAAGAGAGCAGATCTTAAAAGTTCTCAAAAAAATTTTTTAACTGTGTGGTAAATGGGTTAACTAATCTTACTGAGATAATCATTTCACAATATGTACATATACTGAATCATTACACTGTACACCTTAAACTTACAGTGTTATATGTCAGATATAGCTTTATATCTCTAAAAAAGCTAGGGAAATTTTTGCTTAAAAAAAAACTGAGTGTTGCAAGTGTTCATTCTTCAAGTCATTCAAATTAAAAATTAAAAAGAATATAATGAAAATAGTTTTGCATCAAGCTTCCAAATCCTTGTGCTATATACTTTTTTTATTGGTAGGCAGGTGCCTTTATATAAGGGTTTCTCTTTCAAGTTTGACCAAAAAACCATACATTCCAGGAAGAGGGCAGGGCCTGGTTTTCTGGAGAGGGGAGAGAAACAGACGCAATGTGCAATTTCCTTTTCTGACTCAGTTTACCAAAATCTTCACATTTCAATACAGAGGGAGACCATCCATTTTGAGAACCATAAGTAAAGTAATTTTTTCCCCAAATTCAAGATTTATTTTCATTTTCCTAAACTGGATATTTCAATTTTCCTGGAAACCTGAGCCCGTGTTCATTTCCTGTGAAAACTGAGCTTGGGGAGGGGAAAGGATGCAGGACCCTTGCAAGCTGTGTCTACAGCAAGGGGTCCGCCACGCAGGGCTCTGGCTGTCTGAAATCTGGCCAATCAGCCTCTCTGGGGATGATCACCACACTTCCAAAAATAAAAACACATCTTTCTAGCCAGGAATCATGGACTGAGATTCCTGAAAAGCCCTCTTCTCCCTCCACAATTTAAATCGAGCTCTTTCAAAGTCAGCATACTACATCTTAATGGAAGCCTGAAAAGTTATCAATAGTAAAGGCTGAAAGTTTTCCACAAAGGTAGGTGGATGGAAAAAAAAAGAAAAAATGTTTACACTGAACCGAGGGGGAGGTACCCAGAGGTTCCTGATCAGCACCTCCCTTGAGGACCACCACACTGCCGTCCTGAAGAAACGCAAGGAATGAGGGCTGTGCTCGCCTCCGAGCTGACCCCTCTGTGCTTGTCTCCACGTCCCAGACCAGGGACAGGACACTCGTTTCTTGAAGCAAACCATGGCACAGGAAGCTATGCCGGCCATGATAGAAAGGGTGCAGGCTCTGCATGGTCCCCCGCACTCTGGCTACACCTGGGAACGGCCTGCTGACGACCAGTTTCCAAGCCGGAGGATCTTTTCCCTCTTGCTTCAAATTCCTCCGAGTTTCATTGGAAACTGGTGCTAATGAGATGTATGAGGGGTTAACACTGATGTCAGAACTGCCGGGATCTTTAAAGAAAGTGCTGCGAGAATGCAAAGCGTGTGCTTGGGTCTGGGTGCTCCCCACCAGGGAAGGGTGTTCCCACGGGAAGGGAGACTGACCGACACGTTAGTTGCATAGAGTTTTACAACTTCTAAAGTCCTCTCAGAAATCTCTCACCCAGGCTTCCTTGGTGGCTCAGTGGTTAAGAATCTGCCTGCCAATGCAGGAGACACGGGTTTGATCCCTGGTCCAGGAAGATCCCACGTGCCACGGAGCAACTAAGCCCACGTGAGCCACAACCACTGAGGCTGCCACTCTAGAGCCTGGGAACCCCAGCTACTGAAGACTGTGCTCTAGAGCCCATTCTCTGCAACAAGAGAAGCCACAGCGCGGAGAAGCCTGAGTACGACATCTAGAGAGTAGCCCCCGTTTGCTGCAACTAGGCAAAAACCCGCAGAGCATCAAAGACACAGTACAGCCAAAAATAGATCAATAAATACAAATTTCAAGAAAGGAAACCTCATACCATCTGACCTGCAGACCAGCTCCACAAGGCTCTTCCATCTCTAGCGGAGTCCCCCATAACTCTGTGCAATTAATATTTAGCAAGCCACTTGTTGAGATTGAAGGCGGGAGGAGAAGGGGATGACAGAGGATGAGGTGGTTGGATGGCATGACCGACTCAATGGATATGAGTTTGAGTGAACTCCAGGAACTGGTGATGGACTGGGAGGCCTGGCGTGCTGCAGTCCACAGGGTCGCAAAGAGTCAGACACGACTGAGCGACTGAACTGAACTGGACATACCATGTACTGGGCAATCAAGGTAGTCAAGGCCGCTGTTTCCACCAAGTTCAGGGTGCATAGGACAGAGCATCAACACCGGCAAAGAAAGCATCGAGGTGACTTAGGAGAGGGAGAGAAGACCCGAAGACAACCCATCAGGGTACCATGCTGCAGCAACCAAGGTTGGGAGCTACTCTGAGTGGTGATGCTTGAGCTCAGAGCCGAATGTGAGGAGGAGCCACCGGGAACCCCAGGGAGGGACATGGGGCTGCAGCAAGTGCAGGCTCGGCAGCTTCCAAGCAGGAACACGCGGCGGCGTCTTCTGCAAACAGAACGAAAGCAAGCCGGCACACTGGCTGGGCCGAGCAGGAGGACGATGAGAGGTGGGCTGGAGTGTGAGCCGCCAGGCGTAGGGAAGCGAGATGGGAGGAGGGGAGGAGACCGGCTCGCGTAGGGAAGCGAGATGGGAGGAGGGGAGGAGACCGGCTCGTGTCTGCTGGGTGATTACTCTGAGCCAGGCCTTGAGCCAAGCTCAGGGTTATGAGTAGGGAGGCTGTGCCTCTGCCCAGGGCTCCAGACCATGCCATCCTGCCCAGCCCACACTCTGCCATCTGGGACGCCAGCTTCAGTTCACCCAGGTGGAAGCAGGGCACATAAAGGAACATGGAGATTTTGAATCCTTTCTACCTGCCGGCCTATTCCCGGAGTGATTTCACATGAAGGACATCATTTGGGCCTGGATTTTAAAAACTGGAATTTCTCTAACGCTAAGGAATATCATCTTTACTTCCTGTCTTTGGCGGCCTCTGGGCTGGAGAATCAGCGACTGGTTCTACACTCTGGGATAAATTCAAGCACTGCAGATAGAATATAATTATCAGATGAAACTGAAAAGATGACTGAAAAAGAGAAAAAAAAATAAAAAACAGATTTAATGCCTCCAGGAAATGAAACCAAATGGATCCTGCTCGGTGCTACAAGGAGAAGATGATATCAATTCTGTCCCCCACCCTCCTTTACGCAAGTTTGAATAATCTCCCTGTCACCGCTTTTACATGAACTCAAATTGCTTTAGAAACCTGTCACAGTGAATTAGCAAAAGCAGATAGTAATTCAGAGGGGTGCCAGTGTGGCGTTACTGAACATTGCTGGTTGGAAGGTTTCCTGCAGCATTATTCGGGGACAGTAACTCACTTTGATCACCGAGTGTCAGGGTGAGCAAATGATGGGCTTTCTGTGGGTTTTAGATTTAACTTTCTTAAAAGTCCATCATAAAGATGAAAAGTGCACAGAGAACATCTGCCTTCATCCACACAAGAACGAGGACACGGGCACACCCAGGGTTGGTCCCACGCTGCAGTCATTGGGTGTGGATGAACCAGGAGACAGACCCCATGCAGCCCAGCAGACACGCAGGTTTCAGAAGATCCTTGACCTTGACATCGGGGGCAGACTCGAAGGCTGGAAGAATGACGAATCGAGGGATCCATCACGGAGACGTGTAAAATGGAGTATTCTTCCCAGTGATCTTAGCAATGGATCACCTCCTCAGAGAAGCCTTCAGGTCGCCACCATCCTCCCACGTGCCTCATCACTCTCTGTCATGTTCCCTCGTGATTTTCTTTTTCTTCCCAAGACTTAGCAATTTTAAAAAAATTACTCAGTTCATCTCATTCCTTACCTAGATACTTCTATTTCCCCACCGAGAGCACAATCTCCACGAGGAACAGGATTCCACAGTCTTCCATGAGCCCCTAGGAATGATGCCCAAAGCCTATAGGCCCTCAATGAATGTTTACTGAAGGACTTTTGAATTCACAAAATTCTTATTATACCAGAGGCTATTCGTATTAACAGCGTTGTTTGATCAGCTGTCGTAGCAAAGCCTGTGCAAACGAGAACCTGGGCTATCACCATGAACCATCCTTGGCTGTGCTGACCAGAGGCTGACTATGACTAACGGTTACTTGGAGGAAGGAATCTTAGCTGGGGAGCAGCTGCAAAAAATTTCTGCACAATGTAAGTCTACTCCTTACTGAAACTGTGTATAAGTCCCTGTGTCCCTGTCTGTTCAAGTAAAAAGCTGACTCAAAGAGTTAATGATTGGGAAATGCAAACAGGTAGAAACCAAGAATAGCTGTTGGGCTAGGGAACTGGCTACAATTTGGACTATAAATCTGCCACACAGCAGATAGGGGATTCACCACTCCCAGTTCCCTGAAAGATACAGAAAAAGGTCTGACACAGGTCCCTAAGTTATTTTTACAGGAAGCAGATTCCCTCCAGATGAAAACTGCTGACCACAAGAACATAGAGCCTAGACTCGACTGAAATCAGAAGGTTGATGATGCTTGAAACTTCACCTTAAAGCCAACTAGTCTGAGAACCATGCTTAAGCTGAGGGCCCACCCTGCAGCCCCTCTCTCACGCTGCCTTTAAAAGCCCTTCCCTGAAAGTCATCAGGGAATTCAGGGCTTCTGAGTGTGAGCTGCCCATTCTCCTTGCGAGTGCCCTGCAGTAAAGGCTGCACTTTCCTTCACCACAACCCAGTGTCCGTAGAGCAGCTTTACTGTGTAGGGGGGAGTGCATGCAAGTCTGGTTTGGTAACATTAATAAGACTGAGAAAATGTTATCCAAATTCTCAACACTTACTGTTTGATCTGTTTTGTGGAAGCCTTAGCTTATTGCTGAGATTTCCCTACTTCACAAAATCTAATAGTTTCTCCAACTTTGTATTTCAAAAAATATTTAAGTCTAGATCTACCAAGGAGTACAAGAATTGCTACCCTGGGCATTCTGGATGAACTGGCAATTTTCTGTCACGTTTGCTTTCCCTCTCCTTGTACGTGAGTGTGTATGTAGGAAGGTTACACACGTGTGTATGTATGGGCGAGTATGTGTACGTGTCCCTGTCTATGTGCATACGTACCTGTGTGCCTAGGTATGTTTTTGTGTTTCTGTATCTGTGTGCATTATCTAATAGTTTCTCCAACTTTGTATTTCAAAAAATATTTAAGTCTAGATCTACCAAGGAGTACAAGAATTGCTACCCTGGGCATTCTGGATGAACTGGCAATTTTCTGTCACGTTTGCTTTCCCTCTCCTTGTACGTGAGTGTGTATGTAGGAAGGTATACACGTGTGTGTATGTATGGGCGAGTATGTGTACGTGTCCCTGTCTATGTGCACACGTACCTGTGTGCCTAGGTATGTTTTTGTGTTTCTGTATCTGTGTGCATATATGGGCATATATCTGGCATGTCTATATCTATGTGTGCCCTTGTGTGTTTTTTTTTTGTGTGTGTGTGTATCTGTGTGTGTGTGTGTGTGTGTGTGTGGGCATTGTGTGCGCAAGTGAGTATATGTGAATGTGCGTATATTTTGGCTTGAGCTATTTGGGAGTTAATTACTGATGTGCTTCACCCCTCAATGCTTCAGCATGACTCTCCTAAAACCAAGAAGGGCCCCCTATATGATGACTACCACACTCAGGAAATTTCAAATTGATAACTCTGTTATTGACTAATAAACAACTGGTTTCCAAATTTCCCCAAGTGTCCTAACGTTCTTTATAACATCTCATTTTTGATGCAGGGCCAACCAAGAACCACACGTTCTGTTTAGTTGCCATTCCTCTTTAGTCTCCTTACTCTAGAATGGCTACCCAGCTATGCCTTTTTGGGGGTGCGTGTTTTTTTTGGGGGGGGCTGGTGTTTTATGACAAGACATTTTGGTACACTAGAAGGGCCAGTTGTTTTATAAAAATTTCCCTTCATTTTAAGTTGCCTGATTTTTCTCCTCTAGTTAAATCTGGGTTAAAGTCTAATGTTTTAAGTACCTAACATGACCAGTATAAAGTAGATATAAAAACTCAGGTCTCCAGAGGAATTCCCTGGCTGTTCAGTGGTTAGGACTCCATGCTTTTACTACTGAGTGCCTGAGTTCAACCCCCAGTCAGGAAGCTAAGATCTTGCAAGATTCGTAGGATGGCCAAAAAAAAAAGAGATTCCCCAAAAGGAATTTTTAGGCTGAAATACCAAACCTATGATGAATAACACTTCCAACTTAAGTATCAGAGTCAAAGATCCCCTGATAAGACTGTCCTTGTCTAAATTGTTAAAAGGCTCGTTAAGGCAATTTAGTGTTCCCCACATATCAGTCACTCACATCGTACCATCAAGAATTTTGCTACTAATACACCCAGTTTCACCTGTACTAGCATTTATGCTATCTTTTTAAAAATTCAGTTTGTTTATTTAAACTCTTTCTTATCCTAAGAAATGATACCAATATAAATAGTTTTGCCATTCTTGCTCTATTTTTCTATACTATCAAAGTACACATAAATACCAAAAAAAAAATTGTGCACATCTGAAACACATCTACAACTTCCATTGTACACTGGGGAAATACTGACCCGAGTGGGGTCAAACGGCTCTGTGTGCACTCGTGGGCCTGTGTGAGCACTCGCGGGCATGTGTGAGCACTCGCGGGCATGTGTGAGCACTCGCAGGCATGTGTGGACACAGCACTAAGTACCAAGGAAATAAGAAGACACCAAGGTTGCCAGGCCAAGCCGGGGGTCACATTCAAACACGGCAAGACCTGCCGCTCCTGAGAGACAGCTGCTGTCCTTCGACACTGGATGGACGGCCTCTCCATTCATTTCCCAACCCCTCAGCAGGCAAGGCTGAAAACAGGCTGGGACAACGCTGCTCGAGCAAACGCTGACACCAATGGAGCCGCTGTGTCCTCTGGAAGATGACTCTGCTGTGTAAAATACCTGGACTGGATCACATGACTTTCGCCGTGTCACCCTCTACCTTTCCCAGATAAGGAGACTGAGACCCAGACATGCCTGGTGCTGTCCAGCGCCACACTGAGAGTTGCTGGTGAATCAGGACCTTCATCCACAAATTCGGATGCCTGGGGCAGTTCATTCCACCCCTTGGAATTCCCCATGCTAAGCCTACATAGCTATTTACATGTAAAACTAGCTACACACACCATATACACACATAAAACCATATTTATATACAGATATACGACACACATATACACATGCATACTTACATTATTTTAAACCACGTCCCTGCCTCCGGCATGCCTCCTGAACGTCTTTTACCCCCAACGTGTCCCAGAGAGAAGGGCATTCTCCAAACCTCCCCTCCTCCCCACTGTGTTTGCTACTCACCAAACCACCATCTCTCCCTGTAACCCTGTTTCCGTGAACACCACAACCAACCTGGAACACTTTCAGGATCTCTGCCCATCTAGTATTCCTGCCAGTGGATAATTATACTATCAATATTTGCTGTTGTTTACTCGTTAAGTCATGTCCAACTCTTGTGACCTCACGGACTGTAGCCCACCAGGCTCCTCTGCCCATGGGATTTCCCAGGGAAGAATACTGGAGAGGGTTGCCATTCCCTTTTCCAGGGGATCTTCCTGCTCCAGGGGTTGAAACCACATCTCCTCATGGGTGGGTGGACTCTTTACCACTGAGCCCCAGGGAGCCCTGATCAGGCTATAGAAGGCAGCTTTAGGCCTGCAGACAACAGGGCTGGGTCTGCCACTTCCTTTCTCCCATTTTCTATGACCCTGGGAACTCGAGGCCTGGCTGGCTCAGGGCTGGGCACCCACGGCTGATGGATCTCCACTGATCCAGGACACCCTCAGGGCCTCTCCCCTCCTTCATCCCCACATCAGCTGGTTCATTCTGTGGCATCTGTCTCCTTAGCCTCTCTCCCAAGTACGCCTCTTCTCATCCCCACTGATACCCCTTGAGGCAGGCCCTCACCTCCTTACACACTGTTACAGGGTCTCCTTTGGAGCATCCTGGTCACACCGCCTGCTCGCCAGTGGCTGTGTGATCCATGTGCCCCCCAGGACCCTCCCCAGGGATGAAGGGGATGAGACTCTCCATACTACTGCAGACATGGCCTGACTGTAGATATGACGGAGACTGTGTCCATAATACCACAGGCGGGACACTACAGACACGATCCATCTTTTCTGCTCTTCCTCTGTCACAAGTGGATTGTGGGGTTTTCCCAAGTCTCCCTGCCATGGGCTTTCACAGCAGTGAACTGGGAGCAAGGGGAGGAACCAGATATTGACATGGTGTGCGGAAACCTAAAATGAATCCACTCTCCTCGCTGAATTTTTGTTTCGGAAAATAAATTCTTTTTCATAAAAAATTGTTTTTACGCTAATATATAATGTTCTTCTTATTGTTAGCTTTAATGCATTAGTAACCATTTCTAAAATTTCTCGGTTTTAATTTCTAATTTACAGTATTCAGTAAATATGGACAACATAATCCATGTAGACAAAACCTCTTTGAGATCCTCCATCAGAATTGAGAGTCCAAAAGGTTTCTGATGCCAGAAAGTTTGAGAACCACTGCCTGAGTTATTTTCTCAAAGAACATTCGTTTATCATGCTACTCCTGCGACGTATGAGCTGCTGCGACCCAGAGGTGAAGTCCTTATGAATTTAGCAGGGCCTTGAAAACTAAGATCATGGTATCTGGTCCCATCGCTTCATGGCAAATAGATGGGGAAGCAATGGAAACAGTGAGACACTTTATTTTGGGGGGCTCCAAAATCACTGCAGATGGTGACTGCAGCCATGAAAAGACACTTGCTGCTTGGAAGAAAAGTTATGACCAACCTAAACGGCATATTAAAAAGCAGAGACATTACTTTGCCAACAAAGGTCCATTTAGTCAAAGCTATAGTTTTTCTCGTAGTCATGTATGGATGTGAGAGCCGGATTATAAACAAAGCTGGCACTTTTGAACTGTGGTCTTGGAGAAGGCTCTTGAGAGTCCCTTGGACTGCAAGGAGATCGAAGCAATCCATCCTAAAGGAAATCAGTCCTGAATATTCATTGGAAGGACTGATGCTGAAGCTGAAACTCCAATACTTTGGCCACCTGATGCAAAGAGCTGACTCACTTGAAAAGACCCGGAAGCTGGGAAAGATTGAAGGCAGGAGGAGAAGGGGACGACTGAGGATGAGATGGCTGGATGGCATCACCGACTCAATGGACATGAGTTTGAGCAAGCTCCGGGAGTTGGTGATGGACAGGGAGGCCTGGCGTGCTACAGCCCATGGGGTCGCAAAGCATCAGACAGGACTGAGCGACTGAACTGACTGACTGAGGCTGGACATCCCACCCACTGCCCACTCCCTTCCTCCATGGAGCCACCCCCACACAGATGTCCTAAGCCAGTGGTTTTGTGTTGGGTTGACTTTGCTTCGTTTGCCCATGTTCTCCAGAGTTCCCTAGCCTGGCGGATGCAAGTGAAGACTGGCCACAGCAGAAATCCGTGTGAACCCCGGCAGCAGAAGTGAAGCCACAGCATCAGACTGGACGGCCCCGTGGCCACTCCCAGGCAGTGGCTCCCCCGGTGCTGAGCGTCGAGGTGGCCCACGGTTCTGAGTGTGCGTGTTCAGCTCCTCCAGCTTCTCCCACGGGCAGGGGCTCCAGTTCGTTCTCCCAGGCTCTGGTGGTCCTTGCTTCCCTCACCTCAGGGTTCCCCCTCCAAGCCCTGCTGACCTAGAGCAACTTCGGGCCCATCACCAGGAGGCGCTGTGCTTTCTGGAGGTCTCACCGGCTCCCTCCCTGGGCCCTGCGCAGTGGCTTTCCTCTGCTCCCTCCTGCGTCCTTGTGGACGTCTGCATGCTGAGCTTTTCCCAGGACTCCATGAGGCCTGATTCCTGCGATGAATGCATTAGGCTGTGTCATCTGCGATGGCCCAGCTCCCCTTCCCACTTTCTAATTCATACTGAGTCATCAGGGTGCCCCCCTCCTCCGTCTGAGGGAAAACCCCCTAATGGTAGCTTTCCTCAATTAACTCTGCATCTGAGCCAGGCTGGGACCCAGGACCTGGGACCCTTTGCTGCAGTGCTTGCACCTGGACAAACGTGTCCTCAAGCAACAAAATACAAAGGAACCATCGGGGACTAAAAACTGCCTGCATGAGCAGTTGGGGCAAATTATGGACAACAAGATACACAGAGACCAAGAACCCAAGTGCCACTTGTGAATAGCTGGGGACGGAACGAGAGCAGGGTACTGCGCATTGCCCCCTGCACTCAGTGCCACCCAAGGAAGGTCAAACCACCCAAGTCACCCCTCCAGCCCGACCCTTGGATCCACCCCTGCTCTCACCCTGTAGAAGGAACCGGCTCCCCCTTGTCAGGGAGTGAGTGAGCAAACGAACCTGTTATTTGTTTTCACTCCCCTCTATGCAGCAGGGACCCCCATAAAGCCTTGCCTGAATCCCTTGTCTGGCCTCTGATCAATTTGTATTGATTGAGGAGGCCAAGAAGCCTGGTTGGTAACAGGTCCTAAAGCCCTTTTGAAGCCGTCCTCGTCCACTCTCAGCCCCGGTGCGTACACATCTTCTTTTCTCCCTGGCGTCCAGCACGTTTATGTAGCACTCCACCCGCGGTCCTCTGTGACCTCAGTTTCCATAGCTCTGTCTCTCCCCTCCGTGTCTGCAAGCTCTCTACAGTCAGAGACAGGATCTCATGGTCTGTATTTTTCTTTCCTCAGTCCCTGGAACAAACGCATATTCGTGAAATAACCCTAAGACAGGGGAGGTGGAATGAAAATGGCATATGTGTTTCTAAAGGTCAGACATGAGGGGAAAGGCTGAGTGAGAAAAGCTGGAATTGAAGAAGTCCATATTTCTAAGCAGAAGGGTCTGTATAAGGTTTAGTAGGCATAAGGATGACTTAAGGAGCTTGTTCAAGTTGCAGATTCCTAGTGCCACACTTTCAAATATTCTGATTTAGCTGGTTTGGAGCAGGGCCTACAGCTCTTCAGTTTAAGGAGACACAAGGGCTCCTGAGGAAGAGGGTCCTCAGAGCACACCCCTGAACCACCAGCAAAAAGAATACAGTGGTGGGAAGGATGCTAAGGTCAGCAGTTCCTAGACGAAGCTGCTCTGAATCACTTGGTGGGCGAAGGTAGGGAGAGTGAGGAAGACTCGATAAAAATGCAGTTTCCTGGGCTCCACCCAATTTCTCAGAATCAGAATCAGAGGTACCTCGACAGACATAGGCATCTGGGCGTGAGTCAGAAACTGGACTCTCAGTCTGAGACCCTGGGGCAGAGGTGTGAGCTTCCTGGCACCTGCCCCGCCCCTGAACCTTCCTCCTAGGAAGCAGAGGGTACAGGTGTGGGTTGTCCCCAGATGTAGGTGACCAGTAGTCTCCTTTGGTTACAAGAGAGATCCTAGAAAAATGATCAGGAGCTTTTGGAAAAATACTGGATTAAGAAAAAGATGAATAGAATGGATTCACAGAAAGAACAAAGAATTGGAAGGACAAGGCTCTCTCTGTAGTTTTCCCACCGAGTTTCCCCTGCGGGCTCTGTGTCTAGGGACCCCTCTCCAGCGGTGCTCCGTATAATCTGGACCTGCAGCATCGAGTACGGTAACCAGCTTGCAGGGCTTGAAATGACAAGATCGAGAAGCCAAAGGCTAAAATTCAATTGTGATTTATTTAAAACTCAAAAAACTAATACTCATTCAGTTATTGGAAGATGTTTAGGTATATTTGAAACAACTTAAATACGCAAATCTTGTTTTCAATAGTACATTTTATGAAGTGTAAATGTAGGTCAAATAAGTCTGGTGAAAATTCAGTGTCCAAAATGCAATGGGCTGCAGGGTATAAAATACACATGAAATTTCAAAGACTTGGTGTGAAAAATATTTAATACATTTTAATTTGGTTTTATGTTTAAATGATAATTTTGGAGATATCGGGTTTAAGTAAAATAAATTATTAAAACTAATTTCACCTTTGTCTGTTTAGATGTGGAGGGTAGCTACTGGGAAGCTGAAATTAAGTAAGTAGCTAGCATTATGTTCATATTGGACAGTTCAGTGCAGTCAAGATTGTGTAAACTGTGACCCCGAATGTTGTCACTGAATGTTTTTAAACCATCTTGGAACGTTACTCTATAGAGAGAAAGGTGTGTATAAAGTTGTCATTCCAGAGGACCACAGACTGAATCCAAAGATGCTACCATTTTGGAAACTCAATCTTTTCTGGATCTGACCTCTACCCCAGCTCCATCCATGATGGAGCGCCTTCAGGGAAGCTGACAAGTCCCTTCTGAAAGAAGCCTTGGGATTTTCAACTCCCAGCCTGGCGTCTACACACTTTGAGCACCCTCTACCTCCAGCAGCATTCCTTTCAAACGACTTTGGCTTATTTCAAACCAGCCCAAATAGTTCAAGAAATAGCATTGATGAGAATATTCAAAATATTATCCTACTAGCTCTCAAAGAAGACCCAACACTATTTTAAATAAAATCAATGACATCTCTCTCCAAAGGGACCAGTTGCAAAGCCAGCCGCTCCTTAGGTTAAATTCTGGCATGTTTGCTAAATAAACTACCAAACAGAAAATGACATTCTTTTAAAAAATCCTTCTGACAGGTCTCATCCATCCGAACACTGCTTTGCTTGTTATTAGGTGTTTACTCACACCTTGAGACAGAGGTTTCTCACTCAGGGTCCATCCACCACTCCTCAATATTACAGCCGTGGTTAGAAGAAAAGGGATCCACAATCATGCAAGGTCTTTCTGATTTTTTTTTTCTCCACTGATTTCCAGCTGAAATTTAGCATGTCCTTCAAATTTCAGGGCTTCCCTAATAGCTCACCTGGTGAAGAATCTGCCTGCAATGTGGGAGACCTGGGTTCGATCCCTGGGTTGGGAAGATCCCCTGGAGAAGGGAACGGCTCCCCACTCCAGTATTCTGGCCTGGAGAATTCCATGGAGTGTATAGTCCATGGATCACAAAAAGTCGGACATGACTGAGTCACTTTCACTTCACCTCACTTCAAATTTCAAGGTGAGCAACAAACTACATTACTATCATCAGGATCTATGATATCAGCAATAAAAATCACAGCTTTTTTTTTCTCATAACAACACAATTATGTCAGAAATCCTGAAATATGATTTATGCATGTCATAACCTTATGGTAGTTAATTCTTCGTGACTATAGCACCTCACGGGCTTCCCAGGTGGCGCTGGTGGTAAAGAACCCGCCTGCCAGTGCAGGAGACTTGAGAGATGTGGATTAGATCCCTGGGCTGGAAGATCCACTGGAGAAGAGTATGATGACACCTCCCAGTTTTCTCACCTGGAGAATGCCATGGACAGAGGACCTGGCGGGCCACACTCCACAGGGGTACAGAGTCGGGCACGACTGAAGCCACTCAGCACGCGCACATGCAGAGCACCTCGTAACACAGAGGCAACTCTTGGTCAATTTCTAATCTGGTCATTATGGATAAGGTCATTCTCTACCTGGCGATCCAGACACAGAACATGCTTTATCATCTTACCTGCCTACACTTGCTTGTCCTGCATGGATGCATGGAAAAAAATCAGCTATTTAAATTATTTGTTAGAGTTTTGCAGAAATGAGAATTTGTGACTCTTTATAAGTTAGCGTTGTTTTCTGAAATATGATAGGTGAGTCAGCTACAAGTCTTTACCAGGCAAATTCAAACACATCTGATGGTTAAGCTAACTATGAAAGTGTATTATTTAAAGTAATTTTCAAAATATGGTGACAGATTGGGCAGTGATACAGACCATGATAAGGTTGTAAGTTCTGTGAAAATAAAGTGTGTTTCTGTATATTTTTGTTCTTAGTAATTCTACATATCTTTGACATTTTGACTTTTTTTACATTTTATTTAAACAAATTAAAGTATTAATTTTAACATTGATATTTATTAATATTTTAAATTTTATTTAAACAAAATAAAATGTAAAAAAAAACATAGTAAGTGATACATAGCTTTCACTAGACTGCCAAAAGAATACATAGCAGGATAAAAAGTTAAAACCCCCTTCCCCAAGCCTTACAGGACTCCAAATACCCACATGTTTTTAACTCAGGGCACCTGCTTCTGGTAGAATCCACAGTTACCCAGTGCCCATTGGGATCATCCTCACACTGCCTTCTCGGCCCACAAATGAGTAGCAGAAAGCCTCTCTGTATTTCAGTCTCTATTCTTGCCAGCACACAGCAAAGGTAGAGAAAGGAACGTGGCTGTTTACAGAAGCGATGGTGCGCAGCTTCACCTGAGAAAGCCCTGGAAGCTGACATGACTGAGAGATTTTGGAGCCTGTGGAGCAAACGGTAACTTCCTAGTAATTCAGTAAAATGCCATTAATTGTTCTTAGAAACCAGCTGGCTCTTCCACCCTCAATATGAAAAGTGAATTAAAATTTTACCTGTTATTTCTGAAGCTACTTCCCTTCATCGGTTGAGTACAACATGAATGTATATTTAGAAGCAGTACGGCACCTTCCAATTCAAAAGAAAGTTGAGTGGGGCTTCCCCAGGAAAACCAGACTGGGCAGAGAAAGTGATGCATGCTGGGAGCCCACATTTCTCAGCTCTGTTGTCCCAACATTTAGAAACACCCCTGGCTTAAAAACGATAGTGTTGCTTTTAGAAATTTTCTTCTTCTTTTTTTTAAGCACCAAAAACAAGATTTAGCCCACAATTTTACATTGTCAATACATATTCTTCATTACACAACTGACACGCCAACTGTTACCTAAGCACGTCAGACTCTTCAAATCCCACACCCACACGTTGTGAACTCATCTGCACCCAGATATGAATAAAGATGAAGAGCATCTTGAGGAAATAGCATCTCCATTCTCAAATGGCAAAAGCCGTGGAGCAAAGTCCTCCTAGCATCTGAGGGAATCTCTCGGAGGAACAAGAAAGACCCCAAGAGCCACCGTGTTCTCAGAAAAAATTCACATCCTTCTATGACAACCTGCCCACTGGGTATTTAAAGTGAAAAAGGACCTTGGAAGTCCTTTCCAATTTTGAGGTCCTAAGATTCTCTCATAAAGAAATGATTTTTCTTTGTTACTTGACTAAACTAAAGGTAATGATGTTTTGGTAGGTCAGCAGCTTAACTCAGCATTTTCTTATGGAAGAATCAGTCCAGGAGACCTTATGTGGGGTGAACAAGGAAAAAATTCAGACTACTCACAGCTTCTTCTCTACAAGAATTATTTTTCCTTCATCTCCAAAACCACAATTGGAGGAAATTTCCAACACTCAAATGAACTGTTTTCCAAATGTTCATTTATCAACTGAATGTTTCCACTTCATTCATTAGTGTTCATTCATTCTTTCATTCGACAAGAAGTTCCTGCATGCCTACTAAGTGCCAAGCTGGCAGTGAGCATGAGATATCATGCTATGAAAAAGGCACATCTTTTCCCAGAGATGTTTCACAAAGTGGCTAGGTACCAGGCTAATCTATAGCACCCTCCTGTATTAGTCATCTCAGGCTGCCATAACAGAATACCATAGACTGGGGGCAACAGGAATTTTGTTTCTCCCAGTTTTAGCGACTGGAAGTCCAAGATCACGTGCCAGCATGGGCAGTGTCTGGTGAGGGCCCTCTCCTTGGGTCACAGAAGACCCTGTTCTTCCTATATGCTCACGTGGCCCTTCCTGGGTGTATGTCCATGGAAAGAGAGGAAGCGAACTCTCACTGTCTGGCCCCATCCTCCTGACCTCTCGCAACCCTAATCGCCACCCAGAGGTCCCGTCTCCAAACAACATCACATTAGGGGTTGCGGCTCCAACATCTCCTTCACAGTAAATACGCTATTTGACCCGTAATGTTAATTTCTATAGACCTAAGTGTTTCAAAGGGCTTCCCGGGTGGCGCTAGTGGTAAAGAGCCTGCTTGCCAATGCAGGAGATGCAAGAGGTGCGGGTTCGACCCCTGGGTGGGGAAGATCCCCTGGAGGAAGAGATGGCAACCCACTCCAGTATTCCTGCCTGGAAAATCCCATGGACAGAGGAGCCTGGCAGGCTACAGTCCATGGGGTCGCAAAGAGTCAGACACACTGAAGTGACTTAGCATGCACCCATGCATGCAAATGTTTCGTATCCACCTCAGAAGAGTAAGCCCTTGGCCTCCGGCAGAGGTTGGTGAGGAAGAGGCACTGACGAGGTGAGCCACAGTAGCATCAGACACCTCAGTCCTGAGGGCCCAGGTGGCTTAGAGCTTGGAGACTGAGGCAGGCCAAGGCTCAGGTCAGCTCCTGGAGCAGAGGCAGCAGTGTTCTGCAGTGGGGCCAGAATCTAGCTCTGATGCAATTTTCAAAGACGCTGTCCTGACTTCAAGGCCCGCCTGCAACTCTGAAGTGTCTCCTGATCAAGTTCAATTAGGAAATGCCATGAAATGAATATAGATAACACAAAATCAGAGTAACAACAGGATTCAAGGCATTATAATCAGCCTGAAAAGAAAGTGTTAGTTGCTCAGTCGTGTCCGACTCTTTGCAACCCTATGGAGTGTAGCCCACCAGGCCCCTCTGTCCACGGAATTCTCCAGGCAAGAATACTGGAGTGGGCTGCCATGCCCTCCTCCATGGGATCTTCCCCACCCAGGGATAGAACATGGGGCTTCTGCATCGCAGGCAGATTCTTTACCATCTGGGACCGCCAGGAAAGCCAGTTTTCACAAAGCTGCAGTGACAGAGTGCTTTTCACCAGGCCTGATGAAGTAGGCTGGGGGCCTGTCCACCTCTCTACTGTACAGAAGCCAGCGTCCACCAAGCTCCCTCAGCTAGAAATAATTCTACTCTCCTCTTAAGGTATGATCATTTCCGTAAAAGCCTGTGTCTTCAAAGCCAACCTGGAATGGAAATGACTCGGAAGAGAGGAAACTTCACAAATGCAAGTGCAGATCCTGACATGACCCCAACTAACACCTCGCAGGGCTGACTGCACCTCGAAGGAACAGTCACCGCACACGGCATGGAGGCTGCGTGCCCCCTCTTCCCCACAATCTTGAATCCAAGCAGAAGCAATGAGTAGCTCTCAGCTGGATCTGTGACATCCAGCCTTTCCAAATGGCATGTCAAGCTCCTTGCGAAGTTTTTAACAGAATGAAGGAGAAAAAACACTCCTACATTTCTCTTCCCCCATCGATCGTTAAAATTAAAAAGGCAAGTAAGGATACCCAGGAAGCTCTAGATGAATGAGATGGGATCAGGTTTGGGGGCACTGAGGGGGAGGCTCTGCCCACAGCACGGGGGCCCCCGGCCCAACTCTAACCCTTGTCTGGTACTTTGCAAGGGCTTTTATCTCCGTAATCCAAAAGGTTCTTCACTGCAAAGCCGGTAGGCAAGAAACAGCAGAGCCACCTGGCAGAAAACCAGAGCTCCGAGACCTTGAGGGTCTCTCACCTGTGGCCACATAGTGACTGTCGGTGTCAAGCACTCAGTCCTGTCAGACTCCTTGCGACCCCATGGACTCTAGCCTTCCAGGCTCCTCTGTTCGTGGAACTTTCCAGGCATGAATACTGGAGTGAAGCGCCATTCCCTTCTCCAGGGGATCTTCCTGACCTAGGGATTGAACCCAGGTCTCCTGCACTGACGGCAGACTCTTTACCAGCTGAACCACCAGGGAGGCGACTGTGAGAACCACATTCAAAATCGGGTCCAGTGTTCAACTGCAACCTCTGGGGGCACAGTTTGGGGATCTGGAGTCCCCGTCTCTTACAGGAGATTGGATACAGCCTCTGGATATGCTTTGCTTTATTTTGCTTATGTTTTAAATTGAATTAGTTCTACCATTAAACATTAGGAGCTTTTGCATGTGAATCCAGATGTCTGACTTTTTTTTGGAAAATCCAAAGCTTAGACCTGTGCTGCTGCGGGCAACAGGAAAGGCAGGGCTAAGAGGAGACCACGGGGCACTCCGCCCGTATCCAGATATGATCAAAGCCCCACTGGTCCCACCGGCTCACGCTCAGCCGCACAAAGCCTCACGCCCCGCGCTGCTCTTCAGAGCCTCTGGTCACAAGACCCTCCTTCTCCTGAGAGGCCGCCACCTGTCTTGCCAGTTACACGGCTCTTTATCATGTCTTTTTTGGATTCGCTTCAAATGCCCCTGGCTCCGTAAAGTCCATTCCGATATGCCTGGAAGAGCTAACCAGGCTTTGTTTAAGTCTCTTCGACAGTTTCTTGTGCTTGTTTTATTGGACTATATGTGCACTATTCAGTCCTTGGTACAGAGTAAGCAATCCCCAAGGTGGTGATCGATACTAAAATCAAAGACTTACCATGCATCAGAGACCATTCAAGGTGCCTTATGCATACTCACTCTAGCCTCACAACAACCAGTTATACCCATTTGATGCAGAGAAACTGAGGTGTGTTAAATGTTAAAAGTTAGGACAGCCTCCCAGATTTCCTGACTCAATCGTTAAGCGGCAGAAGAGGCAAGAGAATGGAGTCTGGCGACCTCTGGATGAGAAGGTGGGTTGGATGAGCACTTAGATAGAAGGAAGGGAGGGAAAGAAGAAGGGAAAGCAAGAGAGAAGGAAAGAAAGATGAGCTGTCAGGAGTTGGTAACAGCAGATGGAGGCGTTTTCGTGGCAGGAACTGTAGTCTTCGGGTGGGGGCAGGGGCTGTGGTGTGAGCTAGTCATTTTTAACAGTAGACTCTCCAGGAAGACCGCCCTGCTTTAGAACGGTAGTCTTCTGGTGTGTAGATGGCTGGTCACAGGTGACGTATGACCCCACGCAGTGCAGAGCTTGAGAGAAGAGGTGTGAAGCCTAACATACTTACTATCTGGTACTAAGTGGTACGAGGACACCAGCTTGAATGCCTCAGGGTGCTGAAATGGAAAATGTCAGCTGAAGACACAGGCAGGTGAGGAAGGACCCACAAGAGCATCATGAGGATCTCCCTCTAGAGGCAATCCGGAGCACCTGGGCCGTTTTCAGCAGGGAGGCACGTGACTCCACGGTTATGAAGGGTTAGAGGCAGATGAGTGCACCCTTCAGGAGCGCTTCCTCTGTCTCTCCTGAGCGATGACTCGTTGCGAGGACAGTTATCCACCGTCCCGCTCCTTCTCGACTCCATCCCTGTCCCTGCCGGCTTCCTCTCCTCCATCCCCTCACTCGAGTCGCAGCCCCTCGGGGTGGTGGGGAGTCTCCACCTGTCACTGCTGGATCTGTGCTACCTAAGGAAGGCAGCGCAGTGAGCCGGAACCATCTTACAGAGGGAGCCTGGACTGGGGAGTATAAATGCAACAATGCTGGAAGGGGCTTTAGAAACCAGCTGGCTCCCACACAGCCTCTCACCGAGGAAGGAGAGCAGAAGGTAATCGTCTTAGCCAGCCCAAAGACCCCGAGCTGGTAAGGTCCAAAGCTGGACCGAGAGCAGGCTGCCTGGCTCCCGGTCTAATACTCTGCTGCTGCTGCTGAGTCGCTTCAGTCGTGTCCGACTCTGTGCAACCCCATAGACAGCAGCCCACCAGGCTCTGCCATCCCTGGGATTCTCCAGGCAAGAACACTGGAGTGGGTTACCATTTCCTTCTCCAATGCATGAAAGTGGAAAGTGAAAATTGAAAGTGAAGTCGCTCAGTCGTGTCCGATTCTTGGCGACCCCATGGACTGCACCCACCAGGCTCCTCTGTCCATGGGATTTTCCAGGCAAGAGGACTGGAGTGGGGTGCCATTACCTTCTCCTATCGAATAATCCACATGCACATAAAGACAATGTTTCTGAGACGCTGCATACCCCCTGCAGAGTCAAAGGCTTTCTTAGAAGAGTCTTTTTTTTTCTGCCGAGCTGGTTCCACTTCACCGGCTGGAACAGACAGACACAAGGCAATCTCCAGAAGCAGGGACCTGCTGTCACTTCCCCCAGAACAGGACAGCATGAGCCATCTGCTCAGGGAACACGCTGTGACCTCGGTCCACCTCCCTCACTCGAGGTCTTATGATCCAGTCTAAGAACTCTCCAGGTCCTGGCCTCTTCCCACAGGGCCTCCCTCCACCTGCCTGCACTGAGGCCATTTCCTGGTAAGTAGCATGGGCAGGGACAGGAAGTGAACCCTTCAAAGCCATTGTGGCAGCTCTGCTTTGGGAAAAGAAAAAAAGAAGAAGATTGTTGGAGAAGGTGAAACTTTCTGCTGAATTGCACCGTAGTCTAATAATTCAGCCTCGCTTCAAGTGAAATTGGCCAAGGCTTCAGGACATCTGGCCAAGGCAGCAATCGGGAACTGAAATGCAGGCCAGCGTTCACCCAGCCAGGACCCAGAGGCTGCAGCTATTCCAAGGAAGCCCATTGTCCAGTCCTTACAAAGGCTTCCTCCAGCCTGGCCGTGGCAAGCCTCGTGGCTTCTTTCAGCTAGAGTTGTTCTCCACTTCCCAAAGTCCATCAGTAGCCACCACCATGACCCTAGGAATACGGCAGATAATGACAACCCCTTAGGCCAGAGAAGGGAAAACTGATCTGGGGAGAGAGACCCCGGGGAGGTGATGGCAGCTGAAAGAAAGAAAAGAAAGAAAGCGAAGCTGCTCAATCATGTCCGACTCTTCGCAACCCCATGGACTGTAGCCCACCAGGCGCCTCTGTCCATGTGATCTTCCAGGCAAGAGAACTGGAGTAGGTTGCCATTTCCTTCTCCAGGGGATCTTCCCAACCCATGGATCGAACCCGGGTCCCCCACATTGCGGGCACTTTACCATCTGAGCCACCAGGGAAGTGGTAGACAGCAGAGGAGGGACCTCCTGTTACCATTTGCCCAGGCCCATCCCAATTCACACCCACTTTGTACAGCAACAACTAGGCTCCCTTTCATTCTCAAAAGTACCCGATCGTCTGTGGTCACCCTAGCCACAGACCTCTCCAAGGCGTCTATCAACAGAATTCCAAGAATCCATGAACTTGAATACGACAACAGTCGTGAATGTGCTTCCCAACAACAAGCTACAATGTAGCATTTCATTCTATTATAAATGCAGGCCACATTTAGACGGAGCACGCTTACCAGCGACGCTGTCACCCAAACATACAAATGGGATGCTTTCCTATCGTGGTTCAGGCCTGCAGTTACCCAAGGCAGCATCACGCTCACCCAATTACTGGTCTATGTCTGATCTCGTTACACTGACGCTAGTAGGTCACAGTGGTTTACGTAGCATGTAAAATGGTCTCAATAAGATTTGTGTTACAATCTTACGTATTGCAATGTGTACGTTGAAACGCATCATTCTAGGGTCCCTATACTTGTCAGACCGCCAAAGGGCACCATGGCATAAATAAGATTAAGAGGCTTTGGCCTGGTGTTGCAGAAGCCACCTTCGCCAAGGACAGAGGACGTGGGAAAGAAATCCTGCCCTCTGGGTGATGTCTCAGCCTGCCACTGAGTTGATCCAGACCTTGAGGAATTACGCAGGCGCACCCTGACAGCTTGCGCCCTCCTCTCCAGGCCTTGAGCATTCCCATTTAGCAACAACTAGGCTCCCTTTCATTCTCAAAAGTACCCGATCGTCTGTGGTCACCCTAGCCACAGACCTCTCCAAGGCGTCTATCAACAGAATTCCAAGAATCCATGAACTTGAATACGACAACAGTCGTGAATGTGCTTCCCAACAACAAGCTACAATGTAGCATTTCATTCTATTATAAATGCAGGCCACATTTAGACGGAGCACGCTTACCAGCGACGCTGTCACCCAAACATACAAATGGGATGCTTTCCTATCGTGGTTCAGGCCTGCAGTTACCCAAGGCAGCATCACGCTCACCCAATTACTGGTCTATGTCTGATCTCGTTACACTGACGCTAGTAGGTCACAGTGGTTTACGTAGCATGTAAAATGGTCTCAATAAGATTTGTGTTACAATCTTACGTATTGCAATGTGTACGTTGAAACGCATCATTCTAGGGTCCCTATACTTGTCAGACCGCCAAAGGGCACCATGGCATAAATAAGATTAAGAGGCTTTGGCCTGGTGTTGCAGAAGCCACCTTCGCCAAGGACAGAGGACGTGGGAAAGAAATCCTGCCCTCTGGGTGATGTCTCAGCCTGCCACTGAGTTGATCCAGACCTTGAGGAATTACGCAGGCGCACCCTGACAGCTTGCGCACCTCCTCTCCAGGCCTTGAGCATTCCCATTAGCTTTCTTCATCTTTTCTTATTTTTATGCCTTTCTTTATCCATCAGGTTTGGCTTAAACCAAATATCTGTTCATCTTCCGCTGCTGGTCGCTGGGCCCTCTTCCTTTGAGTGGTCCATTTCCCCTGATGCTTGCCACCCCCCACCCCCATTTTCTCCTACCCCCACCTCCACTGCTTCTCCAGGACCTCTCCCCTGCGCCTCCTGACCCAGCGGGCCCTCAGCCTTCCCTTTTTCATAGGTTTTGTAGCAGGTGCTTTGCGCACCAAGGGTCTGCATACTATCTTTCATTGGGGCAGGATATTCATTCTGTTGATAGGAAGTGCTTTTGAGAAGCAACTAAAAAACAGACTGCCCACCCAAATAAATGAGTCTGAAACACTCCCCGGCAGGAGATGCTATAACTCTGACAACCCAAGCTTAAATGTACTCTGTAGAAAGGATGGCAAGCATTCCTGCTTGATAATCCCTCATGACCAGATGTCTAGGGAAGGTCAGCAAGCCAGGGCCAGGATTCCTCACAGAGCATAAATTCCCAGTGTAGCCACACAAAGGATCCTGCTTAGTCACTGCTACCCGGGTGAGCCCTCTGTATGCAGGCCTATACAAGCACTGCTTTTCTAGATCAGGACTGAGGGCAGACTCGAGAAGTCAGTGTGACTTAAGGACCTTTGTGCTTTAGCTCTGGACAAATATACAAGGGCCCTGGTGCCTTCTCCCTCCTCCCATCAGGGGAAATTGGTGTCCTGAAACAGCCATCTCCCTCAGCAAAGGACTGACTTATATGCAGACTGAAAAGTCTATCAACGATCTAAAGAAAGAAGAAGAAGGAAAGAAGGCAGGAAAAAAGAAAGAAGGAATCGATCTAGATTTGTGTTACTCCATGCGTAAGAGTGACTCACAATATTATATTTTTTTTATTTTTTATATTTGTTCCCGTTTTACTTCTACTAAAAGGCACAAATCCTTTTTCAAACACTGTCTCCAATCTTTTTTGCAAAACCTGTCCCTGGACAAGTGTTAACATAAAAAGCAGCTCAGAGAATTTAGGAGAAATTGAAACCATAAATTTTACAATATCTGTTAATTTATCCTCCAAAAGGAAAAAGTCTTTATCAGGGTGGTTCTTTTTCTGTACGTGCAAGCATGCATGCTAAGTCACATTAGTCGTGTCCAACTCTGTGCGACCCTATGCGACTCTGTGCGACTGTAGCCCACCAGGCTCTTTTGTCCATGGGAGTCCCTGGTTGCCATGCCCTCCTCCAGGGGATCTTCCCAACCCAGGGATCGAACCTGCGTCTCGTAAGTCTCCTGCATTGGCAGGTGGGTTCTTTACCACTGGCAACACCTGGGAAGCCCTTTTCAATATTTAATTCATATATTTTTTTTAAATTTAAATATTATATAGTCCTTACCCTTAACTTACTCACTTTGGGAAAACATAGTCCAAACTTGTCAGGTCTTGAGAAGGTTGCAGACTTCATTCTTACCTCAAATGGCCGTTTCATACGTCATGTTGTGATGCGTTAATTCACCAAGTTTTACAAAGCACAGCTAGGTATATACCAGTATGTCAGATCTAAGAGCTGCCATTATGGTTCCCAACCACTTGTAGAATAAAGCTCATCATGCCACAATCTGAAGATAAATCCTGTGGATTATTGAAATCTAGATTAAGATATTATATTTTTATTTAAAATAAAGCCAATGAAGAAATAGCTTCTCAGGTTCTACTTGCCTATATTTTCTTTTCCTTATTTTCCCCCTGTCATCACCTTCAAATTCCACAGGTCCTTATTATTTGGATTCTCTTGTTAATAAAAACAGGTCAAATTCAGATGCGTGGTTCTTGATTCTCTTATTTTTAACTATCTCACCAAAACTGAGAATTTTAATTCTTACTACGTATTGTGTAAAAATAGTTATTCATTGTGTTCCAAATAAAAAGGCTTTGTGTGTTTCATAACCTCTTCCTAGAGCAGGTTGCTCAATAATAATAGTTATTCTGTCAACAAACTTGTGTTTATACGGTTTAAGACAAATATACCCCCAATGAGCTGTCCCCGTAGAAGCGCTGTGTGGGCTTCGGGCAGTGCGTGCGTGAGTCAGCAGAGGGGATGTGGACCACACAGGCGGGACAAGGAGACAAGGAACTCCCCTGGCACGCCTGAAAAGCTAGGAACTGGAAACCAGGATGTCCGCCCAGGGGTGAGCAGCGTCTTCCTCCTGTGGTTCCTGAGAGACACTCCTTCTCTGAGAGGCTGTCACGCCTGATTTCAATGCCACTGCTCCATCACTGCGGGAATCCAGCTACAGCAGCGGCCCCTCCTTCAGAAGATCACCCTTCTGGGATGATCTGAGGTGCAGGGTGCTCCCTGCAGACATCGCGACATACTTTTCCCTACTTATAGTAAAAACAATATGTGTTTCTAATGAACTCTCTAGAAAGCGAATGCTTCCCTTGAGATAACAGCGGACTCTGGGATTCAGATCAGTCAGCCCAGCCCTAAGGGCAGACTGAGGAGGTGGGCAGGAGGGGAGGCCGGAAGGACAGCGTAGGGCAAGGCCCACCAAAGCCCTCTGTCTCCCAAGCCTCTGTCCATCCCCCCCACCCCTGCCACACCCCCACATGGCTGTCCTTGCTGCCTAAGGGCCTCCATCCTGGCTTGTCACAGCAACAGGGGTGCAAAGCTGGTTCCAGGGGACATAAAAGGCACAAAACCGTCACCATCTGCCTGCAACTCTTACCTCCCCCACCTCAGTGTGACTCTGAGAAACAGGCTTTCCCAGTTTCCTCTCTGTTTACTTTTTGTTGATTCAGCTCCAGGGGAAGAGCATCTTGATACTGTAGCTGCAGGGGTGAAACAGGGGATGGTCTTAGGAATCACTATTCTGTCCTGCAAGAACCCTGAGGGGCATAAGGAATGCCCAAACTGCTAGAGAAGTCCCCTTTGTTAAAGAAGCTCAGTGAGTGAGACGTAGCAAAGAACAATTTCCCATTTCTGACCCCAAGTATGTCTATTTCTGAGCCCCAGGTATGCCCACCAGAAAGATGTGGTTTTGCCTCAAGTTGACAGCAGCCTAAAGTTTAGGATCAGAAATCAGAAACCAATGATCAGAAATCCAGGAGAAATAATACCAAATCGCTTCATAGGACGCAAAAGGACTTTTCCCTCTGAGGTCCGACATTTTCTCTTATTTTCACAAATACCCGCGGGTGGGGGAAGACAGGTCCACTCCACTGGACAGAAGGACCTGGCTAAAATGGCTGAGAATGCCTTTAATTTTCTTTAGAATTATTGAAAAGGCTGCACAGTTAGTGTTTTACCAGAAGACTTACAAATGGTCTACTGCAATTTTTGGCAAAAGACATACATTTGTGGTGGTTTAACCACTCTACAATCGCGGCTTTTTTCTGGTTATGCAGATGGAGGCATTTACGCCAAATTAGCAAAGAGCTCTACTTTTTTTAATAAAGTTTTCCCCTAATCAATTTTTCACAAATTAATTTTAAGATGCTGAGAAACAACTGCAGTGAACCCAATGCATGCGTGCATCAACATGGGCTATTTCAACCAAGGGTCAGAAGACAGTCAGTCTAGTTCTAGTGGTGCCAGAAACAGACAAAAATGACCTTCATCAGGGAATATCCTTCCACCTCTGGGCTGGGAGGGACAGATCTGAGAAGGCGCTCGCTCTGATATTCTGTGATTCAGTCATGAGAAATAGGCTCTTGCAGAATTCAATGCCTACAATTTGTGTCTCTAGAGCAGACCTTGCTCACACTCATATCCGCCCTTCCATATCTCCTCACTTTTACAAAGGGGCTTCCCAGGTGGTGCTTCCCAGTGGTAAAGAACCTGCCTGCCAATGCAGGAGACATAAGGACACAGGTTCGATCCCTGGGTCTGGAAGATCCCTGGAGGAGGACATGGCCACCCACTCCAGGATTCCTGCCTGGAGAATGCCATGGGCAGAGGAGGCTGGCGGGGTACAGTCCATGGGGTCGCAAAGAGGCAGACATGACTGAAGCGACTTACCATGCACACTCTCCAAAATAATCAGAAAAGAAGTCCAGCGCCGGTGGCCAATTCCCTAAATCTGCTCCCAGTGCCAGGATCCCACCGGGGTGCGCCCCAAGGGACCAATCAGTGTCACAGCCCCAGGAGCCTCACAGGCCAGCATGGTGCTGCTCACATGGCCCCAGGTTGAAGTAGAAGACTAGGACCTCCCGCACGTCCTGTGGCCAAACGATCTTTGGGAACAAGTGGGGCTCAAAGCAGGGACACACCAACTGTCCTCCACCCAAGACTAACCCATCCCGCCACTTACTGGCTGGGTGACAAGGAGCAAACCGATTCCTTTCTCCACCGCTTAGTTTTCAAACTTACTCTCCTCCAGGGTTGTGAGCAGGGTTGTGCCCAGGAAACCATCAAAGCCTGGCACAGGGTAAAGGCCAGTGTGGACCACCGTCCCTGCTACCTGGTCCCTCAGAAGAGCTCCCCAGCAACCTGCTCAAGCACCTTGGTGCGAATTTTAAGTCCTCCATCAGCAGTTGCCAAGGGGACTTTCCTGGTGGTCCAGGGGTTGAGAATCTGGCTGCCAACATGGGGGACACGGGTTCTCTCCCTGGTCCGGGGAGGATTCCACACGCCAGGGAACAACTGAGCCCGGCTACTGAAGCCTGAGGGCTCCAGGGACCCAGCACCTAAGGAGGGAAGACCCGCTCTCCTGCAACTAGGAAAAGCCTGCCGGCCACAAGACCCACAGCAACCAAAGAAACAATTTAAAAAGAGTTGCCAAAGGACATTTTCCATCTCTTTCTACAAGCAAAGCAAGGGAGCAGAACACAAACCAGGCCATAAGCATCCAGAGAGAAGCAGGTCCTGGGAGTCAAAAGCTCAATGGGAGCTTGAGCGAGGGAATTAATTCTAGGATCCTACCTGGAGAGTCGGGGAATTCGGAAGAGACCAAAGCGGGCCTGTGGGGTGTGGCCTTGGCACTCAGAAGCTGCACCCCAGCTTCGTCTCAGGGCACCCCACCCCTCGCCCCCCGACAGCTGCTTGGGGCTCTGGAGCTTGCCTTCGGGAGGCAGGGAGCGCGCGGCCGCAGGGGGACTCTGGATGGAAGGGAATGACCCAACTCAGGACTCCTCCCTGAGTCCGGGCCAGTCGATGTTTCTTCCAGAAGGGTCTGCAAAGCCTCGGGCCCAAAAGAGGGGTCTGCGCGGAGCTCTGCTTTCTGCTAGCTCGGATCCAGAGATGTCTGCAGGGGAACCGCAGGGACGAGATGGGGGTCCCCCTCTCCGCCTGCACGTGGGAGAGCTGCGCAGGGACGACCCGAGGGTTTCGGGCGCTCCAGACCCGGGCAACGTTCAAACCCCTCTTCTCTGCAGCCGGGAGCAAGCAACCCGGGACCGGAGTCTCAGCCAAAGGCGCCACTTTGAGAGGGGCGTGCACTCCTCAGAGAGGAAGGGTTAAACCAGGAGCAGCAAGGCCTTTGATAGCCTAGCGAGTTCCCCGCCGGCCTCCGCGGGGCCGCAGGGTGAGGGGGGCTCCCCTTTCTTCTTCACAGCACTCTAGGGACCCCCTCCCAATGGCCTTCCCCACCAGATTGTTGGGGTGCCAAGGAGGTAAGGGGCTCGCCTTCCCTCACCCACCAAGACGTCTGAAACAGCCCAGAGGGTCTACCTGGGAGCAGAGAGGTGGACCGAGTTCCCTCTGCCCGGGGCCCCGGGTCTGGGAGCCAGGCCTCCCCTCCCCAGAGGCCCGCATCCCCTCGCCCTGCGCCCGGCCTTT